>CM076614.1:45980243-46398241 GCA_038502775.1 Hippodamia convergens
CAAGAGGGCATTAAAAACGCATTTCACGAGATTTTACGTAGCATACATTTTTCTTTAAAATGGCCAAATATTCATTAAATAGCATTCAATTTAGTTTTAAGAGTACGGAATATTTTGATATGTAATGGTCATTTAATATGGGAGTGAATTTCGTGTTCGTAGAAGATTTATCACATAAATGAAAATCTATAATCCGAAATTATTTCTTTCGATAAAATCATTCACGAGGTTTATTTTGAGATTCTATTTTCAATGGATATTTAGCAGCTTGTATCTTTCAAATGAGCCGAATCGGAAAAAAAAAATAACAGAAGTGTTTCTTTTGACAGTTGTATGCAGTGGAGAAACATGAAAAATTGTTTCTTATTCAGTATATGCTGATTTAACCCGCTAATTAATGGTGGAAAATTAAATTTGATGACATTTCGAAATAGGACATAGTTAAGTTACTAATGCATACAATTTCAATTGATAGATAGATAAGATACTATTAATTGTTATACCTATGTGTTTCATTATATATTATCTGAATTTGTATGTACCCAAACTGAAAAAATTGAGTATACAATTATTATAGGAACGAATTTTTCATTCCGTATGTAATTCAACTTATCAATTTATTAAAAGCCATATTTTATGACATTACGGGTGGGTTTCACAAAACTTTAATTGTGCGTAAAATCAAAGTTTTGTGAAACCCACCTTTAGACTTTTGATTCGTTTCGATCATTATTTATTTATCTTTCGATAATTAAAAGAGAACCCAAAAAAATTCGAATTGTGAAAATTCAAATATACCAAATTACCGCCACAAGTTTGGCTCCGTAACGTAAAGGAGTTTTTGGTGATACTTGTATAGCAAGGGAAACATAGGATATGCTTCCTCCTCTTGTTCTATCTCCATGCTTCAGACAATGTATCATAAAGTATCAAATACTCTCCTTGGTCCAATTCTCAGGATCTTCAGGCTTCAGCGGGCTAATTCATCACTCCTACAAGTTTCTTGACCAAGGCATTGTTTCCTTTGGCTTACAATGACAAAGCATCACGTGACTAGATGAATAGGAGTTTCTTCCTCTTTCCCATAGAATCTACACTCATCAGTGACTGATGCGCCCATTAGCAACAGATGCTTTCTGAGGCTACAATGCTTTGTAAGAAAGCCGGTTTTGAGGTATAGTTGGTTCTTACTGAGATTCAGATACCTTTTCCATTTTATTGTTTCAAAGTTCCGAACTCGGTTCCGAAGGAATTTTTTGGGGTCTCCCATCCCTGGGAGATCCGACTCTTCCCTTTCGGCTTTCTCCTTCTCCAGAAACTCCTTCTTATTCCTTCTTTTTTTCCCTAGACTACATAAAGGTTCTGGGCCAGTGAGCGGCTTCTGTGCACCCCCTCTGGCAAACGTGTTGGCCTCTTCGTTTCCTTCGATTCCCGAATGACCGGGAATTCTGATCAGAGAGACCCTATTTTTCCTGCCTATCTTTGCTCTGATACCTCCTAGTCATCTTCGAGTCAATGATATAGGAGCTAAGTGCTTCAATAGCAGCTTCACTCTTTGAGTGAAAAGCTATACCGCTTCTGATAGTTTCTCTCTAGTTTGTTGTCTAGACATCTTTTAATTGCTAATATTTCGGTTTACAGAATCCTCATACAGGTGCCTAACGGCAGTGCACACTCGGCTTTTAGCCCCGTAAATCCCGGCGACAGCTCCTGTTTTGGTTTTGAAACCATCTGTAGTATACTGTGTATATCTGAATTTTATAGAATGATCCACTTGAATCTCAGCGCTTCAATTTATGTGTTGTAAACATCTAGTGTTGCCAATAGAGCCAAGCTGATTTTGGCATATCGGTAATAGGGATGGTCCACTGTAGTTTCAGAAAATGTTTCCTTTAATATAAGAAAATGCCAGGTAGACAAATTTTAGTGAATAGATAGTGTTAACCATTAAAAATGAAGTTTAAAAGTTCTCATCGGATCCTATGTGTGCGACAAAAGTTATTCGGGGTCAAAAGTAAAAATGTGAGGTTTGTTGGATTTTTCCTGAAAACGATTAGTTCTTCAGAATTCTTCTTGGAATTCTCTACGAAAATGGTTCATAATTTTTTTTCCTGATTGTTAGCATTCACGAGATATTGTAATTCTAAAAGTCACTTTATTCATGAAATGCATACATTCATTCCCCCGCCACCGTTTATTATTTACCTTGGTCTCCCTTGTAGGCCTACTCCACTAACTATCATGACAGTTTTAGGATAATTCAAAAAATTGCCCTATTATTGATATTGATTATTGAGTTAACTATTTTTTTGATTTATTCAGATATTTCAATCAGTTCAATACCCTTGAAAGTCTACTTCAAAAGTTATGTCTTCGTTGATTTCTTCTTCTTCCTCTTGCTGGATGTTAATAAATTGAAAACTTAATCTTACTCCACTGGATATTTGAGAAAAACTGACCTTGGCAAGTGGTACACGCTGGAGAATACAGGACCCTACTTTTTAACAGCCACATGTGGCACTACAACCGTTTTCGCAATTGCAAAAAATTTCTTGGGTGTTCGAGAATAAGTCATTAAATGGCCAAAATGAGACATGTTCATATAGTTCACCGTAATAATGAACTCCACCTTCTGGTAAAGGAGAATAAGACATTTGCAATATAAAAAGGTAGAATATAACTAAGTAATAAATAGTATACCTATGTATTCTAGACGAATCCATACAAGATAAGTGCACTTATATTTTTTGAACCTGCAGTGAAAATAATATAAGTCTATCAATTTCCAACCCCAGTTCTTCTGCGACACTTTGTCAGCAATGTACAGAAGGGGCAAAACGTCACTATTTAAATTTATTCGAATAGAAAAATTTGACTGACTGCGCTGAAGTATTATTGAATATTATTGATTGATTACATTATTTATTCCATACCTCACCTCAAACAATAATTACTTACGGAATTAGCTTTCTTCTTGAGGTTTATGGAGCTCACAAATAAAATAACTTGCATTGCTAAATACCGAAAGGTACTTAACTGTTTCAAAAAATACGCGAAACAAGAAAAAAGTACCACTATCAGGTCTTCCTCGCACATCAGCATCTACTATTCAACACTTGTATGGAGTATACTATCCAGTTCAGATATGGCTAGGCAATCAACTTAACCCAGAGGACATGGATTGGAAATTGATAGATAATACTCTGGAATCGATTTAAACTTTACTCCCAACTGCTCCAGAAAAACTCCAAAAAACTATTTTTCGCAACTGCAAAAAAAGGTTGTAGTGCCTCATGTGGCTGTAAAAAAGTCAGGTTGATGTATTCTCCAGCGTGTACCAATTGCCGAGGTCAGTCTAGCTCAAATGTCGAGTTGAGTACAATATAGGCACATTCCTGTGATTTTAATGAAGCAACCAATGACTCAGCCACATTTGCACAATTTATGAACATCCAGCAAGAAAAAGGAAGAAATCGAAGAAGACATGACAGTAGACTATCAAGGGAATGAATCTGATGAAAATATTTAAATGAATCAAATCAATAGTTAACCCAATAGTCAATAGTAATATCAATAATCAATAATAAGTTAATATCTAGAACTTGGCGGGTATTGTTCCTTTAAATCATCCTAAAACGGTCAAGACAATTAGCGGAGTAGGCCTACAGAGGAAACCGCAGTAAAAAAAATGGTGGCGTGGGATTCTGTGCAAATCATGTATAATGTGACTCTCTGAATCTCTATTTCTCAGGAATTATAACTCTCGGGACTCAGGAAAAAATCATGAGAACCATTTTTGTAGAGATAGATCTACAACTTTTGATAGAGGTTTTTTTGATAAAACTCATCGTTTTCGAGAAAAACCTAAAAAACATAACATTTTGACTTTGTCGCACACATAGGATCGATGGGGACTTTCGCAAAACTTTATTTTTGTTTCTTAACCCTAGCTCTCCACCAAAATTTGCTGTCCGGCAAATTTTGTTATTCGACAATTCGACTACTATTTGCATGTTTAAATGGACCTGAAAACCAATTCACAGAATTTTGTGAAATGGTGCGCTCTGTTTTTTCGCGAATCAATTTGGTATTGAAAAAACCTAATGTTGCATAGTTTGCAGTTTGGCATATCGGATATTCCAGGAAAAGAGGTGTTCGTTTGTAACCTAACCCTTAATGGCGAAATTTCTCCCTCAAACTGCGAAGCTCCCACATTCTCGAAAATAAAGACAATTTTATGTCATTCATTAGTAACTCGTTCCTAAGTATTTGTAACATAAAAATTTTCGTTTTATCCTCAATGGAAAAATGATACCCCCAAAAGGCTACATTATCGAAAATGTAAAATGTTTTCATTTCATTCGTTAGTAACTATTTGTAGCATCAAAATTATCGTTTTTATCTCTAGAATACTGTGAGAAAAACACAACATCCCGCTGGGTGATACCTTCACGGGAATCCATATTTTCGAAAAAGGAGAATTTTTTTCTTTCATTCGTTAGTACCTCGTTAGTAACAATTTGTAAATCAAAATTTTCGTTTGTACCACAAGGACACTCAAAGAAAAACAACGCATTCAGCTGGGTGCTATCTTCATGGGCATCCTCAATTTCGAAAATGAAGAAATTTTTGATTTTATTCGTTAGTAACTATTTGTAACATCAAAATTTTTGTTCGTAACCTATTCTTTCATGAAAAAACTATACTCTTAACAATCGAAAGCTGCGTACACATTTTCAAAATTGAAGAAAATTTTTTTGCATTCGTTAGTAACATATTAGTAACTATTTGTGTTTGTTACCTAACCTGGAAAAATGGCATTCTCAATATGTGAAGTTAGCACCGACATTCTCAAATATTTTTTATTTTTTTCCAATTTCGATAGTTCTTCCTCAGGAACTGTTCGTGACACCCAATATCTGTTTTTAATCAAATCGAAAATAGAAAAATTGCACCCCGAAAATGTGGAATATGCAACAATATACATATCGGAAATTCGCAAATTTGATGACACTTCATCTACAAGGTGAGTCTTTGACTTGTACATATATTGTAAACCAATGTCTTATTTGAAATTAATTCAGGAAATTTTGTATTTTTAGTAGATTAGTATTTTTGTTTTATTTTGTAATTGGGTTTGTCCCGTGAATAAGTAAATAAATAAATAAATATTCAAACTAGAGATTCCTGAGATAAAAAAAGCACTTTTTGTCTCCACTATTTTTTCCGACTCGGATCGGTTGGAAAGATACAGGCTGTTGAAAATACATGAAAAAATGAAATTTTCGAATATATCTCGTCAACGATTCCATCGAATGAAATGATTTTCAGAATAAGGGTTTTAATTGATGTGGCAAATCTTCTGCGACCACAAAATTTTACTCACATGTTTCATTTTTTCATTTTGACCAATATAAATCATGACACGATTATATAAGAAATTCTAAGATCCCATCTCTTGAAAGTAGGTTGAATGCCAATTGATGTATCTTTGGCCATTTTGGAAAATATGAGTGTTCTTGGTGAAATGTGCATTTTTCGAGTAATTAAAGATTGAAACAAATTTATATCAGCTAAATAAGTAAAATTGGTTTCTTTGGCTGAATCTAACTCTGATCAAAAGATTCACAGAATTAAATATCTTCTATATTTTCTCGACGGTTTAGGTGGTAGATCTGATGTCCGAAAAAACTTCAGTGTCATGTTTCCAGGGTTGGCATAGCCCATTATGAAAGTTTAAAATGGCTATATCTTTTTATCTAGGCTGAATAGAAAAAAATGGTATACAAAAAAAGTATTTCTTTTGACCTCCAGAATCTATGGTTTGAATATATGTACAAGTCTAAGACTCATCCTGTATAAATTTTTGTAATACCTTCATATTTTTTAATGTGAAGAAAATTTTCGGGTTACAAATACTTACAAACGAGTTACCAACGAAGGAAAGGAAAAATTTCTTTATTTTTGGAAATGTGGTCGCCCGTGAAGTTAGCATCTCAGTTTCCTTGAGATACAAGAAAAAATGTTGATGTTACAAATACTAGCATGTGTAGGGGGGGTGTAATTTTATCATTGATGGTGAGGAAATTTTTACGTTACAAATAGTTACTAACGGTAAACTAACGAATGAATTAAAAAATGTCCATATTTTCGAAAATGTGGGTGCTAAATTCGCATTTTCTTGGTGTAATTTCTCCGTTGAGGGTTAGGTTACAATAGAGAATTTTTTTGATTAAAATAGTTGCTAACGAGTTACTGACGAATGAGAGAAAATTTTCGAAAATGTGGATATCCATGAAGTTAGCAACTAGCTGAACGCACATTATGGAAATCTCAAATTTATTCTACAACAGAAGGTTTTCTCAATGATAATTATTTTTATCAGAATTATGCATGCATATGTTATCCACTTTCAACGTTTTTCTTCAATACAGATGTTTTTTCGCAGCAGGAATAAAAAAGATGATATTATCAGATTTTGAATGTATTGGCTTCATTCTAAAATCAGTTTTTCTCGATCAATTCTAGTGATCAATAGTTTTTCTTTCATTGATTTTCTATACTCGATCGCTATGCAACGCGAAAAACTCAATTTGACCCAAGCGGTAGTTTTGGGGGAAGAAGGGTGGACATACACAAGAATTGCAGAAAGGTTTGGAGTTTCCCATACAAGTGTGTCCAGAATGTTGCAGAGATTCAGGGAGACAGGTATGAATGTCCGAAGACCAGGACAGGGTAGACCACGGGTAACAACTGCCATTCAAGAACGTTACTTGAGAGTTTCTTCGTTGAGACAACGGTTTGCAACCGCTCGCCTCCTTCAAAATCAGCTTGAGCAAACTCATGGGATGCAAATTAGCACTCAGAGAATAAGAAATCGCCTCAGAGAATATGATTTAAGGCCTCGTGTCGCGGCAAGAGGCCCAGCTCTTACCCCAGCCCATCGAAGGGCGCGTTTGGATTTTGCGAGAGAGCATATCCATTGGGAAGAGGCCGATTAAGAAAGAGTTCTCTTCACAGATGAGTCTAGATTCTGCCTCTACCATTGTGATCGACGTTCCCTTGTATACAGACGTCCACATGAAAGATATGCTCAGTGCAATTTCCTGAATACTACTGGTTTCGGGGGAGGATCGATTATGGTATGGGGTGGAATATCTTTTACTGCTCGCACAGTCGTTGATAATGGAGCTTTGAATGCTGATAAGTATATAAGGAACATTCTTGAAGAGCATGTAGTGCCATTTGCCCCATACATTGGTGAAAATTTAATTTTTATGGGCGATAATGCCAGACCCCATCGTGCGCGCATCGTTCAGGACTACCTTGAAGAGGTTGAAGTCTCTCGAATGGAATGGCCAGCAAGAAGTCCAGATCTCAATCTGATTGAGCAGGTTCGTTACAACCCCAATAGAAGACTGAGAAGTTCAGAAAATCATTCAGCTACTCTTAATGACTTAGGAATTCACCTCGGAGAAATCTGGAAAGGATTAGATCAGAACATTTTAAGACCAAGTATTAAATCACTTATCAGCATTTCAGTATTTTGAAAATTGTCCATTTCTCTTCTTTCACATAAGATTCGGTGAAATCCTGAATTTTTCTTCCATTTAATGTTTCTTGTTTCGTTCAAAACCTTCCCGGGAGAGCATAAAAAATAAGTTATAAAGTCAATGTAGAGTTAACTTTCATTAAAATTGAGATTTTCAGAGTGTGCGTTAATTTTTTTGCACAGTGTAGTAATTAACGAGTTACTAACGAATGCCAAAAAAAATATTTTTCATTTTCGAAAGTGTGGGTGCTAACTTCACCGACACGGAAAAGAGTCTTCTTAGGAAAAGCCCGAAAGCTTTCGACCTAGCCCAACACCGGCGCAAGAGGCCGGAACGTTGGCGTCCGCCTGATGTAACTAGAAGGCGATGTTTTCGCGTCGCGACCACAACGGAGAGAACCGGTCCGTCCAGCGGGCCAGCAGCAGGAGCGCGGTGGCGATCTGTCGGAGCAGGAACGGCAGCCGACTTGTCAGTTTTCCTGCGAGCGCGGTCGAGCACATTCGCATACCGTGGCGGGCGCCTTACGCGCTGCACCATGCTTGTAGTGCCCTCCTTTCTGGTGACGTTTCTAGTGGTTGTCCCGAGTCTGATAAGTGGTGTAATGGGGGCCGAAGGCCCCACACAACCGCCATGCCCCATTCTGGAACACATCTGCAAGTGTTCTCCGGATTTGCAGGAGTTTCAGTGCAAAGGAGCAGGATTCGAAGAGGTCCCCCAAAACTTACCGTTTTCGATAACTAAATTGTGAGTTCTACCAGCAAAGTTAAAGGAAAAATTTGGAAAATATAGCCGGAGAATTCATGCTTCCATCGAAACTACGAAAAAAGTAATAAACAGAATTTGCGAAAAGGGAGACTCCACTCCATATTTCTGTAATCCCGTACGTCGAAAAAAAACCTTCTCTTACAGTTATATATGGATAAATTATTCGAAAAATGAAAAGACGCTCATATAAACCTCAAAACTCAATCAATGAATTGAAAATCACATGTCTATGTCTTGAAATCTTTCATGAAAACTACCAGGAATAAAATTAAAAAATAAATCCGAGATCAAATCTTTGAGGTAATAATATATATGGTCTGACATTGATGATAACTTTCATTATCATGTTTTTTGTAACTTTCCAGTCGTTGTTGAGAAGTGACAAATTCCTACTCCAGAATGAACTGTTCATCGTATATATAGATTGAACAAATTTAATGTCGATTTGTGCAATTCATTTATGTGGCAGAAATTGAGAAAAAAATCCATACAAAAATAATAATACCACAAGATAATAATTAATTTATATTGTCGGAAAATTTTTTTTACTAACAACGAATATACAAAAAAATTATGTTTTTCTTAGAAAATTTCCAAATGTTTTCATTTTGTTAGGAATTTGGATTTAACATATGGTTCTCTATTTTCAATGTAGTGTTTCGAAACGTTTCGCAATTTATTACAATTCTCATTTCGAAATACGAGAATTATTAACTGAGGTGTTCAGTTCGAAAAACAATCAGAAAGTCTTCTGGGGGAATATTCCGAGAAAATCCAACTGATAGTCTTCTAGTCTTTCTACAAATTGATCGAATAACATTTTATTGTTTCATTTAATTCATTTAGAGATTTCGGACCTGGTCTACTCAGTTACAATACAATTGTAATTCGAGCAATGTCGATTTGCAGATGTTTAAACAAAACATAATTACTACGTAGTTTGTATCAGCATGCAGACGACGAAAATAAATCGTCTCATTACTAATTAATATCTCGCGAACCTATAATAAAGCACTTTGTATGACTTGAATGAAACTGCTTTTGATGTAACTCTCGAAGAGAAAACGTTCATAAAATGAATTCAATAGCCTAGTTCTCGTCTATTGATAATCTCTTGGTTTATACAAGATGCCGAAAGATGAAGGTAAAAAATTAACTTTCACTGTCGTTTATAATACGTTCGGGAATAATATCAATGAAATTGCATTTCGTTTCGCCCCTTAATAATTCGCTGATTGAGAATATTGATTTTTGTTATTCCTTTCCTTCCTTAATTTCCGAAGAAAAAACTCGTGAAATATTATTCAATCTTACTTTCTGAAAGGATGTTGTATGTTTTCCAAAATAGACCGGGAGAATCTCAATGTAGTGCATTGCATGTGTTTTTGGTGCGGTATGCAGTAGAAATTACGTGTGTGCACATTTCGCTATCAACAATTACAACGATAGTAGAATCATAGGCGGTTCCTTTTCGGGAGGATTTAAGAATCTTGACGAGAATAACGAATACATAATACTTGTTTTCGAACCGTTACACGATAGGGACTCTGAACGGCTGGGTGTAGCAAAACTTCTATAGATAACATATGAAGTCTTGTATGTTTCAAGGAAGTATTTTCTTTTTCTTCCATAAAGCTTGTGCTGTGATCAGTCTGGGATCTTGAAAGATTTGTGGGCACATGAAATATGTATTTTTGGTTCCTACCTAATGTGTTAGATCTTAATCTTTTGTTTCTATGTTTTCCCATTGTTTTCAAAAACATGTTGGCATTATTCTTTGCAGCGATTGAACCTTTAGCATTTTCCTCACAGAACATTATTCTCAGTGTTCGAAATTCATTAAATGAATAAGATATTACAATAAGTCATCTTTCCGAATTTGGCATTAATGCGATCTCATAAATTTTTCAATTTTGAGTATTCGCGTACTCAATTTATTAATATTATATTTATATTACCGATCGGTTCGACCACCGAATGTCGAAAGTCTGTTAGCAACTCGGTTAACAATAATAATACTTGTGGTTTTTTAGAGAATTTTATTAAATATTATTTTATATTAGAAATTCAACATTTTCCATTTTGAGAAAACTTCACAACCTGGATCGGTGACAGCATGAAGTATAAAATTTTTTGCTGTACACACAGCTGGACAGCTAACCTTTTCAACTCCAATATTTTATGATTCAAAAAAATTCTCTTGGGAAAATTCAAATTCGTATGAGATGGTTTTGAAATGTACTCCTTCAAAATAAAATAATTTAATTTTCTTTTAATCCGGAGATAGGACATCACTTTCTTATTGCAAATAGAACACCCTAAATATTTCGTATCACCTGTGCGACTATTTGTTCGAAAAATTTTCCAATAGTGTTAATACTTTCAACACGACGAGAGTTGAAGAAAATTTCTGAGTAACGTATTATTAAGATATTAACCGATTATATTTCATTTGTAATAACGTATAAAAGGATACTCAAATCATGTTTCTGATTAACGATACATTACGCAGGATGATAGTTTTTGAAAATCATCAAATCAGAAACCGGTAAGTTAATTTTTCATGAAATTGTGAATCTACCCGAAAAACTTAAGATGTTAGATGCTCGATTAGATGTATAGCTTTGAGCTATCAGAAAAAATATTCAATTCCTTCTAAACCATATTGTCTTAGGAATTATTGTTCTAGTCTGAATTACTTTCTGAATTACTAAATCAAACAAACTATCTGTGGTCCTACCGATGGTTCTGATTGACTTCAAAACTTTGTGAAAATTTTTTTTACAATAACGCCAAATTTTTTTTGTACAAAAAAATTTCTTATATTCATTTCAAATTTGTATCTACAAATTTAAAAGGATACCATGAATAAAAAAATATTGTTCTTAATTTCCTTGATTGAACATGGGTAATTTCATCTAGACTACGATAAAATGTCGTTGTTCAGAATTAATTATTAGTTGCCATCGAGTTGCCATGGAAACAAACTATGTGTGGTCTGCAAGATGGAAATGGATGGAAGTTTTGGCGTTTTTGTATTTGTGCTTCTTAATTTTTCCTGAATTTTTCACTTTTATCTGAAAGTGATGAAAATACTCATTTTACTTCATCTTCGAAACTATTCATTTGGCTCATCTTTTTCTTGAATTTGGTCTTTTATTTTTCACATAGATGCACGATGCACGACTTTTGGTGTTTTCTGAAAAAAAATTTTCATTCTTTATGATGTAAGTTAATTGATTTGAAAACTATCAATAGTATGGCACGAATTTTTCAACAAATTAGTAGCGGAATTATTTATTCATTCATTAGGCGATGCTAATGTAAAGGAAGTTTCATTTAAAATATCATAGTGATGTCTGATTTCCTTCATAATCAGAAGTTGCATAAAAATGAAAAAAACTTGATAAGCCAGTCAAAATAGCTACAAAAAATCGCTAATTTGGAAAAACAGGTATCTGATTTTTCAGTATTTTGTTTTGACTCACTAGGTCTATGTGTACCCAAGTTTGCAGCTCTCAGAAAGTTGTGGAAAAATTTTTACACACTAAAAACCACGAAATTTTTGGATTTGTTTCAGATTCTGCTCTATACCTCCTGATCCATACATTTTTCGATGAAAACTATTATACTGTTTTCAAGAGCATCACATTGAGCCTAACTGGAGCTCTGTAGGTCGATTAATTACCGAATTACGGCACTTTGGGTCGGTTTCACAAAACTTTAATGGTGCGATTAAAAAACCTTAGGTGAATTCGAACCAATCGAATCACTCGTTTTGAAATTTCAACGAATCGCGGTGGCTCCAATTAATTTAACGGTACAAACAAAGTTTTGTGAAACCGACCCATAGTGAAAAGACTAGTTGTTATATACATTTATTAAAAATCGTACATCAATATTGACATTATTGTAACCAAGACATTTATGATTATGGATCATTTCTGGAAAAATGCGATTTTATCCTCTATGGGTTTTCTTAGATTTTGAAGAACCACGAGGCCTTTAGTCCTCGCTTTGAGCTTATTTTAAAGCTAATTAAATTGCCTACAAACTATGTGTACTCCACAAGCTCCATACGTAACATCAAAGGTTTCGACGCAATCTCAGTCCTAAAGGTGTGAAACTAATAATTCAGAAACTGGCCTATTTTTAAAGTGCCGTAATTCGGCACTACAAGCTCCCACAATGCTCCGGTTGGGCTTAGTTTGTCACAAATTTAATGCTCTTGAACACAGTATATGGATGGAGCAGAAGATATAGAGGAGAATCTGCAACAAGTCCAAAAATGGTGGTTTTTGGTGTGTAAAAATTTTTCCACAACTTTTTGAGAGTTTCAAACTTGGGTATACATTGCCCTAATGAATCCTAACAACGTACTAAAAAAATCAGAGATACATCACGTTTTTCCAATTTATTGTCGATTTCGACTGGCCTATGATCTGAAAGAGCACGTGTAAAAATCATCTCATGCTCAATAATAATTACGGCCAATTTTCCAGGAAGGTCTAATGATTAACCTTTCGTGAAACCTTGTAGTTCAGTTGGACCGAGAGTACGACTAATCAATGAGTGCCGCAAAATCCAGAAAAATTTAAGTAGAAGAACATACAGTTTTTGCGTCTGAAGAAAACTTTTCGAGATTATTCGTGAACCTGAATATTTAACGCACATAATCCGAGACATAATCAGCTTGGCAGTACGAAAAATCACAATTTTTATCTCTCTTTATTTATATTAGTTGGGTATTTTATTCTAACTGAATTTTTATGAATTGCCTTTTTGGTATTTATTCAAACTTTCACCAATGTAAAGGGTATACTTTATTATAATAGGGTATACTTTATCATAATAAAAACTGATTTATAGCAAACTATGGAATCAATTCTTGAGGAAAATGAACTTTGAAGCTCCAAAATATCATTATTTTGTGTGAAGAACCTTGTTTGTCCGTTAATGTTGGCATAAGCAGAAACAGATGTCCCACATCCTAACGTTAAACTGTAACGAAATATCTCTGAAGTTCTTTGCACGATTTATCAGCGGAATGAGCACTGATCATTGTTAATTATTCTCTTGAATAAATAAAAGTACCAAACTCTCTAATAGCCGCTAGTTTGTTGTCATTTACCCCTCCCATACCAAAAATTTTTAGTTATAAGCACATAAACCTTTATTGTTAGAGGGGCTTGTATTCAAGACGCAACATAATGCTCCAATGAATAAGTCCCTTGGATGACACATATTTAGATATTAAAATTGTCAAAAATATCCAACTTATCGCGTTTATGTAATTATAGGAATCTTAGCAATCAGACCATTTCTACATTTGTTTACAAATTTGCTATTTCTCGCTGTACCATAACGTTTTATAAGACATAAAGTTAGGGAGACCATGTACCTAAACTAATCGATAAATTGTTATCACATTATAGTAGCCAAGTCTACGACATTTTTGCTGTGATTATTAATCATAGGTCCAAATATTGAAAAATTTACAGTTGTATTCCGACCATCCGGATTTAGGAATTATCAACTCTATTTTTTCATGTGTAAATTTGAATATTGAGAAAAATTCAAAAACCAAGCATAGTTGCTTTGTATTATTTTCCTAGTGATATTACTGGTTATGTATTCAAAAAAACCGAATGAAATCAAAAACCGGTTGGTTGATTTATGGACTGTATACTTTATTTATATTCAAAACGAATTATTTTTTCGAATTTATATTGTTGAACTCGAATTTTTATCTTTGTGTAACCGAAAACGTTCAATGAGAATGATGTCAAAACCTTCCCAGGAGAATATGGTCCCTTCTTAATCGAATAAAAACAGGTCATGGTCGTACCAATAGCATGCTTTTCAAGTGGAATTCATTTGATAGTCCTAATTGTGAATGTGGTGAATCAGAGGAAACAGTTGAACACCTAATTAATAAATGTTCGATTTATAAATTTCAAGATGGCATTAGAGCCATACACAATGGATCAAATTCATTTTTGCAATTGGTTGAAAATTTTAGATCAATTTGATGAAGTATGAATTGAATTCTCTTGCTGTTCTGCCTTTTTTTATTTTCAGGTTGGAGTTTGTGTTTGGAAATCCTTCCTCCGAAGAGCCATTCCGATAATCGTGATGTCCTTCTATATAAAATATTCAGATACAACAATTTTATTTTATTTTTTTCAAGGGGAGACAGGTTTTTTCAGCTGAGGTTTTTTCCCCTGGCTCTATAGTATCGTATGATACTAGTGATGATAGTATACCATACATATACCCCGTTCCTTTTTTTAACTTAACTTAGGTACTTTTTGTTTCAACATTTATTGTATTATTTTAGCTCTCTTATTCAAGAGAATATATATCAAAATTCAATACTGCTAGAAATACAAAACTATATTTGATTTCATAAAACTAATTATTGATCAAATTTTGAATGGAATTAACTCGACAGTTCCCTTCCAGCATTATGCTGTCTAGCCATAATTAATGAAAGTTATTAATGAGCATAACAACGTTCGCCGGGTGAGCTAGTTTGAATATACAATAACTATTCCTTGGAATTCATTTTTATCACGGACTTTTCCAGGATCGTTCAACTTCTAAGGGGTTCTAAGTCCTCATGAAAGCTTAAGTTTCAGCTTTCATTAAGCTGATATGCGGAGTATAATTGTTATTTATGTTTAATTCCGAAAATCATGCGTTTGCATCACGCAACGTGTAGATCGATCGATGAAAAAAGCGATGGGCTAAAAATTGCGAATATGAGTCCACACGAAACACGTGTTTGTATTGTTTGGAGGTTTTTCTGAATTTTATACCTCCCCTTGAAAGATGAACATTCTATGGAAACTAATAAAAGGAGGGAGCTTCGTTCCTGATCCAAATATCTTATAATTACTGAAAAAAATTGGGAAAAACACTATGCAATGCCAATGTTTACGCTCATCACAACAGGAAGCTTGTAAGGAAGCTGTAAGTGGAAAATGTTCTGTTATAACTGCTATTTGTTTTCAACATCGGGAGGCAACGCTGAATTAAAGATAATGATATCAGCCCGCAAAATCTTGAGTTGATTCGATAGTTGAGATGTGTCTAGCAATCAGAATAAGCTCTAGATGCTAGAGATTTGTGTTGCTCCTGGCTAAGTTAATCTAGCAAGGTTTCCAAGTGGGCTCTCAGAATGGCGAGGGAGCGAGAACTGAGTACTCAGGACACCTTCGTATTCTAAACGAATGTAAGGATGTCACAAACAATCTACCTCTGAAATACGAGTTTAAGGAAAACTTCAACACGGCTTTGAAGGACTATTCACATGCCTTCCAGAATTTAATTGATGAAGACCTATGAGGAAGGCGAAATATAACGCCGAAACTGCGCTCTAGAATTCAAAGTGCATTATTTAGTTCCTTGAACCGAGAATGGTCTTCATTTCTGCATTTACACAACACAACAGTTCCAAATCGTGACCAATGGGCTAATTATGAAGTGGTTTTCGCTTGAGGGTCTGAGGTGTTTTATACAGATGGCTTGAAAAGGATGGAGGAACAGGAGTCGACGTATAAGGTCCCTAAATACATATATGTAGTCATACCAATGGGTTTCTGTTCCTTCGGTGTTCTAGGCAGAAACTCTTGCTCTAAAGGAGTGCGTTGCGCTTTGTAGAAAACCAAACTAGTGAAAACCGAAAATTCTTTAGTATCTGATATAAAAGTAGCCCTGCTAGCTCGTTAATCCTCATTAGTTAGGTCAAAGTTAGTTTGGGAATGTAGGACGTCATTGAACGTACCCGGAGGAAAGAACCAGGTCAACCTTACCTGGGTGCCAGGTCACTCATGGATATATTGCAATGAAATGGTAAACCAACTGGTCAGGAACATTTTGATCAAATGATACTTTTTGACATGAAAGCAGGAAGGCAAGAGCATCAGAAAAGTAAGGTTGAACATTTTTCGTCGAAAACATGAACAGACAGAATGTATGTTTCGGTAAGGAAATGAGCGTTTTCCGAATACAGTACTTCTTGATATTTGAACGTGACCTGAAAAAAAATGCAATTTTAAGTAAAAACCAAAAATTTCCAATGAATACCGTTGGCTTTCTCGAATTCCTCCGGCAGATTCCATATCGCTTCTGGTATCAGCCGCGAACACAAGAAACAACAGATAGAGCACTGGAAATACCTGCCGCTCAACATAGGACAATAAAAATCCTCGCTGTACACGGTGATTCCACCGCGACAGTGGCGTATAAATAGTCGGGTATAGGAGACTAACATCCCACACCTGTCCAGGAAATGGAATAACTCTATAAATCACTAGAAAATACGAAAGGCTAATCTTACGTAGATAGGATGAGTAAGAAGTAAGTGTTTGATATTTTACATGAGATGTTTATAGTGTGTTTGTTAAGCGATAAATATGATGGAGAGGCTGATCTTGCACTCAACAGGACTCAACCTCCTCAATTTTATGTGACATGTGAATTAATAGATTATTATATACAGGGTTATTCACGAATAGAAAATTTTTAGCAAAGACACAAGATTCAGGATTGAAATTTCAAAGGTGAGCTTCAAGTAAGAAAACGTATATTTTTTAAAGGTTCTAGGACTTCTGGTTTTCCCGGAAGTGACATTTACTTTCGTTTTTCAAATTGAAAGACCCATTTTTTATTGCATAAATAGATTCTCCATTGAATTCTGAGTATTTTTGATACCAAAAGTTTGAATTTTTCCGAGAAAATTCCCTTTGAATGAGGAAATACAAAAAAAATATCAAAATTGAACTCTGTTGAAATACAGACAACTTCGAGGCTGATGCTGATGATCGTTTTTCCTGAATATCTCGAAAAATGTTCATTTGGGGATAAAAGTCTTGGACGTATGATCCTATTATTTTTTGACGAAGATTTCGAAAATGTTTCGAAAAAATGGGGTTCCAATTTGAAAAAAACGAATTTTTTATGCTTCGTCACTCCTAATTTTGACAAAGAATTTGTGACCTCCTGTATCATATTCTGAAAATCACGCCATCGGAAAAGAAGCATCAGCGTTTCTTCTCGGAGATTCTCAAAAATTTTCTCAAGAATTTTTATTGTAAAAACCTCGAAGTTGTCTGTATTTCAACAGAGTTCAATTTTGAGATTTCCTCATTCAAAGAGAATTTTCTCGGAAAAAATCAAACTTTTAGAATCGGAAAGTCTCGGATCTTGATGGAGAATCTATTCATGTAATAAAAAATAGGTCTTTCCATTTGAAAAACGAAAGTTGATGCCACTTCTGGAAAAACCGAAAGTCCTAGAACCTACAGAAAATATACGAGAAGTCGTCTTCTTACTTGAAGCTCACCTTTAGAATTGCATTCCTGAATCTTGTGTCTTTGCTAAATATATTCTATAGAGCCATATTCTTGAATAACCCTGTATAACACACTGGATCTGTGAAGGAGGCCGCTAAGCTAATCCAAAATTGTTGATGTCATCCCTTGTTGGGGATATGCATAATAGGGGTAAAATGATATTGAAGTTGTTATCCATTTCGATAACCATTTCGATTTATCTATGTTTCAAAAATAATATTTCATGGTTCTTTTTTTCCAGGAAATGACCAATTTTATAATATAATAAACGTCGTAAATGGATGAAATTGAAGTAATCAGATCATCCGTTAATTCAAATTCCCGAGTTGGACCTACGTGATTGAACATTTTACCTTTCGCAAGATTAAACATGCATACAGAAGTGCAGAATCATGGAGTTTGTAATTTATATTCCGCCTATACCTATACTTGCCCTAAATGAAAATAATGCTAATTTAATTACACAGAAACATACACGCTCATTTGAATATTCATCAATGAATACATGGCTGTCAATCAGCAGGAGTTAATGTAGATTTTGCCACGTTATTAATAAGTAAAATACTCAACTATCTCTTAATCGAAATTTCAATTAAATAACTAATTGAAAAAATGAAGTATGGGGAAAGGTCTCGATTGCAAAAATACGACGCTGAAGTGTTTAGATTAGTTCGAGTTCGTGATTAGTGTACTCTGTGGCAGCTATCACCATTTCATATTGTAAAACAGTAGTTCGATGCTATCGCGAAGAAGTTGACGCCATGTTTAGAAATTGAAGCGGATACACCTTTTTTGGAAACTGATCTCGCTGATCTGCTTGCATAACGTTAATAATTACGAGTTAAAGGTGAAGTTGAGTGCGAATTCTACGAGAGCCAATGTCATTAAAATTCTTGGATTTCTATTTAGTGACAAAAATTAAGCCCGAGTTGATTTTTAACTTTTCTGGACCGAACCTAAATCGAGCTTCACTGAGCTGATAATAGAATAAAACTTCCTTCATATTAAATTTCATATATTGGAAAATATTTGAAAAATAGGTTGTCTAAAAAAATCCTGGACAGAATATTTTTAATTATTTTCTGAAAAAAATTTAGAAAATTTCATAATGGTCTTAAAGTATGAAACGTGTAGAACCTAAAGAATCGTTCCAGCCACCCAGAAAACACCTTCATCCATTTTTTATCACAACAATAGAGAATAACACATGCTTTTGATGCAATATAATATTAGAGGTCATTAACTACTCCAAAATAACACAATACTGTTTACCGGGGGTACCATCTTCTCTCCATAGTTTATGTACCGAACAACGAACAGCTTCACATTCATCAGGGTTTCATCCTTTATTACTACACAGTATACTTATCTCGGACCTCTCTGTTACTCATTTCCACACTCGTCGAAATTTCAATTGTCGAGACTCACAAACCTACATTAACCACATTTTTTGCAGACAACCCTATATAAACGTGTTCACGATAGAACAGCGCTTAATGTGCTATAAATAAATAAATGAGTAATAGTAAATATTTTTCACAAGTGAACTAACTGGTATCGACTAACCTGTTTATCCCTGGCAACCCAGTAGTTCGTCTAGGTAAATAACCCTATGTATACACATTCTACATGTTTCATACTTTGAGTCCAGTATAAGATTTTCTTATTATCTTTATTTTGCAAAATTTCATGAAAAATGATTTTTCAAAAAATAATTAAAAACATTCAGTCCAGGATATTTTTAGAGAACGTATTTTTAATATATTTTCTCTATTTCAGTATAGTGACGAGTTCATTACAGCACTAAAAGTAAGGCTAATAGGGCTAAAATGAATTCATTACAGGTTGTCAGTTTTGACCTCCGATCCTATCAATTTTCAATTCAAATCAATTCAGATTCCGTAATCTGTCAAATTTCATAAGTCATACCAACTGACAAGATACAATACGAAAGCCACTAGGATGAATATTTATTTGAATTCCGAGAGTATTTCACAAAACTTTACTGAAATAGAAGAAATATCGTCTAATAGTCGTTTGCAGAAGGCAATTCCAACACTCATGGACTAATGACTAATGCTTTCGAAAAATCGCTCATTTTCGAATTTCGCAATCGTGTTGCCCATTCTGCAACTTGTTTTAGAATATACTAGGTATTCTTATATGGGAATTTCATTATGAAATTTGTTTCATAACCTACAGGTTTAAACGAGCCACGAAGTGGCGAATTTTTGTAATGAACGAGTGTTAGATTGAGCCTTCTGTACTAGTATCATATTTTATTTTCTCTAATTCGCTGAATGTTTATCGAAATTAATAAAATATTGCCGTAAGTATCGTTTAGTTATTTTTGCATCGAAAAATATTGATTATCAGAACTGTTTTCTATCTCACAAAATTTGACAGATGTTGAATAAATCTGTGACAGGAGGCCAACATGCCATGAATAAATATTACTGAAAACAATGTTAGAATGAAATATTCTAACATTGTTTTGTTCTAAGAGATGTGGCGGAATGAACGGATTTGACACATAATTAGAGAAAATATATTAAGATATCTACATTGATCTCTGTATCAGAAAATTGAGCAGTTTTTCATCGCCTTTAACACCTTATGTGTAGATTTTTTCACCGACTTTTGCCAAAAAATTTTATCAGACGAAAATTCACAGGATTATTTATAATACAGAGGGTAGTTTAACGACGTATGTCTCCCGAACTAAAGATGGGCTAGAGAAAAATTTAGATCATGAATTTAACTGCAGGAACGTGTTGTCATCGAACCAGTGCAGCAGGTGGTCCGGTTTCTGAGTTGTTAGTTGTCATCAGTATCGCTAATGCATTAGTCCATGACAACCAAAATAAATTATGCCCATCTGACTGTTTTGGACGGAAGACATACTTCGTTAAACTACCTTCCCTATTGCTTGACATTCAGCGGGGAAGAGGGCGTTTTTTCCTTTCCGAGCATGAGACTTAGAAATAGATTAGTACCGATGGGACAAAGGAATGTCGTGAAGATCTAATTCTTGAAGAATCTGTTGAAAAGAAGAGCAGATAGTTCGCCGCTGGATGACGCTTCTCATTGTTAATATTTATTCCTGGAGCATAATATTGCACAAATATCTTCATCAAACCCGAACCAATTTAAAATTTAATGAAAATTTCAATGAAGAGGTTCATTGGAGGAGAGAATCAGAAGGATCATATACGTCTTTCTTTTTCCGAGATTGTTTCATGCTGTAAGATGAAAAGCACTTAGCTGTTCCAGATTTCCCATCAGCAGGTTGTATCAGCAAAATTCTCGAACAATCGAATTGAGACTTCGAAACATTTAATTCATCGATGAAAATGTTACGCAAATGAGCTGGGATCCGAATGCGGGCCAAGGCGAAATTTGGGATATTCGAAATACGGTTATTGAACCTTTCTCTCTCGTTATACTCAAATGACGTGTATGAGCGCACTCTCGCAAGTGCACCCATTGGTTTCTACGTTTCGTAGGCCGGTGCTCACTGAATGTAACCCCGAAATTGATTGGATGTTTTGAGCTTTTTATTACGAAAGGTTAACCGATGCAGAATGTTGACAATTCAAGTTGATTCGACATAGGTATTCATTGTTACTGGAAAATTACGCGTAATTAGGTGAGGTATTGAGTTTTCAAGGTGGAGAAACCTAATTTTTGTGGTCTGCCTTGCGTTCATCAAGGATTTTCGTTGGATTTTTCATATACATATAAAAGCATTAATTGGTTTTGAATTAATTTCGAACGAGTTATGGGGGACGCAACAATTATCTCACTCGGAAGGAAATGAAGAAAACAAGCTTTCGAGAATGATAATTGAAACTTTTTATAGAATTTTATTTCACGAATGTTTTTGGTCTTCTGAAAATTTTTTAACCATTGTGAATATTATACAGAAAATTCCTTGTATCTTTTCCAAATCTTGAAATTATTTCAGATGTCTTGGGCTACTCACGAAAAGTTTGAAGAAAATTTCATTATTAATAATAAAAATAATAATAATTATAATAATAATAAGAATGGTTCTTCATTTCAAATCCTATCAAAAATAACAAGTTATGTGATGACGAAGTGAAATAGTGTCAAAACAAAAACAGATATAGGTATATATAAGTACATAATAATCAACATAGAAAAACTTCCAAACTATGAGGCTCCAGTTCTAGAAGAAATTTGTATAATCTCTTCTTGAGGAGTTTTTCATCCTTTATGGTCTTGATATTACTTGGTAGGGAGTCATACATTTAATTTTAAGGCATCTAAATTCAACCTGTCTCTGGGATGTTATCAAGTTCAACCTGGAATAGATATAGTCTTCATTCCTTGTCTCATAATATGGAATACATAACTGAGATGATTTCGGGGCTGATTTTGAAAGTTTCATTATAAGTGTTGTCAACTTCTCAAGGAGAAGACATTATTCAATTCAGACATTTTTGGGTTGTGGCTTCATGATTTCAGTGACGTTGGTTAAAATTGAAGCAACTAGTCAACACTCTGGTCTATAGACGACCGAATTATAAAATACCTCTCACGGTCGAAAGGACGAGGGATCAACATGAACATAGTTATAACAGTCATAATTTGTTGAAATGTCAATATTGATGTCGAAGATTAATTGGAGTTATCATTTCACCATTTTTTAAGCTAGATCATATTCTCACATTTTGAAATTTGACGTTCAATATCAGAAAAAATATCAGATTGAAAACAAGTTGTCATTCAAGAAGAAAAGTGAAGTTTCTATTGGAAAAAGTATGTTCATTGTTTTAAACCTACACATTTGTTGATAATAGTTATCAGTTTTCCTTTTTTGAAATTGGATCAAGTTGTAGATTCTGGCATTTGGAAATTTGACACCATTATTTTAAACGAACTTCATTTCGTTGATCCGAATTCTTTTTCCATCTACTTCTACCGAGTATGGAAATGTTTAACGGATTCAATTTCAGATTTCCGAGATATACTGAACGCCGAAGTCAAAAGCGATAGATGTCCCTGAAATGGAATATTTGAGTAATCTGATGAATAATGTCTTGGTGATTATATTTGTGTCTTGGCATCAGTTTATCGAATGATTCACTTTTTTGCAAATCCATATCAGGGCACTCTCATGAAATCCGTTACCGGACAAATAGGGCTGAATAACCTAAGAAAAATGAACGATTGATTTAGATAGATGCCCATCCTGGGACATTGTTCCATTATTAATACAAAACCCCGTTATGATTGATATCCAGCATATAAAGGACTTGCTCCGGAATTATGCTGCCTTCTTCAATTATGGATCAGAAATTCTTCTTTTTCAACTCCAAATACGATATTCTTCAAGGAACGGCAACCGACAATTATATTAATCGGCTTATTTCTCCCTCCGCTAAAAAGGGTCAAAAGGGAACTGTAAAAAACGTTTCCAAAAGGTTCCACTGAATTTCAGATGTTTAACATTCCCAGTCACGATACTACATTTGGTTTGAAAAAATCCTTTTATTACAACACTGTTGTTTAATATAGGAAATTACCTCCTTCCCTTGAATCGCTTTCTCCCTCTAAATTGAATGTTGCTATCAGGAGGCTGCTTCTCAATGAGCTATGCCTTTGGATTGATTCATTGTGATCACATTATATGAATAAAATGATCCGTGAGGCCGCTTCCTTTTATTCCATTCTCATATTTTCTATTCTTATTTGTAATGACATTAAAAGAGTCTTCTGGTTTTATGGCCGGAACTGAATTAATTCACTTAACGTTTCGTCTATAACTATGGCGGACATCTTCAGAGAATTTTGGGTCTGAGGCCGCTTCCTGACTTGTCGGTGCAGCAACGGTATGATTTCATGGAAATTGACAAATGAAAGTTTTTTGCAGTTGTTCAAAATATAAAACCTTGGAAATTAAGTTATCAATACAGGGTGTTCCACCGGGAGTGCCCATCAGGAGTTAATGGAGAAATAATAATTCGATCACGTCCAAATTTTGTGTGAAAATATTAGCCAAGTAGACCCTTGAATGTCACATTCATTTTATGTAACATTCCCTATACTGGGTGATCTACAGTCGATGGTACGTTAGACGTTTACGGAGAACGGAAAGATAGAATTCATTGATAATTTGGTTTCTTGGACAAGAATAGATGCTCTATCGATCTAAAATATTTTCAGTGCTACGGTGTTGCCGCTTATGTCAAAAAGTAGTAACTACTTTGTTATTTCAAATGGCAAACCCTGTATATTATTGTACTTTTCTATTCATCGTAGTAACACGATTATTTTGGTATCACTTCTCATCTTCAGCGGTTCCTGAGTAATTCAATGATTTTCTGTTTTTTGTGCAAAACATAGCTTTGTTTGAACATCCAAAACTTCAATACGTAGGAAGCTGAAATTTCGTATTCAGAATGCTAAGATTCTATGCATCATGCAGGTGTAATGAAATACGCTTTTCTTCATACAGGGTCATTAAATATTCGTTGGTTTATCGAGACATACAAAAACGGTTGAAAGTGCATTTTTTTCAAATGTATATGTATATATGTATATTTTAAGAAATATTGAAAGAAAATGTTCATGCTTCGAATGATTCCTTTAATTACTCAGGAACCACTGAAGATAAGTATGAGAAAGTGATACCAAAATAATCGTGTTACTACGATGAATAGAAAAGTGAAATAATATACAGGGTTTGCCATTTGAAATAACAAAGTAGCTACTACTTTTTGACATAAGCGGTAACACCGTAGCACTGAAAATATCCGTAAAAGTCTAACGTACCATCGACCGTGGATCACGCTGTAGACATCTAGAGCCGTTTTCGAGTAACTGATTTTTGCAAATGAGGATTCTATATCAGAACAATGAGGATTCAACGAAGGCGAAACACGTTATCTCGGATCTGTTTTTTGAAATGAGTTTCAGAAAAGAAATTCGACGTCACTCTGTAAAGAACATAACGTTTTGATATACTGGAAGTAAGATGAGAGTCTCAAAGTTGGAATTCAAAAAAAGCCAGAAATTCGAATTTTTCAAATAGGAACAGTATTTTTTCACTCATTCCATCAATTTGTAGGGAGAAAGTAAGTGTTGTCTTTTAAGGGTTCCCTATATCTGAAATTCGAGATATTCAATCACCTTATACGATATACGGGATATTCCATTAGAAATAATAAACTCGAAACCATTTCAGGTAAAAGCGGAAGTCATTGATATACTTGGCTTATATCTTCACACAAAATTTAGAAGAGATCAAATTAATATTTCTTCATAAACTTCTGATTGGCATTCCCGGAGAGACACCCTGTATATAACAACAAATTTTAATTGCGATAGAAGCGAAAAATTTATAACTGAGTGCAGGTTCCAGAGAAATTCTGAAAGTGATCCACTTCCTGAAATAGTCGAAGAATTGTGAATGTTTATTACAAATTTTCCGTTATGTACTTTTTTTTAAGAATTTTTTCAAATATAAATACTTGTATATATCAATTTTTTAAATGAAAAATTACATAAAAAAAAATTTAGAAATCAAAAACGAATTAATATGCACCAAAAGGTTAAAAAATGAAAAAAAATCATTTTCACCACACAAAATGGTACATGGGTCCTTTACCCACTTCAAATCTAAAACAACACATACCTTATAGTCTTCAGACTTCGCGTTAATGAATTTATATACCTAATTATATACATATAATTATAATTATAATGATAACATAATGTTCTTTTTTCTGAAATTCATTTTTAAAAGATTTATCTCCCAGTCGAACGAAAATTACTGGGAAAAATTTTTCTGATTGTTTTCTGTTTCAGAGACTGAGAGAAAAAATTCGGAAAAATATAGGGACCTCCCATTACATATTTTAGTCGATATTTATAATTATAATGTACCCACAATTATTGTTATTTTCGAGTAGGTCAAGGTTTGTAAGTATGTATGTCGTAGTCTTTTTATAAAGTCAGTCATATTATAATACGCTTAGGCTTTTTCAATTAAACTAGGCATATTGCAATATCACCGAAATAATGGACGATCTCACAATTTGACTATCCATTCAAGGCGTAATATAATACGCCTGCATGGTTATTCGGCTTATTGTCAAAACATAAAAGCGCGTGATTTCCCCAGATTCTGACAGAGGTTATACTCGTCGTATTGTAATTCGACTGAGGCTCTCTATCTGTTGTTGTTGTTGTGACTTACTACTATACTAATTTGCCCAAAACTTGAATACTGAAGACGATCTGGCAACAGTTCTAAATAACACTATATCTGAATATGCTTGCTCTGCAGATACATCACTAGAAAATAATAAATTATTATCGAGAAGTCCAGATAATGTCACAGATCTAAGCCAAAATGAAGAAATAGTAGAGAACCAAAGAAAAGAATATGTAGAGGGCAAGAGAAGAGCTGCAGCAAAAATGCTGAACGTAAGAAATTGAAACCTCTTGAGGTTGATCAAACAGTAGCTATTGAAGTTCCTAAAGTAGATAGAGGACCTATGGATTCCAAAAATATCACAGAAACCATAGTAAAAGTCTCCAATGATGTTTACCAAATTGGTACCACCCATGGTCTGTTAAACATCTCGAGAGATGAAATTACTGATTGCCAAAGATATAAGAATATTGATATTCCAGATAATAAAGTAATTTCCCTAGGAGGAGCTTTAAGATTATTCGCAAAATTCGAAGGACAGGGATTCAAAACATGTTCTTGCAAACCAAGCAAGTCACAGTATCGAAATAATAATGGTTTATGTTTTAAATCCCATATTAAATGCACAAGTGAATGTCATAAGAGTAATCCATGTTGTAATAAATAATCCAAATCTAAAATTATCTATTTATTTTTCTCTCTAAATCGATTTTCATAATCTGCCTGATACACTACCAGACGTATCATAATACGACGTATTTCACACAGTCAAATTCTAAAAACAATCGCGTACAGGTTCTTTCGAACAAAAAGACTAAGAAGGAATCAAGCGTATTATAATACGTCTGAAAATATCAGTCATATTGTCAGATTTTCACTTGCTTTGGTTGTTTTACAATACGCCTAGTCATATTGAAAAAGCCTAGGCTTATTATAATAAGACTGATATTATAATGAGCCTGCGACATATACAATACATAGTAGGCTCACACCTCACACGACTCCAAAAATAACAATAATTATGAGTACATTATATTATCATAATAATTTGATTGACTTTCAAGTAGTCTAATATTTTTCATTTCATTTTGGGAGAACTTCGAAAAATATTTTGATAATTGTTGGTTATTCATAGTTATAGGTATGTGTTCATCGAGGTGTTGATCTAGATCTGAAGTGGGTAGCCTTTCTCTTTGCGTCGTAAAAACGCAATTATTTTTTGACTTTTTGGTGTATATTAATTTCAGTTTTCGTTCGTTTCTCTTGAAATTTTTCTTTATTTATTGATTGTCAGTGAATCACCAACTAATTTGGCTGAATATGGATAGATAGACCAATATTGTGATGATCATATGGGAGCCGTTTATGAACTTTATGACGGATATCTCACTATGAATGGAAAAAAGTCCAAGACATCTCTGATTATGCACTTCAACTATAGTCCAATTTTCCACTTCAGATATTACTGAGGGTATTTGCCGAACATGAGGTAGATCGACTGTTACAACAACTGTTTGTAGTAACAATAAATTTGAAATTTTTTTAAACCTGGTGCCATAATTTCATCACATTGATCTCCAAACGCTTTATTCGAGTAAGACAATTACTTGACCTTTAGGTGATTTGAATATCCGAATACCCTATGAAAGATTTAGTCGCGTATCGTTAATTTGGTCCTAAGAATTGAACAGTTTCGTTTCTTTGTCATGGATCCCTAATCGGAACCTAATAAAACTCCCATCAAACTAGCCTTGAAGTTCACCCTTTTCAATAAAAAAGAATCATCGGAATCGGTTGGCGTGATATTGAGTTATTCGTTCTTTTGTCACTCATACACTTAATACAAATTTCAGTTATATGGTTTTCTTTTGGATGCCATTGTCAGAACTGGAAAAATTCGAATGGGAACACATGGCAAGCAAATAAAAAAAGAATCTTCAAAATTGAGTCGAAAGTTCATAAACAAGAAAACATACAGTCAAATGATAAACCACCTCTTTTGTCCGTCGGTATGTTTGTTAAACATAGTAGTGTCGAATTATAGAATGGCAGTACTCGTCAATTTGAATAGACTCATCAATAAATAATGTGAAAAAAAAAACAAGAACATCGTGTGGTGAAATTTGAAACTTCATATAGGATATAGGTCAAAAATTGAGGTATATAAGGGGCTTTTCGAGGTTCTTCGACCTGTGAATCATCGCTCATCCCGTCAAGGAACATATATCTCGTATGTTCCCACTGGGTCAGAAACGTAATCCGCTCCCAGCGCTGACCCAATTGGAACATAAGCTTCCGAAACGGTACAAAACTACGAAAGATCATCTTTATCATCCTTCCGGTAGTAAATCATATGACATCGTTCAAATCGAATTCCACCTCTTTCTCGTGGCATCCCGACAAATAATATTGTTTACAGTCGGATCAGACAATGTGCCAAGTTTTTGCACTACCAGGTCTTGTTTTATCGAACTTCTTCAACTTGGTGTTATTTCGCAGCGCCAATAAAATAAAGGGATATAAAATAAGGGATGCAACTGCACGGAGCACGCTCCGTCTGGCTTCGAAAACAAATTCTGTCGGAAACTTTAGAGTTCCTCATTTATCTTCTTTCACAGGGGCGGAGTGCTAGGTTTTGGCGCTTTGTTGGCCTTTTCTCATTGACCTATTATCGCAAGTAGCCTGGATTTTTATTGTTGGGATCTGAATCTTTGAGCGAAGAAACTTCCTGATTAATGAAGAAAGTAACATCGTTGATGATCCAAATGAGGGAATTCATGTAAATAAGATAGTGATTTCAGAATATCAAATATTCATGCGCAACAAAACATATTGGAATAACTAGGAAGATTCTTTACAACTACAAAACTTTTTTGATTAAATAAACTCAACTTATTTTTGTTGTTTACCTGTCCTGCTTTGAAATTTATATTTAATTCTAATTCGCCGACGATTTCCGTTTCTTCATTCATATTTCTCAACTAGAACTTCCTCTCTCATAAAATAAACATCTCATCAGACTTCAGTATATGTATGTACACCAATTAAGTCCTTGCTTTGAATTGAATTTATAAATTTACTAAATTGAAACCCTGTATAATGTTAAACTCTAGGTAGATGAATGTAAATTTCGACCATTCGACCAACAAGAAACCGGAAAAATTTCGTGTGTCGATAGATAGCTACTCCACATGATAGTAACGAAATATTTCAATGATGGGAAAACAGATGTAAACCGTTGAAATTCTACGAAGATAATGTAGCATGGGTTTATTTGTTTCGAAAAGTTCGGAATAAAAGTCCACGACAGCATATATCTATCTTTTTTTGGCCATTATATCCAAAATAGTGAACAATAAATAAATAATAAATAAAAAAGAATACAGATAAATAAAATAATAATAAATACAGTTGCATAAGATATCCTTTTATAATGCACATTTCATAGTATTTCCCAAATTCAAATCAAAATTGATTCTTTTGTTGCTTTCAGTATCAAATGTAGACGAATTTTATTTTTTACGAATAGTTTAAGAGTTATCACGATATAAGATTGATCTGAGTTTAGAACAATTCATAGCCAACTATGACGGCGTGCATAGCGGGGATGAAGGGAGGTCTAAGCTATTAAAACAAGTACCTGACACGAAAACGGACCTACATATGCGTGGACAGTGTGGAGACTTAAAGTGTGGTTAAACTGTCACGTAGAGAAGACATCGTTGACGATTGTGTTCATTTTGCGTTTTATTTTATGTAGTTAATTTTTGGTTCATCTCAGAGAACACAATATTTAATTCATACATGTCCTGCCCGTCAATGTCTATGAGAACCTTGGCTTCAAAGCTGAAGTTTCGTTGGCTTGGGATCAATCTATTTGTCGAGACCCACCATTTTAGTAATTTCGAATATTTCCGAAATGTCCAGAATTTACCTTGTGGGGTCTGCTGCAGGCAAACTCCACCTGTTAACAGACCCCTCATTTCATTTTGAAAAGCTCTCCTCTTCTAGGCTCTCACAATAACTTTTTGCGTTGATGGACTCCCTTTGAGGTAAATTTTCAATCAATAATGTCTCTGTGGTCCTTAAACACTGATGCCATTAGTTTTCTGACTGAAATTTTGAACTTTCCGCTTGAAGGTGAACTGGTGTGAAGCCACTGTTTGAACTACTTCTTGATTTCAGGCCTATATTATCTCCAATAATAATAGACTTGAGAAAATTATCACTGTCCATTTCATAGCGTTCCAAAATTTTTTTTGTGGTTTGCATCCAATTCAAAATGTGTTGTTCAGTAAGCGGTTTTAGGACCCAACTTGCTTCCAGTTTATGAAATCCACTGCTAAAGTTCATCCAGAGTCAATCTGTGATCGTCAAGGACCGAATTCTCGGTTTCTTTCAAAATGTCGTCAGTCAAAATCGATGGTATCCCAGTAATTAGGTCTTCATGTACATTCATAGGGCTGTTTTTAATCTCCTTACACCACCAACTTGTGCGCGCTGGTACGATTCAAATGGCCTTCAACGTAAACGGTTCGAATATCTCATTGAAAGTCACTTGTGTAGATTTTTCTTTCGCTGCGAGGTAGTGGATAACGGCGGTTTGGTACTTGGGGGCGAACTCGATCGACATGTTTAACAAAAAACCACAATTTTAGATACACTGAACTTGTTTTTGTTGTATGAAAAATATAAATTGTTTGACGAAGGAGTCTGATTTAGACTCCGAAACGTTACGCTTCAGAGTTCAAAGTGTTTTTTCTTGTTCATTTTCTTGTAAAGTTTTGGCCCCTGACAAAATAGTGCTCAAGTTTTACGCAGGGGCCTATCTTCTGTTATTTGAATTTTTTTCTAATTGTTTCTTATTTCAGAGACTGAGAGAGAAAACCTAAAAAAAAATTTCAGAAATATTGTTTTTGTCTTGCTTTGAAGGTTAGGAGTAGAACTGTACGTCAAACGGCCAACATGGTAGAAAAATATTTCCTACGGTCGTGAGAGCCTTAGTCCACATACTTCCTGGACATGCCTCGAATATAAATATAGAGTAGTAGAGAATCGGTAGCGATATTGTGAAATCGAGGATCCAATAATGATATATGAATGGCGGGAAAACGGTATCTCATGATATCATATAAAAGATCAATATTCTTCGAATGAAAATTCCTACGTCCCCTCTTGATCCCTCACCTTGGGAATTAACATATCGATATATCTTTACCTTAGATATCCCCAAACCTTCATTTTTCATGAAAACGACCTTATATCCCATAAAAATTCGGTATAGGGCAAAAACTGCGTCTCCACACTTTCAGGATGCAAAAAATATATCTCTACGGCCAGATATCCGACTCGTGTGCTACGTTTTAGTATTAGTAATAGGATATAGACCCTTCCGAATCTAGTTTCCGGTGTCGGGCATGATTAATGGGGGCCAGTTATCTGGCGCTGGAAGATATTAAATTGACCCCAATACAATTTTGTGACTCCGATCTATAAACAGTCGGAGTAGGAGATATAATGGAATATTCCCTAAAAGTTAAAGTTTTGTGTATTCACTTAAGGGTAAGGTCTGAATAAATTATATTGTGCTCATTTTTTATTTTTCCGGTTGACTTGAACGTTTTCCTTTCCAAATCCTTCTATCTGTGTTGGTTTCAAGCACTTTTATTGAATTAGTTATCGAATTATGCTCTCTCACTAAATTGAAGTTCTCTTTACTCCAATCACCGACCTGAAGAAATATGAATAGTCTGAGAGTTACGTATGTGAACATGATAATAACAAAAATAGTAGGTAGATTCAATACAACATCAGACAATGTTTGCTGAGGTTGGAGGTACCATCCATATATGATATAAAAGATGGAGAAAACCAAGGGCGTCGCTAGGAATTTTTTCTGGGGGGGGGTAAAAAAACTTAGAATAAAGTATATTGTCATGATGTGTTCCTATGTAATGATTGTACGACTTATATTTCGAAAGTAAATATTTTCCTGGGGGGGGGTAATTACCCCCAATACCCCCCCCCCTCCCCCGTATCGACGCCAGTGGAGAAAACATCTTTAGCAAAAAAACCTACATCCCCGTGAAGTGTAGTGTAGTTTACACAAACGCTAAATTTACACACACCGGTTTTTGGTCAGCCGGTCTTATGCCGGTCGTCCAAATCGCACGCTGATTAGTACCGGTAAGCTGTACTAGTCCCATTTTGTTTGATAGGCCAAGCCAATTAGACTTTTGCCTGGAAATGATTGGTGGAGTCCTGGAAACTGTTTTGATCATTTATTTAGGCCTCTTATAAGAGTATGCAGTTTGAGTTTTGCCCCAGTTTCCCAGTGGAGCGTATGTCGTGACAACCTCGAAATTTTCGGACTATTTTAGGTTTTCTTCGAATAGCTCCTAAACTAAGCACTTAATCAAAAACATTGTTATATTCAAAGGTGTTCAACATCAAATTCTGCTTCTAAAGTTTTTTACGATATTATATTTTGAATAAGTAGTTTTATAGAGATCATACGTCGAAATATGGCAAATTTTTACACTTTTTGAAATAATACATGTTTTCATTATGAACGTAAAATATTTTTGAAATCACGAGCTTTAGAACGAAATGTTATAGAGAGTTGTATATCCACCATCAAATTGTTATAAAAACGTAACACTGCCCCTCCCATCCACAATGTGAATTCCCGTAGTAGATCATTCTACTGACGATGCTGATCATTTAATCGTAGCTAGTGCTTTTGAAGTTGCTCAGCAGTCCCATGAGTGTGTGGTTATTGTTGCGGTAAACACGGACCTTCTTGTAATTTTGACTGCTCCAGCCCCTACTTGCATAAACATTTTATATGCAAGCTTGGAAAAACCAAGCAAGACTATAAATGGTCTAATCTCACTTGCACTACAAGTTCTTTTCTGTTTCAGAAAACAATTATTCTTTCACGTTTTTAGAGGCTTGGTAAAGGACAACTGGAATTCCTGAAGACGTGGGAAATCAAGTATAATAACAAACTTGGGACTCATAAACTAATAACTAACAATATAACTTATTACTACTGAAGAACAATATAATACATATTTTTATTACCTGTAAATACGTCCTTAGCGAGTGTTGTCGAGGTGTTGCTTCAGTTGGAGATACAAAGGCATACTTATATGAGGGTTTGGTTAACAATTTCTTAAACATTCATACCACAATACATTTAATTGCTTCAAATCATTTCTATAAAGAGTTGCCATGCATTTCTTTCCTGCCTCGTAGAACTTATCGGCAGAAGCTTTAGATTTGCTAAGCAACTCTGCTGCTTTCAGCAGGTTTGTGTTTATTTCAAACGTCTTTAGGAATTTCATTTTTGTTTACCAAAAATTGATGACGTAGTGTCACAGCCATTAAAAGCATGAAGGAATAATATGTTGTTTTTCGAAATATATGAAAACTTGTAGTGCAAGGGAGAAAAGACAACATCGTCTTGCTTGCCTTTGCCAGGCCCTAGTAAAAATATGTTGGTACACATAGGGGCTTGAACAATCAAAATTACAAGAAGGCCAGTGTACTCCCCAACATTATCCACAGGCTCATGATACTGCTGAGCTAATTCAACAGCACTAGCTACGATCAAATGATCAGCATCTTCAGCAGGATGAGCTACTGTGCGATTTAACGTTGTGGTTTGGAGGGGTGGGATTTCGTTTTTATCACAATACGATGGTCTGTAACTCTTATTTTATGATATTTCGTTCGAGAGTTCGTAGTTTTATAGATATTTCACGTTTTATAGTGAAAAAATATGTTTTTTCGAAAAGTGTAAAAATTTGCCATATTTCGACGTATGATTTCTACACAACTACTTATTCAAAATGTAATGTCGTAGTATTTTTTAGAAGCAGAATTTAATGCTGAACACTTTTGCATATCACAAAGTTCTTCATAAAGTGTTTAGTTAAGGAGCTATTGGGGAGAAACCTAAAATAGTCCGAAAATTTTGAGGTTTTTCGGACGTCATGACATACGCTCCACTTGGAAATTGGGGCAAAGCTCAAACTACTCTTATTAGAGGCCTAAGAGAATGATTAAGATGGAGTAAGGAGGGTAGTTGTTGTCTTAGAGCATGTCTCTTACCTTCATTATGTTTTTTTTTCTTCTTTCTAAGACAAAGTGATAGTGTACTATGAATGAAATTGGTGGCAATATTTTTCTTGTGTTGGGCACTATCATTCGAGAGAAAGGAACTTGGTGGTTTTGCATATCAGTATGTTATAATTGAATTATTTTTTTTCTCTTATCACCATTTTTGTTTATTTTTTGTTTCATTGGAAAAAGAAATGCCCTGATCTGTTCAGGTCAACTTGTATTTCTGAAACTAACCATACAAAATCTTTCAAATTCACATATTTCACAAATACCTCATCCTATCACAAAAAATTAAATGTTAGTCAATTTGACCAAGAGCTAATTTTTTCTACGTAATAATTGATAGATACAATCTGAAAACTATTCAGCTTAGAACGTACCCTGCACCGGGAAGGTTCCTGTTTTAAATACCGCAAGGAAAACATTTTTTTTCTGGAAACGATTGCCACTGCGTAAAACAAACTTCTATGAAGATCGTTTCACTGCTGATTAAGGTCTGAAATCAATAAATACCACATATTTCGTCAGCAAAGATTCCACTCTCTCCATAGTGCCAATTCCAAGTACCAATATCTGAACCACTTCATTGAACATTATCGAAATTGCTTTTGTTTCACAATACCCCTTTATTTCTCAATTTCTTTCCTCTAACTGAGAAGATTGCTATGCTAAAAGTACTTTATTCTCCATAGTGAAACTGGAACCGAATGGAACTGAAATGCACTTGTGTGAATTGAAAGATAAGAACTCCATCTCCAGCCCTTCCCGAAACGATCAAATATTCAGAGCCATCCCCTTTTATGCGCCCGGTAAAAATTAACTCAATTAAAACAGTGCGGCGGGCGAGAAGACGAAATTGCCCACCCGCACGGAGCCGGTCTGCGTCGCAGCCACTTCTTCGGATTAGGAGGTATATTTTCTAGATTCCGGAACGTCGATAACAATAAAAAAGAGTTTACCCGAATTGGTGTTCCAGTTTTCAGACGCTTCGGTTCAACAGCGTCGGCAGATAATTTTTAGGTGGAATTGGACGACGTGCCCTGCAGCTGGGGGCGGTGAGCAGTGCGGGGAGAAATGGGATTGTTTCCGTACAGACTTATCGCGTCTGCGAGGATTCGCGTTTCGGAGCGGATAGTTCCGTCAGGGATGATCATTTCGGAATTCCGTATCTTCGAGTGACAGCCTTTTGCTGTAATCAGCTTTCGAAGTACCGTGCAAGTTGTTTTAAATTTTGTATTGCATTAGCCCTTTCCGATCTAAATATGGGGCCAACGCCACTACTCGGATGAAGTGAAAATAATAGATTTTGAAATTGATGTCAACAATTCAATCGAAGAGTTTTTGGATATCTTTGGTTACGTCCTCCCATGTTGAATTATTCATTATATGTACAGGATGCCCCATACCACGATGAAGGAGAATGCACCGAAAATGTACCGTTTCCAAAAAAATTAGAATTTTATGAATACACCTAATATTGCCGATTTTCGAACAATTTTTGTCAATTGCAAGGCCAGTATGTGATTAAGGATAGCAATTTTATCCCATATTAATCCTAGATTATTGAATTATCACTCCAAATTGAAATTATTCTAAATAGTTAATCGAAATCCTCAATAAATGTAAATAAGAAGAATTTTCTTCTCTACATAAGTTTTTTCACTCTGAAAGTTATTTTGACAGTTCTCGGAATATGTCGTAATTTTTGGTCCTGAAACATATTCTGTTTTCTTGTGTTATAAGATGTTTGGTTTATCTATGGGGGATGATTTCTTTTCATTAGGGTCCCGTAGCGGTCTTCAAACATCTGAAGTTCCGAAAAATCATCACTAGGATGGTCGTACCTGGTTCGAATAAACCCTCACGATCAGAGAGCAAGGCTGAGAATTTGAATTTTAATATTGGAGGAATTCGAAGGATAAAAGTGATTACGTTCCGAAATTAGCCACTGAACATGGTGTTGAGATCTTCTAAGAAACCCACATGGCAACAGAGGAAGTTGTTCGTGAAGGAGGACAATTGAAGTTATGTACTCATTGATTTTTCACTTAGTCCAAATTACGGTTTAACTTGTTGTGTTATAAGTTTTCTCATGTTTAGCAATTCAAAAAGGGGTTTTTTTTATTTCAGATCTAGAATTTCGGGTAGATTGGTGGAGAGTCTGTTTTCCTGTGCTGCCTATAGAAGAATTACATGAAGATGTTCTTCTGATCACTTAGATGTCCTCCAAGATCCTCTGATATGATATTATTAGTGAATTTTTTTCTAACACGGGTGAGGTCAGGTTTTTTTTCTCTGAGGTTTTTTTCCTTTTCCTCATTTTATCATACTATGCAACACTTGTTGCGTAATACCGGGGTTTACGATCTCCTTTTGCTGTTGCTTTTGTTGGCCGTGAGAGATCTGAGATCTGGTTCGGCCGCCTTTTGTGTAGACTTTTTGCCGTTCTGCTCTTGCAGTCCGTTGCCCGAGGTGCACCATCTTGGAGGTTGTCTACACGTCGCAAGAAATGGTAAAATCTTCAGGAGTAGACTCAATAGAGTTAGTATAGGCCATGCAAAATGTAATGCTATGATGTGATGACTTTGCCAATCTCCAGCCTGCGACTGTGGAGCTGATCAACAAACTGTAGAGCATATTGTCTGGGAATGCCCTTTAAGGAAGTACCTGGGACCATTCAGAGACATTATTAATGCGACACCTTCTGCACTGGACTGGCTACGTTCTCTGGACGTGGAGCTCTAATTTGAAGGTTTAATCACATTTGTCGTCGCAAAATTCAATCACATATTTACCTACCTTTTTTACTTATATCTATATGAGTGTCTTTCCTTTTTATTTTTATGTTAGATATACTTTGTGTTATATTCATGGTCACTATCATTTATACTTGTTCAGTGCTGTTGCTTTGCCAAACGATAAATAAATAAATAAATAAATACAGGGGTTCTAATTTCTGTACGCACTGGACATGGTAAGGGTAGAGAGTGGTACCCTCGGTGGTACCCATACATTTTCAATATCCTATGGGCGATAGATCGTGGAATAACATGGTGGAATACCAGTTTGCCGCTTAACGTGGCGAGTGAAGATGTCAGGGTCTTCTCCAATTATTTCGTCTGACGTTTGTGGCTTCCAGGTTCATGACCATCGTCAACTCCGGGCATTCTACCAGCTCGGTAACGTTGGTGGGTTCTAGTAAAGACTCCATAAGGGGACGTCCCCGGTTTGGATAACGCTGAGCGTAATTTTTTTATGACCACCAGACTTTTCGATAACTAAAGATTGGAATATCAACTGTGGATAAGGACTTGGCATTAACTTATATTCTGATTAATTGTGTGTGAGATTGGTGTTTATTAGCAATGAAGTGAGTGATTCACACTGCAAAGGAGGATGCAGATATGCATCTCATTCACGGAGAAACCAGTTTGTTGCCTCAAATAGGTGGTATCGCCTCCAACGCAAGGGAAGCAGCAAGAATTTACGCTCAGCATTATCCAAACCGTAATAATCCTGCTTATTAGAAGAACACACCGACAATACCGAGCTGGAAGAATGCCCGAAGTTGACCATGGTTATCAACCTGGAAGACCACGAACGTCAGACGAAGACACCGTCTTGGAAATAATTCTAGAGCCTGACACCTCCACTCGCAACATTGAGCGGCAACCTGGGATTCCACGATCTACCCATAAAATATAAAGAATTTTCCCAAAAATCCCAATTTTTCTGACCCTGTATTATGGAGTAACGAATCATCGTGTTGGAAAGGTGGCTACATAAATCTCTGTTGTATCTCAGACAGATAATAGGTAAAGGAAATATTGTAATAGTATATTCTAAAACAAGTTGCAGAATGAGCTCCTATTCCAACACGAATGCGAAGTTCGAAAACGAGCGAGTTTTCGATAGCATGAGTGTTGAAATTGCCTTCTGCAACGAGTATTAGACGGTATTTTCTCTATTTCAGTCAATTTTTGTGAAATACTCTCGAAATTCAAATGAAAATTCAGATAGTAACTTTTGTTTTGTATCTTGGCAGTTGGTGTGACATACGAAATTTGACAGATCACGGAATTTGAATTGATTTGATTCGAAACTTGATGCGATCGGAGGTCAGTACTGACAACCATGAAACGAAAAATATAACTGAAAACAATGCTGTAATGAGTTTCATTACAGCACTACTTTTAGTACTGTAATGAACTCATTACGATACTGAAATAGAGAAATATTATTTACCAATTTTGAATATCCAGAAAATGGGGAAGTTTTCAAAACTGTTTGCAAAAAAGCTATAATTTTTTTGAATTAGACAGGGTTTGTTCAAAGTAATAAAAATAATGTATTCAAAAGAATTCTTCCAATTCACATTTATTAGGGTTTTGGATCAATTATATAGAATAATTTCAATTTGTAGTTATAATACAATAATCTAGGATAAACATGGACTAAAATCAATATCCTTAATCACATACTAGCCCTGGAATTGAAAAAATTGTTCGAGAATCAGCGAAAACTATTTTCGCTGAAGTAATATTTGTGTCATTCTATAGTATTTGGTCTACTCAATCATGGTGGGTCGTTTGATTCACTAGTTATGGGACACTCTGTATGCAGTATACAGGGTGATCCAAAGTCGATGGTACGTTGGACGTTTACAGAGAACGGAAAGCAAGAATTCTTTGAAAATTTGGTTTCTTGGACAAGAATAGATTCTTTATCGATATTTGCAGTGCTGCGGTGTTGGCGCTTATGTCAAAAAGTAGTAACTACTTTGTTATTTCAAATGGCACACCCTGTATATTATTACACTTTTTCATTCATCGTATTAACACGATGGTATCACTTTCTCTCACTCACCTTAACCTTTTTTTGAGTAATTAAATGATTTCCTTTTTTTGTGTGCGAAACATAGCTTTGGTTAAACATCCATAAATTCCATACTATAGATCTTACTATAGACTAAGGAAGCTAAGTTTTGTATGAAGAATGCTCAGATTCTAATCATCATGAAGGTGTTACGAAATAGTCTTTTTTTCATACAGGGTTATTCAAAATTCGATGGTTTATCGAGACATACAAAAACGGTTGCAAGTACATTTTTTCAAATGGGATGCCCTGTATATTTTAAGAATTACTGAAACAAAATTGAATTTCCTTTCAAATGATATATCACATTCCTATACCTATATTGTAGTTGAATTCAAATTTTATAGTTGCGCACGATTTTTAGCTCAAAATAAGGGCTTCATACATACTACCCTCAGTGGATTGCTATGATTTGCTGACGAGGATTATTAGCTGAAAACTACCAAATAAAAAAAGAATTCTAGTAATTATCATTCTTCGAACGATTCGGCGGCTATAGCCAAAAAAAATTTAATCTCTGATGCACGTACATCTCAGACCAGTTCTTAATCGTAGATAGCAATGAAATGAATACCTTAACACTATGAAAATTGACATTATGCAGATTTGACAATTAGTTTGTTGGTAATAATACATTCGCTCATTCTTCATGGTATGACAAAAATAATAAGTGAAATGGGGAGAAATACCAATCCGAAGAAATTTTGATGATTTTGTTCATTCACCATGGGCAATGATGGGACCTAATAACAGCAAGAACGTGCACATGGGCGCCCGCAGAATTTTTTCTCAGGGGGGCAAAAAAAATCGTCGAAAAACGATAAGGCGCTTGCGACATCAGTATTCCATTTCTTTCTATTTTGTTTTTTATATTCATGCATGAGCGCCCGCAGAATTTTTTAAAAATGATTAAGTTTTCCACCCCAACATTTTTTTAACATCAACAATATAAGGCGATATGTATAAGATAATACGGTAACTGTTTTCTTAACAAATCACAATCCATGAAAGAATATTAACAGGAAAATGAAATATAAATAATATGAAGAAAGGAATGAAATAAATTGTATGATTGCTAATAACTACAGATACATCAACCAGTAATAACGAAATAAAAACAAATATACATATACGCTCGATAAAATGATATTCATTAAAACCATACATGAATAATAATGAAATATGAAATATAAATTAAATGAAACAAACCATAAATTCAAAACTAGAAACTCAGAGATTATTCGAAATAACACAAAATAAATATATTATCAAAATGAATTAATTATAAAAAAAATAAAAAAGACATAACACACACAAAAATAATAATAATAATTCTGAAAATAAAATACCGGAATCGTAATACCACGAGTAGGTATATTTAATTCTGAACTAAAAACCAGCCTTCTGTAAGTCTCAAGAAATTCAATAGGAAGTTAATTCCTATATTTTTCTTAGATTGTTTCTTTATCAGTACACGAGGAACGAGTCTGCATTAATGTATAAAGGTTTATTTTTTGGGTGTCTTATAGCGATCGTCATCGGCATTCGATCTCCTTTGGAAAAATTTCAGAATATCCATATTTTCCAAAGGTAAATTCATCATATTATAAAAATATATTAAATATATATAGAAACATAAGTAAAATGACTCTCAAGAAACAAGAAAAAAACAGTCTTCTGGGACTGCCGATATAAGTGAGATCGGAGCAACTTGTAAACTGTATCGTCGAACATTTTTGAAGTAATTTTGGTTTACAAAGGAGTGTTTATGATCAGGGATCAAGGAAGTTCAAATTGATCATTAATACTTCCTTAAAAATCAAAAATTATTCGCAAATAATAATCTTATGGGTCGACGCTCTACGATACAATTCACGTGTTACTTTGTTTTCACTTCTATCCGCAGACCCCAAAGGCTGCCACATTTCGAATTTTTTACAGTTCTTATCAATAATCTACAATTATAATAGTTGAAATTTCACATTGAGAGGCGCCGAAAGAAAAAATCATCAACGTAAATAATCAAAGAAGTTACCCTCGATAACACAATTTGGGGTCAAAGACACTGAAAAAGAAGAATACTCTCTGAATAGGATTGTTTCGAATTCGAATACATCTTTCTCTAGAATGAAAATACTAATGAAGAGATTCTATATTTCCGCCTTCTCGGAAAAAAATATTCTGATTGGAAAATGGACAATAATTATTGAAATATGAGAGTAGTCCCACTAGTCGCATGAAGAATCCCCCATCAAAGAAGCAGCCTAAAAAAACCGGTCATAAAACGAACATCTGGTAGCGATTGAAGAGAATGCCGATAAGCATGGGGTAGTTTATGAATTTATTACTTCGTTTTAGGTAAACAAAAACATGAAATTCATCGTCTTCGAAAACTTTCCATGATTTTTCTCACCCAAAAAGGGCTCAACACGCCTCAGGGAGTTATCAATTCGATAGAGGATCAAAATCTCAGGGGGGGCCACGGCCCCCCTGGCCCCCCCTGCGGGCGCTCATGAACGTGCAGAATGTTCAATGAAATGTTTCCCGATGAACGGGTTCGCACATGCGCAACTATAAAATAACAGTTTAACGCATAATCTTAAAATCTAGGTATAGGAATGTGATATTATATTTGAAAGGAAATTCACTTTTCTTTCAGTAATTCTTAAAATATACAGTGCATCCCATTTGAAAAAAATGCACCTTCAACCGTTTTCATAGGTCTCCACAAACCATCGAATTGACCTGTATGAAAAGAAGACTATTTCGTTACACATGTATGATGCATAGGATCTTAGCATTCTGCGTACGAAATACCAGCTTCCTAAGATTTATAGTATTGAAGTTATATATTTTTAGCCAAAGCTGTGTTTTACACAAAAAAAGAAGAAATCATTTTATTATTCAGAAACCGCTGAAGGTAAGTATGAGAAAGTGATACCAAAATAATTGTGTTACTACGATGAATAGAAAAGTGCAATAATATAGTGAAGTGAAATAACGAAGTAGTTAATACTTTTTGACATAAGCGCAGCACTTAAAATAATTTAGATCGATAGGGCATCTATTTTTTTCTAAGAAACCAAATTTACAATGAATTCCTGCTTTTCGTTCTCCGTAAACGTCTAACATACCATCTACCGTGGATCACCCTCTGTATAATGAGAGCAATCTAAGAATACTCTGAAATTTTGCCGAATCATACTGGAAATATCAATGATTTTTTTGAATTTTCATGGGAAATGATTTTACATACTATTATTTCCCACTGAGGATACTTTCGATGAAATTTTCAACCGTTCATGATTTTTCATAGTTGTGCGAAAGCCTGTGGTTGCCATCAGTATTGTAGTAGTTGGCGGCCATTGCCATGGAGTGATCTTGTTTGAATCCTGCTGCAATGGAAGATTTAAGAGAAAATTTTGAAGAAGAGCCTTTTATCGAAGATAATATCAGGAAATTTTCAGATGTGACATAATGAAATCAAGAAATTACAATGAAAACCTTTACAGATCTTACACAATAAGTTGGATCTAACATATTTAGTTGGAATGACTTTCGAATGAAAAAATAAAGAAGAGTTATTTTAAAAACTCATATATAGCGCATTTAAATGAATACTATCCATCCCACATAATTCCGTTACTTTGATGAAATTAAAAAAAACACGTCAAAAATCATATAAAGGGCGGCGTCTTCTTGCTCATATGTTGGCGTTTTAATTTAAACCGCCTACCCCCCAATGGTCACCCCGCCATGCAGGTGTTTTTCACTTCCATTATGGATTTTTCTTGTCAAGAAGTTTTTCGATTTTTTTTAAATTTCACATTTGTTTTTCCTTTCCGGGTATTATTTCTTGTATGTATTTAATAAAAAGTTTCTTTTTTATGGCATGTTGCTCAATTGCCCTTAAATGTTCGACAATCCGGTCTTCACAAAATAATCCGTCTACTAGTAGCGAAACGTAGAAGTATACTTTATTTGCAACTTTGATATGGGCTAAGCTTTGCTTTGATCGTGTCCATATTATTCCAAATATCCAATTACTCATTGTAAGAATAGTAGATTCCCCGTCTTGGTCGATTATCCACGGCGGTTTCTGGTATTGTAAATATCCTGAACGCGACAATCGCACATGTGCGAATCCTACTCAACATTTTTCTAATTTATGTTATGGTTATCGAGACACGGCTTGCAGTGGCGGGCGGGTTAAATAGTATCATTGAGAATAAACATAATAATATAGTCCAAGATCCCATGGGATCTTGGACTGACGTAACTTATTTTCACATGGCTGATTTTTATATATGTTTTGAAAAAAATTTAATTCTAAAATAGTATCATAAGTGTCAGAATGAATGAACTTATTTTCACATTTCTGATTTTTAAATATGTTATTGAGGTAACTACCAAATAATATTTTATTAGTTAGATAAATTGTTGTGACTAAACATCCCCTAAACACAAAAACTATTCAGCTGAATAATATTTGTTTTTACGGGATGTTTAGTCACTACAATTTATGAAATATAATTTGATAGTTACCGCAATAACATATTTAAAAATCAGAAATGTAAAAATAAGTTCATTATTTTTTTTTGAGCTTTAAAGCATCTGACAAAAGTTTTGGCTCATGGAAAGTGTCTGACACTTATGATACTATTTTAGAAATAATATTCTACAAAACATATAAAAATCAGCCATGTGAAAATAAGTTACGTCAGACAGCTCTGGGATCTTGGACTAATACTCAATGATCGTACTGAGAATAAATTAGGCAACAGGAGATATCCACTTCACAGAATACTTAGAGAGATAATAATGATTGAACCATATTTCCAAGAAACTTACGGGACAACGATAAATAAGAAATCGTTCTTTATGGAGACCTATGAAGTCTTGCACAACAACTTAACTCTGATCGGTTGAGTGAAATTTAGCTAAGCTTTTGAAAATGAGAATTAAAAAAATGTTGATATATTCCACCTCACGTTCAGATCTTTTAAAACGGAATTGAATAGAATTGGATGGCATGCTCTGTGAGCTGTCTCTCATCTCATTCTGACTGTTAACTTGTTGTTATAATACTGTTATATTGTGTTTTCTTTTGATTGTCTACTATTTACCTTTTTTTGTTTTCGTTTCTTTTTTTTTTTCGAGGAAGTAATTATATATTATGATTGGTATCCTACTATAATGTAATTATCAGGCCTAGAACACGTCTCCCCGTGTCAATGTTCTATAATATGTCGAGACATAGTAATTGAAATCAATAAATGAAAGCACATTGGGTCTATAAAGCTTTGCTATTTTTCCAATGGCTATAAAAATTTAAACAAATTACAAAATAATCGAAACTTCCACAAACCTAATATTCAAACCTGAGATATCACTCGGTAGGAACTTTAATTGTGTCATAATATACGAGCACCCTAGAGGTGGGGTGTGTTAAGTCACAACATGAAAATTAGTCGGAAGAGAGATTTTTCAGTTCGTTTATTGTTTCAAAGAGTGTTTTCTGTAATTATTTGGCGAATTGATGTGAGTTAAAAATGTGTTTCACTAGCTGGAATATTGTAGATAACTCGTGCCTGAAAAAATGTGACTTAACACACTTTACCTGTGAAGAGCTGATATAGGTGCGATAATATACAGAGAAATTCAGCATTTTTGTGTCTGTCGAAAAAAATCACACATTTTGAATGATCCCCCACGTCTGATGAAGAACGAGCTTCCTCTGAGAAATCTTATATATACAGGGAGTCTCAGAATAACTGTTCCTAGTTTTCAGAAATGATAAAGGGGACTCACATAACCATTTTTTTTTTCATTACACTAGTGTCCGAAAATGTCTCGGTATCAAACGAAATTAGAGGTATAAATCTCAGTTTTTACAACAGGAAAGATTTTATTTAGGTACTTGCTGATTTGAAAAATTGAGCAACCTATCAAAAACAACTATTTTCGTAGTTGTTCGACGTGTGTCAAATTACTCCTTATGTTTCATTGTTGTTCGCGTCACAAATTAATGAGATTGCCGGAATTATCCTAATGCACAGTTTCCAAATAGGATGAATCGGTAGAGGGGGACCGATTGCTTGGCCTGCACGTTCACCAGATATGACGCCGCTTGATTTTTGTATTTGGGGTAATATTAAATCATTGGTTTATGAGGCACGTGTTAATACACAAGAAGAGTTAGTGGCTCGAATTATTTAAGCGTTTGATGATATTCGTGAACGTCCGCCGCTGTTTCGAAAAATTCCGCGGTCAGTTGTACATCGTTACAACTTAGGTATCGAAAATGGTGGTCGTTATTTCGAACAATTTTTATATCAGTTATTGTAGTATTAGAATTTCTAGCTCCTCCAAGGATGGAGGTTTGGTCGTTGGGCCAGCAACCCAACACCAAAAAAGTTCACGATGTTGCTGAATTTCTCATTCAACAAGCCTCGGAATAGGACTGGTAGTATTCAACGACGTGAGTGAATGAACTAAAAATGAGAATGATTACTTGAAATGTACAGGGACTATTGAGCACCAGGAGATCATTTTTGCTGTAACGTAAGAGTTGGATTGGAGATTGAAAATGAAGTAGCAGGACAGTTCGGAAAAATAAAAAGGATTAAAAGGCTTGATGAAGAGAACTGGGTATACGGCATCAAGCTGTTTCTTGATGATATGTATTGTAGATTGCATGTTGTTAAGCCCAGAATATACATATACATACATATTGTAGTATTATTTTTAAAATTTATGTTCCTGCTTCAATTTAGTAAGTAGCCACTCTTTCATGTTGGATAGAGATTCATTTTTGAATATTTCTAGTTATCTTGACACCCTGACATTTTCAGACACTAGTTTATATGTAGATAAAAAATGTTTATTCCAGTGCCCTTTATCATTTCTGAAAATTAGGAATAGTTATTCTGAGACACCCTGCATAATAGTATCGAGATATTCAATTCAAGTCTCCGCCACTGGACCCGATGCACATAGACTCGACCATAGAGGCCAGTGTCCTCCGTCGACTTCATGTAGGTCAGCAGCGTTAATTCGACAAAACACAATATTCCCAACGGCATTACTACTGCAACTTCTGGATTCTACAGATTTCAACGATTCCATATTCAAATTTTCATCAGCGAGCGTATTTTAACTAGCGCATTAGCAGGGCGATAGCGTCAATTGCACCGGGGTTCCGCCGCATTCCGTTCTATGAATTCGCATCATTCTCTATGACTCGGCAATGGCTAATATACCGGACACAGGAATATTGGACGCCTTGCTGCGAGTTACGAGTTACATTCGATTCAAATTTTTGTTACTCACGCAATCTTTTCTCTCCTACTACCGCGATATTCATGAGGTTCTTGCCTTGATTCTTGCCATGTTGGCTCCCGTTTTTGTGAGGCAGAATAGGGGACTTTCAGTTTGATATAGATCTTCGAAAAATCCTCGATGCAAGCGAAAAAGCTAAAGCTGAAATTCAACCAATAACTGGTGTCCATTTTTCTTCACCTAGTTTTGAACAATGCAATCATTTCGAGGCTGTTTTTTCGCCTACTTCTGTATCAAAGACAAAACTGCTTTCCATGGGGTTCTTCCATATCATATAGAATTTCTTTTTGAAAGCCAAGGTGTGTGATATTTTTAGAAGATGGACATCATGGATTTGTATTGCTGGTAGAGAAATATGAAAATAATATCGACAGTTTTGTCTGTTAGCAAGAAGAGTTAGAATATGTCTATGTAATTATATGTTGATTTCTAATAAATAATCTTATAAAAACAGTTCGTTCATCAAAATACACTGACTAACTACTGATCATTTACAGCGAAATGAATTATAGTGTTACATCCGGTGTCTATTGAAGAGTTCCCTTCACCACTACATATATCAATTTTAATCAGCGCAGTATCTTTGCTGCAATCTAATGAGCCGATTAACATAAGAACTATTCACACCTTCTGAAGGAAGATTGCACTTGATCATAATCATGTAAGTTTCAATGATGTTTTTGAATCTGAAACCGGTCAATTCAGGCTGTTAGATACAATGCGGATGCTTCATTGGGCTTTGTTATTTAAAGAGTGGTTTCAATTATATGAAATTGTTTATTTATGTACTGAATTATCGGTACGTTGGAATTATTCAAAGATAACTGAGATAGTGAATATGCAATAGTATCACAGTTTACATATTATACAGGGTCCTTTAACAAGTGTTCATATTTCCATTCAGCAGACAGATAAAAAAAATTTTTTCAACAAAAAATTCAGCTATTCAGTTTTGCTTGGGTTGAATTGAACTTGGTTCTTTCTCATGGAAATAATTTTTATGAAATATTCAGCTTTCAAATCAAAAGTAAATATTATTTATTATTTGCCCTTTTCACAAAATAATTGATAATTTCCGATATTTACTGCATGACAGATATTTTCATCCAATATTCACCCATATTATCTGAAAGTTGTGTGGAATCCTATGAGAATTCAATATAGATCGAACATTGTTCAATAGTGACATCAAAAATCGATCTATGATATACAGTTTGGAAAAAACATTTTTCTACAAGCGTACTCTTTGAACTCTTTTTCCTCACGTATTTAAATTCGTAAAGAGTCACATTTCCAAACAGTGCTGGAAAAACCCCCATTACCGCCCACTTTCTGTGCAGAAAAGGGGTTTTTTCCGCACACTTTTATTAAAGAATAAACTGAACTATGATATGTGTCTATGCACCGACCGTCAACGATGACAGTATCATGGTAACGACATGTAGAATTAGGTTCGACATTCATGTGTATTAGGAATTTATATGAGTAATCGAATTTGATATGTGTGTTGAATTGAAATCGATCTCATATAAGCGCTTGTAGGAAAAATCTTGTTCCTAACTCGTGCTTTTCCCGCACTCAACTGCTCACCCGAACGACGCGAAGCGGCAGTTTCGTGCGGGAAAATATCTCTTTCCACACTTGTAAGGAAAATAACTATTTTTTAATAGAAATTTTGAAAATCATGTAGAATGTAACAGCCTGTTCATTAAGAAAAAAAAAATTCTTTGCCTTTACGAAGGCACATCGAGAACATTTTTGAAACATAGATGAATTTAAAATAGTAATCATCGAAATGAATACCATTTTCAACCTCATGATAAAAGATCTCTGAGCCTGGGAATTGAAAATGGTATTCATTTCGATGATTACTATTTTGAATTCATCTATGTTTCAAAAAAGCCTGTTCATTATTCATTCGCGAGAATCGCCTCCGAAAGATCGACAAAATTTATCCAGTATGTCTTGATTGTCTTGTGTTTAAGTTCGCGAGTTATTTCTAAAAATGGATTTTTTTGAATTAAATTTTTCACTTCTCTTCACCTCGAATTGTGATTCATAGATGAATTATATTTTTTGTATCATATAATATCTGCAAAAAAACACCTTTCAAATTATCGCACCATGTCTATGCAGTTATTTGTTTTCGAGTTAAAGAAATCGTGAATTTCTTTTGTTGATATTTCATTTCTATTGTGAGAATTAACACTATTATTTCCGTTGAACAAAAAATGGACATTTTTATCAGAATCTTCCGATCCAAATGAAAAGAACGAATAAAATAATAAAACAGTTTTTTATTGACCGCAGTGAAAGGCCATTGACTCAAGTCCTTCAGCTCGACGACTGAAATTTTGTAGTAAATCAATTGTATCATACAAATAGCAATGGGTTGATATTGTTATTTTTTGAAACGGGTAAGGTGGCTTGTTAGATCACCAGACTTGACAATTGATTTTTTTTGGAGATACATTTAAAATAGATATACCATAGACCTAACCATCGCGTTCATTTATTCAGCATCTTGAATATTCCATCTTTTATATTGATAACTATTTTTGAGATTTGGATGTGTTAAGTGTCAAACTGAACAGAAAAGAATGAACTTTTGTGTTGTCAACAAATTTACATTCGGAAAAATGATTTTTGCGGGGAAGAACGTTCCGAAAATATTAAAGGCTGAATAAATTCGGAAATTTCGGACTTTTTCGGAAGAAATGAATTTTTCTCTTATGTTGTAATAGGAATTGAACAATTGAACTCGTTCTCAGTCATATTCTTTATGAATATGAAATTAAATACTTCACATGACATGTCAAAAATTGAAAAATGACAAAAAGTTGTACTCAGAATGGTGTGTATAATGAAAATATGAGTAAATATATCCAGTGTGGCATTCAAAAAACAAAAATATAGGTCATTTCCGTAGTAACCGGAAATACTTGTGACATTTTGTCTAAAGGCGGCTACAGACGACATGGCAAGCCTCGGCCAACGTTGGCGCATCGTGTGTATGCAAAACATATGGCAAAGCCAAGCCAACGTTGGCGCTGGCCATGGTTCAGGCGGCTACAGACGTCATGGCAAGTGTCGGCCAATGTAGCTCCTTCCAACGTTGGCGCATCATGTGTATGCAAAATATATGGCAAATCAAAGCCAACGCCAACGTTGACCTGTGTTCGCCTAGAAGGCGAATTTTTGACACATATCAAAGGGATTTGTCGAAACTTGCAAGTAAACACTTCTCGCGAAAAAAATTTGGGAATAATATTTTATATCTACATTTTATATCCAGTTTGAATAGTTTATGGTAAGTGTATCATTTGTTGAGGAATGCCGTAATTTTTGGTATCTTGTGAGGTACGTGGTATCGTCTGTTGAATCCTCCATTGTTTGTTAACTCAGAAGGATGATTTCTGAATAAAAATTAACAATGATGTAGGTATAATGTTGGTTTGTTGGTTGGCTCCATTGAGTATACAGGGTGATCAAAACTGTTTGATTTTTGACATGGTTCAGGCTTTCGCAGCCATCGTTCAATGTCACCTTTTTTCTGAGCATTCCGGCCATCGTCGTAGATTCATTCTCGACGTTCCGCCAGTTCAATTTAAAATAAAGGACGGACAAAGACGCAACGAGAATTTAATTCCTTACGTGCTTTCCTTAGTGTATATCGCTTTTCGCTTTATAGAGGGTGAGTCGGGAGGAATGGACCAAACTTCAGGTGTGTATTCTGCAGGTCGAAATAATTTAAAAAAACTCATATGGTGTTATCCGATTTTCATTTGTTTTCAAACTAAAGCGTTATAAAAAAACAACATTTTCTACATTAAAATGGTTTCATTTATAGCGTTATTTCAATAAATGCTCAAAAATACCGCCATTAACCTCCAAACACATTCGACTTCGTCTGCGATGGGCTCTTGTTGCTTTTCTTATTGATTCGTGTCTTTCTTTAATAAGCAATGGCGCATTTCTAATGCGTCGAATTAGGGCATCCCGAGTGTTAACTTTTACTTTGTATACCTCGTTCTTGAACCAGTCCCACAAACAATAGTCTAGTGGTGTGAGGTCTGGAGATCTTGGAGGCCAACTAATAAGACCACCGCGACCAATCCATCGTCCGCGAAACTCTTGATCTGAATATTGTTTGACCTGACGAGCGAAACGCGCGGGAGCTCCATCGTGCTGATAATTCATTTGCATTCGGATGTTCAAAGAACGTCCTTCAGTAATGCTATTAACTCATTTCGCAAAAAAAATAAGTCAGCACCTATAGCATTTGTGATAAGAAGCGATAAACTAAAAAAAATTTATTTATTTGAAATATTCTAATTACCCTATAGTTTGAAAACAAATGAGAATCGGATAACAACATATGAGTTTTTTGAAATTATTTCGACCTGCAGAATACACACCTGAAGTTTGGTCCGTTCCTCCCGACTCACCCTGTATATGTAGTACCTAATTATACTTAACTGATACCCTCGAATGAAAGGGAAATTACGAAGAAATAGTACCATGCATTATATATATATATATGCATTATTATTCATTTTCAACACTTTCTTCTTTTAAAAAGCACATTGTTTAATTATTGAAAATAATGAAGAATAATTAAATTCAGTCAACTACTTACTCAACCTTTGTTTTTTTTTCTCTTGATGACGCCATCCCCAATTTTTTTGTATAAACTCCATATGGATATTTTGCAACTAACAATTAAATTTTTTTGTAACATTCTTAGGATCTGACTGCCAGTCCATGAAACAAATTCAGTCTGATATAATCTTGTAAGGAATCACAAAACTTTGAACGTGCGACTTAAAAAACTTACGTAAATTCGAAATAATGGAATCACCTGATTTGAAATTTCAAAGAATCTCAATGGCTCTAATCAATTTGACACTGCTTAATCAGGCAATGAAAGATTTGTGTAACCCACCTTTAGACTTCGAAATATTAGCATTTTTAAATGTTCGAGGTTTTTTCGTCCGTTAGGCAACAGTTTATTCGAACTGTTTTGCTCCTAACCAATTACTGCAAGAATTTATGTTTTCCATTTCCATTATTTAAAAGTTTGAGAAAACGCAGAATCCTCACAGAATTAATTTCTATCGATAACGGTACCAAACCAATTCGATCATATCGATGCTTTCTAAATTATCCTGTGGTTTTTCATTCTTCTTGTGAAATGATGAGCATGAAATTTTGCGTTGGTGATTAAAAATGATTTCAATCCGGTCTGACATATGTTTTTCGAATCATCGACATGAAAACATTAGATTACTTTATTTGCGAAATTTTGTTTGTATATGGACGGCCCGACAGATTTCATCACAAATTCTTCATCATTGACTAACCAAAGTATTTGAAACCATTTTCGACAATTCGAAAATCAAAAAACGATCACGCTCATCATCATGAAAACAAGCTAGCGAATACATGAGATAGAAAAAAAGAGGTTGCGCTAAAAGAATTCCCAGACTCAGTAATTTTGTCATTTCCTAATACGTATAGTTGATGTTTCAATCGAAGAAATAAATCTTCGATCTTCGATTAGTATGTATGTGGGTAAAGGTTAAGACCGCGATACAAAGCATTTCAAATGTGGGATTTTTGTTTTGTAATCGAAACAATTCGTTCTCTCTATTCGTTATCCGAGTCATCAGATTAAAACCTATATATTACCACGACAGAACATTCCTTTCATTTCTTTTGATTTTTTCTCGGGGATGTACAACATTGCATGTTGTAACAATGCAATATTTATCGGAAATTGGAATGTATATTAATCTATTACAATTCTGTCTTTTATTTTTAGGTCTGAATACTCACACCGCCTCCGATTAAGGAGGTAAGGTAAGGTGGGGAAGGGTTCTACATTGGTTATTGTGCTCACCAGCGGTAGGGGGTTGAAGTTACTGGAATAAAAAAGCGGAATTGACAGGTCCAAGCGATTTGCATTTCAATTTCTGAAAATCGAGGTGTTAAAATCTCCATGAAATTCGGATTTCGAAATACCCAACTTATCAAGCTGTATCTATGGGTACTTTTTGACGTGGGCCACTTTTTTCAACATATTTCATGGTTATATTATTTTAAACTACCATATCTTGAAAAACCGTTTGAGTTAATTGTATGGGTTTTTTATTGAAATCCCGAATTTTTCAAGATTTTTGCAGATTAACGGATCATTCTTCAGGAGGTCCGAAAGACCAAGAAGTCCTTATTTTCAATTAGCATGCATTTCTTTTTGTTGCCTGTTGCCTGTCGAGTAGGTATGTTATCCCTATGATGAATAGTTCTCTAAATGCATTTTATGATCTATACGGAGACTGCCAGTAATCTTTCCACGTTTACACTGAGAGAAATAAATTTGTTTTTATCAATAAAGTATTTATTTCGAGATTATTCATTAACAGACAAATCCACTTATTAATCTTTAATTTATTTATTAACTAACATATCTTGCCTCTGAAAGAATTCATTCATATATAACGAAATATTTATTTACACGGTATTTGTTAATATTTAATATATTTGGGTATGATGTATTTCATTTAAACTGCAGTTCTCTTCAAATATAAGATATATTAATTGAAAACATATGTTCATTTGGTAATAAACGAACGTTTGGTTTCTATTACTGAATGATTCTAAACTTCCACCACTCCACGATATGTTTACTCAAAATACAGGATTTATTAACAATGAACACACCGCATTTGACATGTTTCAGTCATCTTGGCTAGTTAACATTGTTCGGTGGTCGGTAGATTCAACTACCCGACTCCTTCCGATAAATCGCGAATGACGCAATCGGATGAAAGGTAAAAATCGAATCATCGATGACCACCGATAGCGAATAAGTTCCCCTTCCAACCCTAACTCTCCAAAGAATTCTTCACGAGCGTCATAGCTCATGAAGAATCAAAACTAACAAACTAACATCAAATTTGGGAGAGTCGCCAATGGCACAGTTAGTTAGCACATTGGACTAGTAAATCGAGGGTCGCAGGTTCAAATCCTGCACGGACTGGTCATTATTCCAGAATTCAATTCCGTCTGCAAAGCCATTAATTTTCAATTTTGCTATCAGACGTTAACATTTATTCATAATTCATGCAGTTTGTTAATTATTACTAAATATATTTATTTCAGTGTAATGCGTCTTTATTCGGTATCATTGAATGTTATTATTCATAAATAAATGTGATATAATATTGAGTGAAGGTGATTTGCGAAAACTTAAATAAATTCTTTATTTCCATGAACGAAATATTTATTTGTCCATTTGGCCAATAAATGATTTATTAACTTTAACGCATGATCGATAACATCAAGTGAATACTTCTCTCAGTGTACATTTCCAGACGGATACAGGGTGTCCGGGGAATAACTGTACATACTCCTACCAGAGATAGAGTTGGACTAGGTGATTACTGATTGACTATAAAAAATTAATTTCTGGATTTCCCTAGAAAGCTACAGGGTGATTTTCCAACTTCATGTAAATACTTAGACCATCATGAAACCCAAACTCATTGACGGATTTTATTGAAACTTGGGAGGCTATTGGCACATGCTAAGGTCGAGTCAGAAAGATATCAATTATTTCATTATTCAAGGGCTGGACTCATTAATCTTCATTTAAAGTGTTCAGGGTAAAACAAACACTTTGTATTCCGAATTACAAATAATTTATTCGCTTTTTAGAAAGAAGCTAAATTATGCTTCAATTTGTGATAGCGCTCAAAGTTGTCACATAAACAATTATTTTTCTAAGAATTTTTGAATTTGGATAAAGTTCAAAAATAGAATGAATTTACCAGAACAGGACTTAGTCATCTTGTGGAGGTTTAAAATAAATAATAAATTCTCTTTAAAAAGTTACTAAAGGTGAGGAAGACTATAATTATTTGTTGATATACTGGGTGGCCACCCCCAGACTCGGATCTCATTGCGATGGAGTAAATGAAGGTATATCAAAAAAAATTGGTTAAGTGTATAGGGTATACATAAGCATATTTCAAAATTATTCGTATGTATACCAGGTGTTCGACAACAAAGATATAAACTAAAGTGACACTTCTTCCAATGTTAAAACCTCTAACTGAATTAGTAAATCGGCAAGAAAAATGTATACAAGCTAATGGTTGTCATTTCGAACCACTTCTGAAATAACGTTGACTCAGCAATTCATTCGTTCCTATTTTCGTTTTTATTAGGTACTCTCTGCTGTATTTTAGTTTCTTTCATTTGTTTTTGTTTCGTTATGGTATGTGCTTATTAAAGCTGTGAACTTTTGTGAAAATTTTCTACTAATACTTTCCCATTTTGTATTCAAAAATGAGATTTTCATTTCTCTTTATGGTGAAAAATTCAATTTTTCGAACTTTATCCAAATTCAAAAATTCATAAAAAAATAATTGTTGATGTGACAACTTTAAGCGATATCACAAATTGAAGCATAATTTAGCTTCTTTCTAAAAAGCGAATCAATTATTTGTAATTCGAAATACAAAGTGTTTGTTTCACCCCCAACACTTCAAATGAAGATTAATGAGTCCGGCCCTGGAATAATGAAATAATCGATATCTTTCTGACTCGACCTTAGCATGTGCCAATAGCCTCCCAAGTTTCAATCATATCCCTCAATGAGTTTGGGATTTATGATGGTCTAAGTATTTCCATGAAGTTGGAAAATCACCCTGTAGGTTTCTAGGGAAATCCAGAAATTAATTTTTTATAGTGAATCAGTAATCACCTGGTATGAAAAGAGTCTTCCGGGCTTATTGGCCGTGGTCTATTAGGAATAATTTCACCTAACGTTTCGCCTACAACTTCGGTAGGCATCTTCAGAGGATTCTCGGTCTAAGGTCGTGAAAGCCTTAAACTATTCAGTAATCACCTATTCAACTCTATCTCTGGTAAGAGTATGTACAGTTATTCCCCGGACACCCTGTATAAATACTTAACTCTGCTTAATACCTAGCAATAATTCGAATAAAAGCCGAATCAAAAAAATAATCAAAATATTTGGAAATATAATCAAATGGAGACCACATAAACAAACATAAACATATTCTCAAATCTTTTGTAAGAAGTTTGAAACTACCGACGAATGATATTTTCAGCTGAAGAATAAGTAAGTAAACGAACATTTGTTGAGAATCACCATATCACATCGAACTACAGCTCATTTCAATTATATTGATATTATTCAAAAGTTGTTTGCAAGTAATTCTGACAGAATCATATGATCTACAAATATTGATGAGAGTTTTTCAGATGAAAATGTGCAGTAATTTCGAACTCCTGTCTGAGTGCCATACTCAGGGCATAAGCCTAAATTATTTTTGACTCTACTACTCCGAAAATGGTGACTCACAATACCAGATCATTCCACCAGCACAAAACTTCCAAGAGTTATCTACCGATCGAATGTGATCGACACATCCTGTATATTCATTAGAAAAACATCAGGGTTAACCAGCCATATTCATATGAAATGTATCAACTTCTCGATAATGGGGATCGGTACAAAAGAAATCAAACGATTACACTCCAGCATAATGTATCATATAACTACAATAGGAGAATTGAATAATCGGGCATTACTTTTGGATTTATAACTCCAACATCGTACTTCGGAAAACTAAATGGCCACAGTGGAGTGCGTGCCAAATCTGAATTCGCACGACCACAGCTTGTATTTTCAGGATTTACGATACAGCGACGACTTATTCATAATTCCCTGAGCCTTTTATATGCAAATACTCGAGCACCTCCTAAACCCTATCAATAATATCTCCGGAGATTACCCTACGCCAACGCAAACTTTGTCGTAATTAACGAAATCGCTTGCGAAATTATTCCCACACTCCTTTAATGTGGTTTGACATTTGTTTAATGGCAATCCAAATATTTCATCTGGAATAATTAATTTATATAAGAGTTATTCAAGAACAGATAGCTTCTACTGGGGTATGCAAATCAACTCGTATGGAGAATGCCGATAAATCATTCGTATTCAATTCAGGAAATCGACTACTTCACTTATTTCCATATCAGACTGAGCGGCGTGCATCGAACTTTGAAGGGGCCGTTGTGAGCCTGCATTTCATTGCATTCAATCTGAGAATTGTCGAAAAGGAATGAAAATACTGGTTCAGCAGTATTCGTGATTGTGGCGAATATCTGCAGAAATGCATATGCAGCAGGTTCATCACGAAATGGCTAACTCAACATTTATAACGTTTTTGAATCAATTTTTTTTTCATGACTGAATTTGAAACATATACGAACGCAGCTGAAAAATTCTTGTGTACCATTGAACTGTTTGCGGAATGAATGCAGTAGCGCACCCAGAGGGGGTGCCAAGGGGCTGCAGCCCTCCCCGAGATTCATTTTTGTTATACAAAAATTGAGACTTTCGATCATACGACCAAGATGCATGTTGATGCAGCACATTGTGTTTTCAACATTAATATTAATAATAAATAGTGGATTTTCATGGAATGTTTTGTATGTTGAAATAAAATATATATTTGCAATGTGCGGTCCTAGAAAAAATAATGTTCCTAATTCATGTGTAAAGTGTCTTTCTCACCCTTGACTGCTTGCCCGAACTCCGTTTCGCGTCGTTTGGGTCAACGGCAGTCGCGTACGGGAAAGTATTACTTTCCGCACTTGTTAGGAAAATAACTTTCACTTTCATTAGGGTTTTCTCTGCCAGTCTTTGAAACAAGAAACAATTAGATATTGTCTGACGAAGGAGTCTGATTTAGACTCCGAAACGTTACGCAGCTTTAGAGTTCGAAGTGTTTTTTTTCATTGTGAGGCAACATTTTTTTGTAAAGATTTGGCCCCTGACAAATTAGTGCTTAAGTTAAACACAGCGCCCATTTCTTCTATTATTAAAATTTCGATAGAAATTCAACGAATTAGAGAGAATAATGTGTGATACTCGTACAGAATAGATATTTATGATACAACTGGAGAAGGCCTTGATATTCTTACACGAAATCAAAAAACGAGCCAAGAAGTGGTGAGTTTTTGAATGAACGAGTGTTAGAATGAGCCTTCTTTACTAGTATCGTACTACTATCATACTACTATCATACTCTAGTATGATAGGTATACTAGAATGAAATATTCTAGTATTGTTTTGTTCTACGAGATTTGGCAGACTGAACGGATTTGACACAGAATTAAAGAAAGTTCATTCTAACATTCGTTCATTCAAAAAATCGCCTTCTGATCATAATAAATAACTATATTCTTGTGAATGTATCTGCGTCAGAGTAGATTTGATTATACTATCTTGGTCATTTAAGAACCACAGGAAGAAATCTTTTATTCGAGGATGATCCTCTGGTTGGAGTGCTTGAACTGTCTGTAAAAGGTAGGGATGAAATAGCCCTCAATTTTACTTCCAAAGCATACTTCGATGACTGTAGTTTTGGATCTTGTATACTTACTTTTGGTTGATTCTCAACTATTTCCAGAATCTGATTTTCGATTCCGGCCATTTGCGATGTTACTAGCCTTTAAACATAATATATGCTCCCCGGGATTTTTTCAAACGACCAGTAGTTCGACATATATGCACCAGGCTTATAAACATCCGCGAAGTTGGGTGATCCACCCTGAAATAAAAACAAGTTCACTATTTGAATGAACGTTAAGGTTTCAACACAACTGAAAAGCTGCTGATCCTGACGGAAGTGAAAACCTTAATTGTATCTTCAATTGAGGTTTCTTCAAGGTTCCCGCAATCAATTCCAAAAATGATTTCCATGATTTGAGTGACGTTATAAAAAAAAACAGTTTATCTATCCCTAAAGTCGAATTACTAGTTTTTTCCTAACCTAAATAAAAATATTCGTAGAAACTATTTCTGATAAATCCACCAATAATAAGTGTTATTCTTCTATGTTACTTTGTAAAAGATTAGATTGCATTGAACTTGGGAGCAATGTTTCATTATTGATCAGTTTATATGATACACATTTCACTGACAGAAATTTATAGAAGAATCTTTCCCTGCTGCACAATGACGTTGATATTGAACACCACATAATTACGAAATATCAACGGTTGAACTTAATTCCGTCACAGTAATTATTTACTGCCAACAGGATTTGTGGATGTACGCTCTATAAATAGATCACTGCAGAAATATGCAGTCGAACAGGGTTCATAGGAATTCGGGATATTCAGTACTAGTGAACGAATTGGGGGCAAGAATAAAAATTTTCTTCGAAATCTTCTACGTTTCCATAAAACTGAAGTTGATCCAGTTTTTGCGCTCTCTCTACGTACTTCAGTTGTGCAATGTATCGTTCTGAGAAATTCGAATTCGGGATAATAATTCCTCAGACCGGAATTGCTACCCGAAATTCCAATGACTTTTCGGAGCTATTCGGATTCATATAGTAAATACGGCCTTTTCGTTCTCCCCATCTAGGACCCTCAGTTGCGTGAAAGGGAAATGTTTTATGGCGTGTAACATTGCTGAAAGTTGCGGAGGTGCACACGTGCTGTTTGATAAACGGCAGCAGAGCAAACCAGGCCTGGTGATGTTGTTCTGGACTTTGACCGTCTTCTCAACTTCCCGAATTTCGGGTCAGGAGCAGAGTTACGATATCGGATCCGACCTGAGGCCGCATACTCAAGTAATAATAATAAGCCTATTGGATCAATCAAAATATTCACGGAGAAATATGTGATGAAAATTTTAAATTACGTAGATAAACCTTCGTTTCGGACTCGAACTTCGAATTGTCTGTCCTGTTTTCTCCAATGGAACTACCGAGTTCCCTCAGAGTTAGTAGTTAGTACAAGTGTTTGAGAGTTAAGTTTGAGGGTAGGGGAAACTCATTTACTTCCGTTGATCTTCGAGATATATATTAACCTTCACCGCGAATCAGCATCGCACCAGGCAACATTTGCCACGTAGGACGACTCATTTTGAAGGACCGTTTTGTGCACCCAACGTACCATCAGAGCTGCATACTATTCCAACCTTCTGAAAACACACGTGAAACCCGTCTATCGCTTGAAACAGAGGAGCATCAAAGCAAGAAATGCGATTCTTCTCCAGGATAACGCGCGCACTCATACCGCACGTCACACGCTCGTCCCAATATCGGAATTGGGGTGGAAGGTACTGTACTGGAACATCCTCCCTACAGTCCGGATTTATCACCTTGGGACTACCACATGTTTGGACCACTGAAAGAAACCCTCCGGGTCAACGATTCAACACCGACGAAGAGGGAGATAAGTTCTCGCGCATATGACTGTCTGAGTTGACCAAGGAATTCTTTGATACTGGCATCAATAAACTTCCAGAAAGATGGACAACATGCGTAACTAGGGCGTTGGGGGATTACCTAGAAAAACTCAGAATTTTTTCGATAGTAAATAATTGTGTCAGAGCATTTGTCTGGATCGTACTACCCCGTAATTTGCGACCTCCGAAAAATGTTAGTCGAAGGTATTAATTGAATGTCGAGTTTTATCGTCTGAAAATTGTATAAATAAATTGTTTACACTATCTTCAGACGATTGAACTTTACATTTAATATTTGATTGTTATGTGCAGTTACCAGATTTTCACAAAATGCGTTTTGAGAGTTCGAAAAAAGCAGTGGCGCATACGAATTTAATATCAGAGCGATAGTGAGATGGGGATCAGCTGTACTCTGATCTGATTCGAGAAATTCCACAATACTAGAAGCTTCATTTGGAGTAATGTTTGTTGAGTTCGTTTGTCATGCTCAGTGTCATGAAATTTTATTTTATAGGGTCCCCAAGATATTTCACGATATGTGTTGAATGAGCCATCCCAGCACTTTGCGAAAAAGTGGATATCAACTGCTGAAAAAGAGTGTGCTTCACTTGTGCTGAATTCTTCTTTTCAGATTCTTCAGGAGTTTTTATCGCTGAATTGAGTGCGTTAATAGTTCGCTAGATTATACACGAGTTGATTACAAGATTTTTCCATCTATCTCATTATGAATTGAGTGTACATTCTCGATTGGAATAAATTTTTATTTTGCATAATATATACATTTGACATAACATTAATTTCTATGTCGATAGAAAATGAAGTTTCAGTAGATCACTCGATTGCTTTTAAGTACTTTATGTTCGGTTATCAATGAAAATGATATATTTAAATAGGAAAAATCATACATTGAAATGAGTCATAACTGATCAATTATGTGTACGTTAAACTAAGGCTTTATTATGAGGTCGACAAAAATAAATATTTATTTTTTTAGTTTTCGAATGAACGATTGTCAAAATCATTTGGTGTTTTTTGTATTAAAAAATGTTGGTTGGCAGAAAAGTTCTCAGTATCAATGATTTGATAGATAATCAATAAATCCGTGACTCATGAAATCCTGAGATATTCTAGCACGATTTTGTTCTACAAGATGTGGCGGAATGAACAGATTTGATACAGAATTAGAGAGTAGTTTTTTATGATGCGAGTGCAGAAGGCATTGATATTCTTCCACAAAATCGAAAATCTAAAACAAGCTACAAAGTGGCGAGTTTTTGAATTAACGTGTGTAAGAGTGAGCCTTATGTTTTAGCATTTTTGCTGATACACCGAATGTTCATTAAAATTGATGGAATATTTCCATAAATGTCGTTTACTAATTTTTGCATTGAAAAATGGAGGTGGAATCAGAAATTCGACAGATAATACCTAAATAAATCTGTGACAGAATGCCAACATATAATGTTTGAATATAATCATGAAAACTGTTCAAATCTGTGACACTTCCGCACGATTTTGTTCTAAAGAATATGGAAGAACGAACGGATTTGCATACAATTAGAGAAAATATTATATGATACTATGAATCCATCTCTTGAAGGATCGATTATACAATGAGGAATTTGACATTTAAGTAGATTTATATGGTTCAAACCAATCCATTCAATACCTACACCGATCTAGCTATCTTTTGAATAAGAGAGCAAAAGGTGTTGAATTAGATATATCAGAATGAAATGGGTCAGTTTCTGTAGCTTATCAGCTGTCACTGAAATACTTCAAATCAGTGAAATTATTATTTATACTCTCTGTAATGCTATTAAATTGCTATAACTATGATTGTGAATATTTATTTCTCTATTTCAGTATCGTAATGAGTTCATTACAGTACTAAAAGTAGTGCTGTAATGAAACTCATTACAGCATTGTTTTCAGTTATATTTTTCGTTTTGTGGTTGTCAGTACTGTTCTCTGATCCACTCAATTTTCGAATGAAATCAATTCAAATTCCGCAATCTGTCAAATTTCGTTAGTGACACCAACTGCCAAGATACAATACAAAAGTCACTAATCTGAATTTTTATTTGAATTTCGAAAGTTTTCCACAAAACTTTACTGAAACAGAGAAAATATCGTCTAATACTCGTTGCAGAAGGCAATTCCAACACTCATGCTTTCGAAAACTCGCTCCTTCGTCGCTCGTTTTCGAATTTCGCATTCGTGTTGGAATAGGAGCTCATTCTGCAACTTGTTTTAGAATAAACTTTTAATAACAACGGGCATCGTCCTTTACATGTGACATGGTATGCCTATCATTTCAAGTTTTCAGTTATTTTCGTATTTATGCAGGCTCACCCTATAACAGTATTCAATAACTTCATTCGTCGATCTGATCGAGAACTAACACAAAGAAATCAGATGAGAATAAATTGCTCAGTACCTGTGTTATATCGAAATAATTTCCTTCAGTTTTGTCGTCACATGAGAGCGTTTAATCTCCTGAATTCCGATTTATTTTCACCTGTCAAGATTATCAAAGGAACGTCAATCATATTTTCACCGTTCTCTCCAATTATCGTCAGGAGCCGGGACAAGAATCGATCGCCATAATAGCAGAGTGGTATCTTTGAACGACCATAATTACGTAAACTTTCGGACAGGCTGTTATTTTGCCCAAGAAAGTGATAATTTTGAAATTAAGCGAGTCCGGCTTCTTGACGACCCCATCATCCTTGACGGATTTATTTGGTGGGTTTTTTCAGAGTGAGAATGGGGTCGAAGACATGCCCAGTTGCCTCATAATTAATGAGGTCCTATCACATTCAGATAATATTTGTATGTAAGCTGGTATATTCGGCTGCTCTTACTGACCAATTTTTCAATTGTCGAATTCCAACATACTCAGATTAGAAATGAAAGTTTCAGAACACTTTTAATTATTGTTCATAACTTCAAATTCTTAATTTTTTTCTAGTTATCATCACCTATATGAACAAAACGTGCATTCCAAAACGAAGTCAAGTATAACATAGACTTTCTAGAATGAGCTTTATTGATTTCAGCTTCAATAACCTAATTTTTCCTTTGTTGTTCATCAGTAGGAAAAAATGACGGAATCGACAGAAATATCAGGCTGTCAAAAATTTTTTGTATTGTACATGATATTGTTCACGTTCTTCATTGCAAAGTGATATAATATAATTATCCCCATTTTGCTTCATTCACTGAAAACTTCAAACAATCAATTAATTAAAGGGTGAATGATCCTGATTCCTATTTTTCTAAATTTGTAGACGTTTTGGGAGTACGCTGAGGGATATCATAGCATGTAAGTGTATTCCCTCAGTAACTTCCACTGTAGCAAAAATACAATCTCACTATATCCAATTCAATTGAACATGTACATAATTCGATTTAAAAATACCATATGGTTGATGCTCACCAATGAATTCAACATAAAATTTCTTTCTCAATCATATAGAAAATTACAAGTTGTCACCACATGAATATAATTTTCTGGAATTCATGCATGAAATTTTTTCAAAAATCAATCATACATGCATTCCTGAAGTTATTGTTAATTCTAGTTAATGCAAATAATACAAAAAAAACCTGCAATAGTTCCAGATGTGAATGACGTTGACATTATGTGAACGACATAAGTCTATCTATACAGATATTCTATGAGATCATAAAAGAGACAATTTTCAATTGATTGAAGTTTCACGCAACTGTTACATCGTTTCAGTCTACTACTTGCCCTTTTCTTTTTCGGTACCTTCGTAACAACATGTGAGCCTATATTACAACTCTTAATTATTTGAAATATTTATATCACTGAATTTTTCTGGTGATGTTGTCATTGTTGGATATATTTCTGCCTTTGACAAAAAAACTATGAAATATTATGAAAAAAGAGAACTCTTGAAATTGTACGAAACCGGCGCATTCCCCATTTTGCAACAAAGTTGAATAATGTTGTGGTTTTCTCTTTTACCTAGTTCTGCCTGAACCTGAACTCGAATCCAGTTGAAACATCACTGAGTCACTGATTCTTTTCATATTTCTCGTCTCATCTCATTTATCCCTACATTCAAGGTTTTCATTTGTGGCGATAATATGAAGATAATTGAATAATGAATGTTATGGTATGGTTTTTTTCTTCTTCTTTAAGATACATTCGTGTTTCTTCTGATGTAATATGAATAATCAGACCTTATATGGTAGAGGCGGTGGAACCGGTGTGATTATAATTATTATCCGAGACGATAAGGTGTCCAATTTCAGACACCTTCAAGAGAAAATTGTTCTGATTTGTTGTTTTTTTGAGAGCCTTGCCTGATTAAGAATTCAACAGGTAAACAATTTCATTCCTCTAATTGAGAAACGAATCATAGGTGTACCCACCTACTCCAGACATGGTTTCGTAAAAACGAAGGATTTTTGAGAGAATTTTTACTGTTTCAATGATTATGGTACCATGAGATGTCACAATAAAAATCTGAAAAATTAGGTACTTAATTAAAATAAAGCAGAAAAAGTACTAAAATCGTGAATCGAAAGAGATAAATTTCGAAATGCATCTCATCTGCATCTCTGAATTCAAGATTCTATAAAAAAAAGTAAAATCAGTATCATCTTCGATATTCCTTGTCTCACTACCTTGAGCACATTTTCGAAGCAGAAGGATGTAAGCATAGGTATTGTGCATTTTTGGCATTGGAGAAACCCCGTCAGAGGTTGTTTCAAATATTATGAAAAAAATTATGAATTTAATTATGAACTTTCCATAATTTTTGGTTTTCAAATTAGAATTCTATGTTTATGCTCCCGAATTCAATAATTTGATTATTTCTGAGTTATTTTAAAATTTTGGAAATTATGCATAGAGTCCAAACAATGAAATATGTCCATAACAAAAATCTGCGTTCCTAGGAAATGGATTATCCTAAGTAATATCATAAGAGAATCTAATATCATAAGATATTTTTGCCCCTGCACGAATGCTTTTTGTTAGAAAATATTAATTTGCATTGTGTTTTTTCGCTTTTTTTTCACAGGAAAAAAATTAGATGTCCGAAGGGTATTTGACAAGACTCTTTCATGAGTAACAAATTATTCTGAATGCATCATGTATAGGTAATAATTTAACAACAACTGTCAAGTTTAGCCGTTGGTAAAGTCGAAAAAATTGCTTTCAGCTGCTGCCATACAGTTTTTTGATCAATAAATCATTTGTAATTCAAAATTGATCGTTTATGATTGGTGGAAATTAAGACGAGAAAAATAGTCGCTGTAATTTACAAGTGACAGATCATTAGTCGTTACAATTATTATCTTCTGATTTATTCCAGAAATTTCTTTTAATTTTCTGTATAACTGTTCAAAGTGCTAAAGCTCTAAGAATATCATAACTCAGTAAAGAATGTCGAACCATATAATATTCAAATTTCGAATAGGTCCAATTCTCCAGGATGTCCAGAAAGCACTCGATCTTGGAACATCTCGTATGAAGCTATAAACATGCTAGTGAAAAGCTAGATCATGAAGTAAACTGCAAGAACGTGCTGTCGTCGAACCAGCGTATGAAGTATGAACCAAATTATTTATTAAATAAACTATGTTGGTGATAAATAAAGAGAGTATTTATATAAAAACTATTCACCCCCACATAATTACATAAAAAATTAAAAACTCGACGAAAATCTTATAAAGTGGAACGTCTTTTTACCGAAATATAGACGTCATAACTTCAACCCCCTCACCCCTATGGCCACCTATCTCAATTTTCCAAATGAAACACTACACACTATTGCATTGTTGGATTCTCCTCTATAAGGAGATTACAAATATGTATAAAAAATAAGAGCTAATAGTAATAGTTAAGTTCCTAAGATATCAGCAAAGTTACACTTAGTTTTTTCAAAAAGTGCCCAAATTGATTCAAGTTCGAATACAATCGAGTTTCAAGTGAGTTTAGAAAATTATGTAACATTTCTGAATAATTCGCTGACGTTAATCACCTATAGATTCATAAGTATTTTTAGTTTTCACTTATTACTTATGAATTTTTGCAATCCTCTTGTAGACGAGAATCTATATGTAAAAATCTATCGGTTGATGGGGTGGCCATTGAGGTTGGGAGTTGTAGTGAATACATATGGGCAGAGAACGTCCCCCTCATATGATTTTTGACGTGTTTTTTTTCTATAAAAGAGCCGCCTTCAGAATTATGTGGGTGGATAGTTTTCATTGAAATGCTCTTTATATAATATCCAATTATTCTGAATTTTCGTATTCTGTCGGTCTTGTACAAATAAAAAAGGCCGAAATTTATCAAGATATTCAGGCCTAACTACAAGTGAACATGAGGAAGTGTATCAGCAGATATTTCTGCTAGTATTAATGCTCCAGTTTTCCAGGTGAACTATCATTCACGTATTCCATGAATATTGTGAATGAATGAGTCTTAAAAAGTTCATATCACATGAAATTATTAAAGCACAGCAAAATGTGACTGAATCATTCGTGATAAGGAGGAATGTGAAAAGGAGGGCGATTTAATATAAACAAGAATAACACTGAATTCCATGGACGTCCATTAAAATAAGAAATTAATTTATATCTATCTATCGAACAAAAAAGTACTACATAAGTAGTGATCCATTAGCTTTATTTCTATGAGAATTATTTACCTTATTTGATGAACAATTCTGGCAATTTTCAATTTCACTGAAGAAATACTGAAATTCAAAATTAATTGCCGATTAGTTCAAAAATTTATCCAAACGAAACTAAATCAACACAAACTCAAAAATTTCAGTTACTGATAGGATATAACTACATAATTGAAATTAAACTTTTTGTATTTTTTCGTGAAAATAACGAATATTTGTGAATGGAATAAGTCCATTTCTGATTGATAAGCATGAAATTGTATTCCCACCAATTATTAATGTCAGATTCTACGAGTATTACGAGCACGTTGGAAAAAATCACTTGTCCGAAGTCTTTAATTCAAACCGGAATGAAAAATGAGGTACAGTCGGAAACAATAAATTCGTTCTATGACAAACTACTTTCAATTCACACAAACTGATCGCAAGAGAAAATTACCTAATGTCACGAACTAGCTCGAAACGAATGAAGATTCTCCCCGTATCTTCGAACTTGTTTATCCGCCATTTCAAGGTAGGAAATTATAATTGGAATACTCGATTATGCAATAAATAACGAGAACACCGGATCGCGAAGAATTACATTGGGTTCTATTATTATTCTATTATTATTATTATTATTATTATTATTATGCGAACCGAATAAAGTCGGTTGCCTTATAGAGTAACATTTTAATTGGGCAACTCATACAGCTCTGCTGATAATTTTCTGTCGTAATGGACAGCCCATTCAATCGGTGGTTATAATCTTTTGGATGACTAAACACTTATTCCAATCCAGTGTGTCAATGAAAGAGAGATTTCCCAGGAGAGAAACATGTTGGTTAACCGATTATTCGAAAAAAGAACTCCAGAAATTATAGAGACAGAAGTATAATGTTCCGGACGAACTCAATTTGAAAACAATCTTAGGAGCTTTATTTCAACAGCTATAAAAATATCTTTTGTTTCACAGATTCGAACCAACCTTACTCACTTTACAACTATCGACTATGTAAACGCACCTATCTGTCTGTGATCTTGTCTTAATCGATATGTTTATAGTCTATAAAGTGTGGAGAGCACATTAAACGTGACCATAATTCAGGAAAATTGGTAATAGGAATGATAGGTTTACTAACTGATGAACGATCGCAGTCACCGGAAATAAACAGATTGAATACTTCAACTGTTAAGCACATTTAGGTATAAAATTCGTATTTGTTTCTCGTACCCATGATTTTGATGCGAATTATTTCACTTTCACGTGAAGCGACTGACGTCATTCTGTCAACAACACCCTTTATACTGTCGAAATCTGTTGGAAGGTGGCGGTCGCTGTATTTTCTGTTGAGTTCTGGAAATAACAGATGAATAAACGGGTAATTTTAGTGGTTCCCGTACAGTTACTTTACCCGATGGGATGAGCGCTCGGACGAAGAAATCGAAACAGAACCACTAAAATTACCCGTTTATTCATATGTTATTTCCATAACTCAACAAAAAATACAGCGACCGCCACATTCCAACAGATTTCGAAAGTACAACGGTCTGTAGTAGAACCGAGATAATATAACTGTGAAATTATATAAATATTAAGTAATTATGAAAAATATAATCATCAGGTTCGTTATAATTTTTCATGATCTCCTTATCGATACATGTTGGAGGGAGGGGAATCTTCGATCAAACCATAAATTATATTCGGCAAAAATTCTTTCAGATGATTCAGATATTTATTTCGGGATGAACAAAACCAAATTCAGTTATTAATATTTTTTCTGTAATCATGAAATCGACATAAATTATCCTTGCTTTAATGATTTGGTTGAGGCTTTCGCGGCCATCGTTCAATGTGACATGTTCTTTTGAGCATTTAGGCTGTCGTCTTAGATTAGTTCTCGACGTTTCGCCAGTTCGAGTGTCTGGCATCTTCAGGAGTTATATTTCAGGAGATGTTCTCACTGGGACTGGACTGAACTGCCTGAGTGTGACGAGGACGCACCCTCGGTCGGGGGGGGTGTCTGCGCTTGACCGGTCTCGTCCCGATACCGAACGCGCGCCGGTGTCCGACTGGTTCACAACCGGTTTCCGATCTTCATTCACTTCATGAAACCGGTTGTTATTATTATAGGGAAGTGGTTTTGTGTTTTTGAGTACTTGCACCCATGTTCTATTGATTTTCAAAGATTCCTCCGATTTATTGAAATTCGTTGGGTGTTTATGAATTTCGATTGCTTCCCTGTAAAGCCAGAACAAGTAGCTACCGAGTTAGAACACTTGAAGCGCGCTCTCATGGCTAACGGCTACACGAAAAACGACATCGATAGATACATCAAACAGAGGCCTGAACACAACAACGACATTGTACCACGTCGCCAAGAATCGGAAACAAAAGCATTCTTGCCGTTTATCCCACGAGTGACAGATAGAATCGGACGAATTCTGGGGAAACATGACATTAAGACAATATTCAAACCATCGAAGAAGATCAAGGACCATCTCAACTCCCCCAAGGACAGAAGGGATACACTCAGTACACCAGGTGTATACCGAATTCCGTGCAGCTGTGGAAGTGTATACATCGGTACAACGAAGCGATCCATCAATACGAGGATCAAGGAACACAAGGCCAATTGTAGACTGGGTCATTCAGAGAAATCCGCCGTCGCAGAGCACACACTGAACAACACGAATCATGCAATAGAATTCGACAAAACCCAAGTGTTGTGCACCACTACCGCATACTACCCCAGGCTTTACAGGGAAGCAATCGAAATTCATAAACACCCAACGAATTTCAATAAATCGGAGGAATCTTTGAAAATCAATAGAACATGGGTGCCAGTACTCAAAAACACAAAACCACTTCGCTATAATAATAACCGGGTTCATGAAGTGAATGAAGATCGGGAACCGGTTGTGAACCAGTCGGACACCGGCGCGCGTTCGGTATCGGGACGAGACCGGTCAAGCGCAGCCACGCCCCCCGACCGAGGTTATATAAGGAAGTACAATCTGCGTCCCCGTCACACTCAGGCAGTTCAGTCCAGTCCCAGTGAGAACATCTCCTGAAATATAACTCCTGAAGATGCCAGACACTCGAACTGGCGAAACGTCGAGAACTAATCTACGACGACGGCCTAAATGCTCGAAAGAACATGTCACATATCCTTGCTTTACCTGTTAGCTTCCACAATAGAGAGGTTCGTACAGGATATTGTTGGGTGTCTCATGAAATACACAACTTATCCGACAAATTTTAACTACATGTGCACTGTTACGAAAGAAGTTGATTCCTCTAAAAACAAATTTAATAAAAGTCCTACCGATATCGAGATACTATAATAATACTGTTCAACAGATTGGTTGAGGCTTTCGCGGCCATCGTTCAATGTGACATGTTCTTTCGAGCATTTAGGCCGTCGTCGTAGATTAGTTCTCGACGTTTCGCCTCGAACTGGCGAAACGTCGAGAACTAATCTACGACGACGGCCTAAATGCTCGAAAGAACATGTCACACTGTTTAACAGGTTACTTAGTTATAAAAGCTTTCCGAATGCTAATACAATATCCACTAACTCCTCATTAGTGTATATATGTGCCATTTTCATTAATGAATAACTGAAAACATAAACTCGCAAAAAACTCATTTAAATTCACAAAAATCGACCGTTCTTCTTCATACAGATTAAACCTTATTCACACGTCCTCATTAGTATGAAAAAACAAAAAGTTACCGGTATTTTGTTTTTGTCAGATTTTTGGGTACAACATTTGATATAATAAATTATTAAGGCGTGTTCTAATATTGCTATGATAAACGCTAAGAACAGATATTTATGATGGAAACTCAGGTCTTGAATTAATTTCTCTAGAACATTTACTAAATTTTTTTCAGAAATCAACTTTCGCAGTAGTGCATATGTGGTTAAAATTTGTCGGATAAGTTATGAAACATCCTGCATAAGCTATTCACGGAAAATTAGCTTGATAGTAATCACATGCAAAAATGGACGGTGGATCCTGGACTAATATGTACATTTCCTCATCAATTGATTGTTGCAATTTAGTTCTTATTTAATTATTTTCTCTCATTTCTCATACATTAATGTACTATAGAACAATATTAGAAAGACTTGAAAATAATGAAAATTATCTGAAAATTTATACAGATGTGGTAAAATCCACCAATGAAGGTTCAATACAAAAAATGGCCACATTTGGAAAAGTGGAAATCCTCATGAAAAGACAGAAATATCCGGAACAAATTTAGTTTTAATGGGTTTGCTTTTTAAATGGCTTATAGAATACGGTAGGCACTATATTTAAGCAGAAATTTTTTTGTAAATTCTGAGAATTTTTTCATCTTCCTTCACCTCTTGTTGGATGTTCATGAAAAATTGTTCAACTGTGGCTGAGTAATTGTTCTCTTCATTGGAATAATATTTGAAAAAGCAGATTTTTCGACGAGAGATTTTTTGGTTGAGAATTATACTATTTTTTCGATATTAGGTCAGAAGAAAGGTGAAAAAACAAATATTTTGAAGTTTTTCTATAAGAAATGAGAACCAAAAATTTGGTTATTCGGATTTTTCACATCAATTTTGAGGTTACGTGAAAAAAGTCTAATACAAAAGACTCGTGTCCTTTTATTACTTAGAACTTTGTCATGAATTATTTTTTTCCTTAGAATTGAAATTGTACCGGTAATCGAGATAAGCCGGTTTCTACCCCTGAAAGTTCAAGTGCACCCCCTTCCCAACCTTAGATCGACCGTATTTTTTTTTTTTAATTTTAATTATACTCTCCTCGTTTTCCAATGGGTTCCATCGTGTTATGATTGTCTGTCACTTTTTAACATTTTCAAAGGCTTCGACTTCTATTGCCAGAATGAAATCTTTCTATTTTCGCCCTTTTAATCGTCCATCGCATCAAGACTATAATTCTGCTAATTCGCTGAGTAATTGGAGCAGACACATTTGTGAAAATCGATGATCCAAAAAACCCAAAAGTCACCTACTACATGGAGGTAGCTTACGAATCATTAGCGGTCCAAATAGGCTTATGACTAGTGAATTGAACCTAAGAACTCATCGGTACATGAAGAATATCACGCTTATTGAAATTCTGGTCGTGAATTAACTTTAAAAACAGAATAAAAATGTTTTACCAACTTGAATCGAGTAACTCCGAACGATTCAGATGGCAGTTTTTCCGGGATTGATGAAGTACCTCTCTTCTATGGTATCTCCTCGAGTTCAATAATTTAGCGGATAACCTCCTCTTAATCTCCCCGATTCATCTTTGAAAGTGGTGATTTTTCCACAGCATATATCCGAAATCACTGACTTCCGCGAGATCCTCTACCAAGATACTGAACGGACTAATAACATAAAATATTCGAATCTGTGGTTTTTCTGCATCGTCGAAGTATTCCGGAAGCTATATCGGACATTAAAGGGAGATGTATGGACCATTCCGTTTGCCGGAGTGTGCACAAACTTTCCACATTCGAAGCTCATCGCAAATTAGTGCCGGGGTCGAAATGAATTATTCGAAGGGGTGCGATACAGCCCCGCAAGAATATCCGTTGACTCGTTCGTTGAGGGCGAATTTTGTCAAGTGTTCCGCGAGCCCGGAAAGTTTTGAAATATGGGAAGAATAATGGCCAGCAAAAAAATCGGAATAAGTATTTTCTGAGACGATAGTTTCGTTTTATGATTATTTGGAAGTTTTCAGAGCAATTTGAAATCTTGATTATTTGGATTGAAAATTTATCTTCATAACGACAACCATTAAACCGATAACTCTTCCATAAATTTCTGAATGAATTTTCATCCATATCTGGAATAGTTTTTTTTTTTTTTGTCAAGTATTTCTAAACAACCAGTTCGTAAGTATCTATATTTTTTTTGTCAGAATGACAATTCTCGGAATATGTCGTAGATTTTGGTGCTGAAAAATATTCTGTTTTCTTGTGTTATAAAATGTTTGGTTTATCTATGGGAGATGATTTCTTTTCATTGGAGTCCCGTAGCGGTCTTCAAACATCTGAAGTGCCGAAAAATCATCACCTGGAAGGTCGTATCCGGTTTGAAAAAACTCTCACGACCACAGAGCGAGAATTTGTGGATTTTTAATATCGAAGGAATTTCGAAAGACAAGTGTGATTACGTTTCCAAATTAGCTGATGAACATGGTATCGAAGTGATTCTCCTGCAAGAAACCTACACGGCAACAGAAAAAAATCCTCGTGAAAGAGGACAGTTGAAAGTTATGTATTTATTGATTTTTTACAAGTTTAGCTTGTTATGTTAAAAAATTATCAGTTCGTAATTTTTCAATAGATTCGGAAAGGGGAATTTGATGGAGTTTTTTTTCATTTCTTTCAAATTTTGTGACATTTCTGTCATAAATATTTATAAACCTCCGAACATTATTTGGCCAAGAATGTTTTTTAAAGTAGCAAATGCATTTGATTCATTCTGAATAATCGGTTTCTTTTCTGCTTTTGTCTTTTTTCATTTCAGATTAAGAATTGAGAGTCGTTTTGGGAAGAATCTGTTTATCCGAGCTCATCGACGGATAACATGAAGATGATCACACTGATGTCTTTCAAGATTTCGCTGATATTTAATAGTTTATGTTATTTTTTTTACGGAGAGACGGGTTTTTTCGGCTGAGGTTTTTTCCCCTGGCTGTATAGTATCGTATGATACTAGTGATGATAGTATCGTATGATTCTATAGTATCATACGAAGAATGTCATGATACCCCGTTTTTTTTTTACCTCAGCTTAGGTGCTTTTTGTTTCAACATTTATTTTATTATTTTAGCTCTCTTATATATATATATATATATATATATATATATATATATATATATATATATATATGACATTAGATGTAATATTGTGAATGATTGCGGGAATGTGGACAAGCATGGATGTAACGAACCAACGAATTTGATGTATGTAATGATTGAGGGTGGATGTTTCATTGGGGTTTTTGAATTCAAACTGGAAATTTGGTATATGTTTGTTTATATGTACATCAAGCATGTTTTCCATTAATTTTTCATAAAATTTTTCGAGAAATATACTGGGTATATTTATTTTAGTACCTTTTATTCAACTTTTTTAGAATATGCCTTAATTCAAACAATATTCGTCAGTTTCTTGTGTGTACTCTCATTCAGGACTCCGACAATGGGCCGAAGGCCGTAGGATGTTATTAATATCGATTCTAGGTATTGTGTTTTCAGATTACTCATGGATGATTTGGTAGTAGTCTCATTAATTTTAATCGATTAATTTTTTGTGTTGCTGACCCTGTTAAAGTATTTTTATGCCATAAATTTACGCTGTCGATTTGATTCTCACCAAAGTTGACTACTCAACATTTCAAAATGTCTGGTAATGCATATAATTGCATTTGCATATAATTCACATATTTCCTTATCTGTCTAATATTCTTTCACATTACCTTCGAGTGTGGAAATTTGGTATAACTGTTTACTAACATATTAGGTTTGGAATCGTTAATGGTAGCATTCTCACTTTTCGATTCACTCGATAAACTCCAAATCTCACACAGAACACAAAAATACCTCACTGTATTATGTTTCTCCTGAAACTTCTTGAAGGTAGATACATTTACCTATGCCATAATCAGGTTCAAAGCAAATGAAAAGAATTTGTGTTCTTTTTCTGGCAAGCTCTATATTTGATCGGTTGATGAAATTTTGTGGATATTGAGGTTCAGCTCCTTTCAACCAGACGAAACTCAGAGTTCTCCCATGTGTTATAGAAGGAACAATCTGTGGAGCGCTCTTTAGACATATTCTCATTTAAATACGCAGGAAGATTTCTCAACCAACCACCTAAAGCAGAGGCAGGTGTATCGAGAAGATTTCAGGATAGAAAGTCCACGTAGTTAATAATAATAGTTAATACTTTGAAAGGGGTCCACTGCGATCTTATGGTCTATTGTGCCCCCTGACAAAGCTGTTCTCAGGGGCACAATAAACCATAAGGTCGCAGTGGACTGTAACCCACGTAGCTTGCAATAAAGAAACTCCTCCCTACAAACGCTGATCCACCCCATATACCAAAGGTTGTGCGGCATTTCGTGCATACTGTACTTACCATCAAATTTAGTGAAGGTTTGGTTTGGGTGATGGTGCCACTATGTAGCTGGCCAAAAACTGAACAGGAGCCCATTACTACTACCAACATTCTCTCTGCTTAAAATTTTAGTGTCGATGAAAAATGCGGCTCCTCCATAGTTTATCCACATACCGGAAGGAACGACGGATAAGGCCCTCTTCCATATGCAAATTCTATTATGGAATTTTGTGCCAAAAGGTCAATCCCTGCCAGAAGTTCGTTCTGTCCACTCAAAGTTGAAAAAAATGTATCATTTCCCTTCTCTTTTCAAACTGCGTGATTGAAATATCTTCATAATCAATTATAAACTCATGACATAAAGTTGATTTTTTATACTCAAGTATTTTAATATTGATTGAATGCAATTTTTTTTACAGGTGAGTGGAACATTTCTTGAAGTTACGAGGATATAAAGTTGTAAGTTGTTTGTTTTCCACAATAACTTCCCTAGTTTATGTACAATCTACTTCAATTTTTTTACACAAATACTGTTTTACTTCCACCACTTCGGAAATTCGAAACTATATTCGATTCTATTCAGATATTGATATTGAATAACTTTATCCGTTGCGCGTTCCGCTTTCATTCCGGAGGTACGCCTCTATCTAGAAATTACCAGACGTCAGCATAACTCTCACGTACCTTCTGCAAGGCTCTAGAAAAAGGCATAGATGAACTCTAGGGATTCGGACGTAACAATATTGGGGTGAAATTTTCAAACCATTCATTATCCTTTATTCACTGTTAAAAACAAAAGTTTTTGTGGAAAGTTTTTGTGTTTTGATCACCTACTTTAGTGTTAGTGAATGCGAAATTCAAAAGCGCGTGGAAATGAAACTATTATTGAAATGGGACGAATAAGATTTAATTCAACTAAATATGAGTAATGATGCATTGTGAATAGTATTTTTTTTTGGTATTCTAAGATTGGTTGATTTAGGATAATATAAAAAATCTAGAAAGGAGGTAATTTTGTCCGAGTTAAAACAAAATATATCCCTCCAAGCGAATAGATGAAGAAGACATCAAACAAAAAATATACACCGAAGCAAGGGGAAGATCATTTCTAAAAAAAAGTGTATGTGCTGAAACTGACCACAAAAGCACCCGATTTTCCTAACAATAAAGAGTTCAATGTTTCAATATGTTCTATTAACACAAAAGCGACATAATAATGCTATTAGAAAAATGGAGAAGTCAGAAGGCGACCATCAGGTATTGTACTGATAAATTTTGAAGCATCAATCTCTTCATTTCTCACACATCTTAGGTTAACATGGAAGTTTACTTGCAGCCACATTTCCTCTCCGCCAAGCGTGTCGATTAATACCCGAAAGAGATTAAAGCAACCCTCCGAATCCTCTATTCAGCATGTTGTTCAATTTATTATCCGGAATATTATGCAAATTATACTCTCTTTCGATAAACAGCCTTTCGCATCCTCTCTGCCAGCTCGTTTTCTCCTATTATTTCTATTTTAGAATTCCATTGTTGAGTACTAGGAAAGACATGATGGATCACTGCAGGAAACAAAAAACGAGAAGGCATTATACTCGAGTTTCCGAATCATGCAACAAAAAAAATATTCACCCTTGATCTCAGCGTTTCTCCAAGCCCTTTCAAGTAAATCACAAAACAGAATGTAGTAAAATGTCAGGTGTTTTTTGTAACTTTCCCAGACTGTCTGAAGAAAAAACAACCTCATCTCCTGAGAATGAATGCCATGCGGAAATGTTTTTAAACATGAGTTTCCTCTCGGATTCAGAAGGGTGGAAGGTAAGGATATCTAGTCGAAAGTTCTGTCAAAAATTCTAACTTGTGTGCTTGTACGAGTAGAGGAAAAATGAAATTTTACTTCATAAAGGTAGCTAATTCTTGAAATTATTCAGTTTGATATTTTTCTCAATCGATATCAATAATTTGCTTTCACTTCATTCAAATGCTTTTTTCCAACTTCTCCATAGTATCCGACAAATGTCACTAGTCTAAATGATTTTGAAACATATCCAAGCATTATCATTCAATCCTAAATTGTCAACTCCATCAAGAAATAATTTTGTTTGGTGGAATTCAGATGTGAACGCCATATTTGATGACCGAATGAAGAGCTAATCATTGTAATAGTTTTTTTATGTGCATACTCTCGTTAAAATGAGTTCAACTGGACTCAGTTTTGTGGGGGTCATCTGTTTTACACGAGTAGAAGACGTCAAGGATCTTAAATATATTCGGTTTTATGGAGAAAGAAATTTCCTTTATCTCCATTTTATTGACCCTCAATGGTTTTTTATGTCAGGTTCCAATTATTCTTTAGCGATATTTATTTCTTATTTTTATTCTAGGCTGCTTTCACATTTAAATCAACAGCCTACACCTACGACAGTCTTGTAGTCGGTAGTGAGTTGCTGGTGTATCAAAGTATCAATCAAAATATGAATAAGTCATTTCATCTGTCTGGAAGTAGTACTTTTATGATAATGTAAAGAAGAAGAAGAAGACGTTCAAGAAAAGCAAAATCTATGAAGAGCGAGAATGGGTATTTGCGGATTCTTCATGGATCGTTTCAGAAATCAACTCGAAAAATTTTCAAGGCTCATTTATATCAAAAGTTTCAGTACCATTCAAAATATTTTCGAACGTTCGAAAACAATGTTTGTTTGGTATTCGAACATTTATAGTGAGAGCGGTCATATGGCTCGAGCTAGTCCAAATAGCACTCTTCCCAAAAAAGTGATCGACCTTCATTATCATTATCATTGAGGCGATCAAAACAAACGTTTACAGCAGATGTGCTAGGAAATCTGAATTCCTTTGATATTTTTTGCAGAGTAACAGTGCCGATTTTGTGACGAAAAAGTTCCTCCAAAAATTTTTTTTTTGAGAATTCGAAAACCTTGAGTTGAAATATGTAGCATGCAGGGTTTTGAAAAAAACAGAATTTTCTTATTTTCTCTGAAAGTTTTAAGGGGTTTTCTCTCAAGTTTTTTTTAAACAATAGAAGTAAGGCTTCTGCGTGAAACTTGTGCACTGCAAAGAACTCCCAAAAAATATTTCAATAAATAAAAGTTTCTCAGATTTCCGAGATGAATCTTTCGAAAATTTTAGTTTTTTGGAGAAATTTGTGAATGCAATATTTTTTGAGGAAATCATTCGCACAGAAACCGGTTTCAAGTTACATCATCTCAATTCTTTTTTCGTAGATTTTTCATTGCACAACTCTTCGTCGGGTGCGCGAATTTTTGTTTGTTTATACCGATGCATTTCATCATCATTACTTCTCTCAAGAAGTTTCAGCTCATCATAATGCTCTGTCATTCCAGTGTTCAGTTTGTCAATACTTGTGTTATCCAAGGATAGCAGACGAATGGATCTATTTCTATTTTTATTTCTCTTCAACAAGTAATTTTTTTCGTGTATAAAATCCTATTTGGCTTCTTATTCGATTTAACGAAATATTTCGTAATTAGTTTCATAAATTGATCTTGTTTTCTTACTTTCTTATATCGCTTTTGACGGATAAAATTTTTGATATAACATTTTTCATTTCTTTATTTTGCTTATACTTTTTTATTGTTGCTTGTGGAACTTTCTATCTGTAGCAAAGTGAGTTGAAATCATTATATAGTATTTTCATTTCATTTCATATTCCAGGGAAAGAAGTGTTATATTATTTTTTTTTCTCAAACTACTTACAGATAATTTTTTTCTTCGGAAAACTATTATCTCGTAGTTTTGGTTTTTGTTTATCTCATTGTAGAATGTAGTACATTTGAATAAACATTATTATTATTATTATTATTTTTAATATTATTATTATCATTATTTATAATTGTATTGTTATTGGTAATTTTCCTCATCGTCGATATGGCAGAACGTTCTTAAATGTTTTGAGTAAGAAAGAATTTGATTTCATCAATCATCATACAAAACCAAATGGTCATAATCGTACACGTTATAACTGATGAATTGTTTATTGGTCGAAATTTTTTTTAAATATTGCAGCTTCTTTCGAACAAATAACTTTTCCTGTTCTTTCGACCATTGTGGCCGTCGTCGTTGATTAGTTCCCGACGTTTTGCCAGTTGGAGTATCTATCATCTTCAGGAGTTATATTCCAGGAGATGTTCTCACTTGATTGAACTGCCCGAGTGGGCGGGTTCAATCCAGTGAGAACATCTCCTGAAATATAACTCGATTATCCCCACACAGGAGCAATCATATCAATCAAAATATGTGGACCATTTATCTTAATGGTTTATTCTCTAGAAAAAATTGTTATCTAGTTATTCACTTTCCTTCCTTGGAAAAATATTATTCGGTCGATAATTCTTCTTTTGTTATCAATTTCTCAAAAGCTAAACCTTGACTCTCATCTCAGTGAAGACTTGAGAATCTATGGAATATCATGCAAAAGGTTTGACCCTTCTATTACTCTCATGTCAAAAGTTATGAGCTTTGCAATTATAGCACTTCATAGTGAACCACCTTGTTATGATAATTCAAGACAGATCTTCACAAAATTCGAAAGCATGTTCAATAAACTTACTAGATCTTTGTAACTGCGCACTAACGTCACACACAAATGATGAATTCCTTCAATTACTAAGCCTAAGCACTGCCTTTAGAAAGGGATTGGGAGCACAGTACTCTGGAGGAAAAAAGGGGTTCGAGTACTTTCACGAGCACAAAACACAGTGCTCTTGCACAGCTCTGGTCTTGTTCAGGAACCTACCATTCTCCAGATAAATGAAATCTAAAAAACCTTTGAGTTTTTTCAAAAAGCCGGTAGGTACCTATGCTCCGACCTCACATTTTCCAAATTGAACTACTCATACGCTTGTATCGATTTCCATAAAAATTTTCATTTTTTCCTCGAAACGGCATGTTTTTTGGACAATATTTTCGATATTCGCCTGTGTTCCGACATGAGAATTCGGGAACTAAGGATTCGCGAATTCTCTTCGGCGTCTATGAGTGTTCACATCACCCGTAATTTAGAGTGCATTATTTGAAAACAGTCCTTTTTATGAATAGATGGTTTTCTAACATAGTGCTCGAGCTTCTGAAAACGTTAGAGAACAGGGATTGCAAACAGTACTTTATTATTTATATGCGTACTCGAGACTATCGACAAAGAACTATAAAAAATCACCTACTATTTGCTTCTATTTGCGAACACGAATGCTCGTTTGGTCAAAATGCTCCTATCAATTCGAATATCAACATGACAAGGTTGTAATCGGTGAATCAAAAAGTAATTGCTAATAAACCCTGTTAAAAAATTGATATACTTCATCGAATTGACCTGAGCAAAAATCCCTTCCCTTCCTGGTGGAAGTAAACAGTTGTGTTTGCGGTATCATTTCCGGATATTGAAATTCACCATGGTAATATTTTATATATCCTCAACAAATTACCATTTGGAAGGTTCTACGTATACTACGTCTTGAAAGAAGGAGAAACTTGTTTTCTATGTGTGTCCTGAAAAATTAGCATATTGCCCTCCTGATCCATAAATAAACGGAGGGATGTTCTTTCCCATCGATCTTAGCCGAATTTGGCTACAGAAGTGACGACGTGGTGCGTGATATGTTTCTGGAATGAGCGACTCTTCCTGTGAAGAACGCCAGAAAACACATTCGAATAACCGGCTATAAATCTGGGTGGCGAAATGAAAACATGTTGCTTGTGGGTTTTTTTGTAAGATACGTTGGTTGTTTCGGAATACATGAAATCTCTTCTGTTGAGATATTTAGTGGGATTTAATATGGCATTCATAATCGATTGATAAAAGATGAGTTCGCTTTTCAAATATGTAGTTGCTGGTACCTCTCGTTCACCTCAAAAAATGATTTTTGGCGTATAAATATTTCTTCGTCAAGCTTTTCTTGATCAATTTACGAATCTTTAGGGAATAGGAAAAAGCACTAACATATCAGATCAGCAGTTTTTGTGCATTAATCCGAATCCATTGCGAGTTGCAGTCTAAAAATACTATCCATCATGAATTCCATCTTGTTCAATTCAAAATTCCATTTCTCATTCCTACCTTATAGTAAAGGAATAATATAATATGTAATTATTTGCGTATTTCAATAATATCAATGTCCGCTAGGTGACTTGCGTTAAAAACCGATTCCAGATATGCTTCTGCGAACTCTGCTCAACTCAACTCAAAAAGATACTCACGATCCTTCTGTTTTAATTTTATTCTGGAATTACCCCACGAACCGACAACGGCTGAGAAAATTATTATTATTGTGTGCGTGAAGAATTTGATATTTTTAATTTTGATTGAATTTTAACAGCATATAATTGCTATATTTAAATTCCTTTTTGAGAAATATACCAAAGTTTTGATTAAACAATTGTTATTTACATATTAATTATCAGCATTATTCGGATGAAAAATTTGTGATTTCTTAGTAAACCTAGTGTCAGGTTATGACTATTATCTGATTTGGACGGTGGGTGAAATCAGATCACAAATTTTCCCGGGAAATTGAAGCGAACTAGGCTTTCGTTTCGAAAATTTGGGTATCTGTTACGGGAACGACGTCCCTAAAAAACTTCAAAGTCCAATGATTGATTTGAAGGTTTCACATTGTTCGAGAAAGAACACTAGACAAGGAGGAAATGAAAAAAATCTGTGTATGATATTCTTAAAAAAATTAGTTTGATGACAAATATCCTTTTCCTTCGAGAAAGCTTGGAGTTATGAGAGAATTTCACATACCTACTAGCTACATATTTTCACGCGCCATTTCGCTTTGATCACAAAAAAACAGGGTTTGACCCAGTGATAGATTCGTTATGTCCAATCCGCTCCATTTGCGAAAATCTCCCATATCAATCGCCGATACAACGATCCTATTCCGGCCCCTCGGCGAAAACAATCGAGAGAAAAACACGATATTAATGTTGGGGACCCAGCCGTCAAGTCGGTTTTTTTCCGGGGTTCGAGCCTCCTCGCAAAACCCCTGATTGAGTGCCGGAACCCTTGCCGAACTGGCCGAACAGTGAATTATACAATCGCTGACTTAACTGGAGAAACCGGATTTCCGATCGGTCCCAGCGAATGTTTGCTTTATGTTCTATCCGGGTTATTTATGCCCAAGAAATATAAATGTTACACATTGAGCACATACGAAATACGAAATTTTGAAGATCAATAGGAAGGATATGAGTGATAGGCTAAGAGCCAGCAGTGGTCAGATATACGTAATACGTAGCATTGAGTACTCATACAGGGTTGGGATAAAGTATGGAACCAAGTAAATATCTTTTAAACGAAAAGAACGATGTTTATGAAAATTTGCAGGTGAGTGCAATGGAACAAAACGTATCTGATGTACATTTTTTTGATAATGATATACTTCCGGTTTAACCGGAAATGCCACCAACTTCTTTAATTTAAATGGGACACCCTATATATTTTTACAGATTTTGAAAGAGCTTGTTATTTCGAATTCATACATACTGAGTTTAGTGTAAAAAAATTTGTAAAAACGAGGAATATAGCACTTTAACCAACCTCCTATGAGTTTTTTGCATTAGAGCAAAAAACTATTTAGATAAACTAATTGATGTTGTTTGTATGCCTAGTAATAAATAAACAAGTACTGTTTAGTACGTCTTTTGTTCTTCAAGTGTCAAATTCTAATTGACGGAAAAAAATTGAACAATTCAGAATGGTTCAATTAAGTGAAAAAAAGCGTATTGAAATTTTAATGATGATCGGTTATGGTGATCGTGTTAGAACTCATGAAGAAGTGTGTCATATTTTTAATTATTTGCATCCGGAGAGAAATCCTATATCACGCTCAACAGTAACTAAAACATTACAACGTTTTAATACTACTGGGATGGTTAAAAATTTGCTAAAACCTGGAAGACCGCGGACTGCAACGAACGAAACTGTTAAACAAAATATTGCAATCGATTTAGAAGAATCACCTCAAACTTCCACCACAAATTTGGCACTAAACCATGGTATCAGTCGACGTTCTGTAGGAAAGATATTAAAAAGTGAAAAGTATCATCCGTATAAGGTACAGTTGGTTCAAGAATTGTCATACGATGATTTTGACCTGTAATGTCGACGAAAATTTTGCTTCTACCATAGTTTTTTCCGATGAGGCAACTTTTTGTTTAAATGGAACAGTTAATCGCCACAACTCAAAGTATTGGTCAAATGAGAATCCTCATTGGATTCATGAAGCACATACCCAGCATCAACAGAAGTTAAATGTTTGGATAGGAATTGTCGAAAATAAGCTTATAGGCCCATTTTTTATCGACGGAAACTTGAATGGTGACAAGTATTTGGATCTACTAAATAACGAAATTATTCCTGCACTTCAACAGAATGGGCCATTACCACAAAATATTTGGTTTCAACAAGATGGAGCACCTCCCCACTATGATAGACGGGTTAGGGATTTTCTGGATGCGAATTTTCCAAATCGATGGATTGGACGTAGAGGATTCATAGAGTGGCCTGCTCGTTCTCCGGATCTTAGCCCGTTAGATTTTTTTCTTTGGGGTTATCTGAAATCACGTGTTTACGTTAGACGACCAACAAACTTACAGGAATTGAGACAAAGGATTATTGATGAATGTGAACTAATACGTGGAGAAGTCTTGGAAAGAGTGACTCAAGAATTTGTTAATAGGATGGCATATTGTCAGCAAGTAAACGGCGAGCATTTTGAACATTTGAAGTAATTTTGTTTCTCATTATTCTAAAATAATGAAATGTACATCTATTGTACTACTAACAGTGAGTTATTCCTCGTTTTTACAAATTTTTTTTACACTAAACTCAGTATGTATGAATTCAAAATAACAAGCTCTTTCAAAATCTGTAAAAATATATAGGGTGTCCTATTTAAATTAAAGAAGTTGATGGCATTTCCGGTTAAACCGGAAGTATATTATTATCAAAAAATGTACATCAGATGCGTTTTGTTCCATTGCAATTACCTGCAAATTTTCATAAATATCGTTCTTTTCGTTTAAAAGATATTTACTTGGTTCCAAACTTTATCCCAACCCTGTATACCGGGAACGTCAGAATTATGCAATAATGGATTTATCTTCTACCTCTTCAGCAATATGAAAGGATGTTTTTATCGGTCCAACCCTGAGTTGCAGCCACGTCCATTAAAATTTACAGCTCCCTTAATCCTCCTTTAAACGGAGTATCCATAAACGGTAGCCATGGATACTCCGTTAAGAGGAGGATTAAGAGAACTTTAAAATTTAATGGACGTTGCTTAAACTCAGGGTTAGTCCCACAACCTGAGAAGCCTTTCAGATTCAATCCTTATTGAATTTAAAACGCAATATCATTATGAGAAGAAGAACATCAGAGAAATTTTATAAAAAAAAAATCAAGAAAATATATTGAATATTTCAGGGTAAAAAAATTCTAGAATGTGTAGTTTTATTGAAAAACAATATTAACTAAGTTTCGAGTCTTCAGCTTGATATACAAGAAAAATGAAAAAGAGAAACAACTTGTTTTTTCCCGGAGGGGGGTGTTTTCAAAAAATTGTATACCAAAAACCCCCTTAACTTTGATCACAGATTCACCCTTAACATTTTCTCGGTGTTATTCAGACACAACCTGTATATACTTTATTAAGGTTATCTCTGGCAGTTTCCTAAAAATATGGATATTTTTGTCTAAATCTAAGGCAGATGTGGAATGCCATCCGACAACGATGCGATTTCCTTATATCAAAGGAACAGGGGATAATAAAACAACTGATATTTATTTCATTTATTCAGTAACTTAAAGTTGAATTCAGTGTTTAAAACGACCTCCATTCACTTTTACATTCTACACACGGTGGATATCTTTTTATTAAGTTTTTGAGCGTTTTCCCTACCATTTCTGGATTATTATTGAGGTTGTCAATTTCTTCATCTATTCTGAATTCAATGTCTTCAATATTTTTCGGACGGGCCATTTACACTTCTGATTTAAATACCCCCATAAAAAGTATCCAAGTGGGTTAGGTTAAGTCGGGACTGTTAGGAGGCCACAGAATAGCCCCTAACAGATAGAACACTATGAGCTGGTGCTTCGTGCCAAATTATATTTCTAAAAATATTCAAAGGTAGCATATCAATTTCTTCCTCAATTTTATTTTAAATTACACGATTTTTACCATACTTCACCTCACACCAGTTGACTGTCTTCCAGAACTTTGACGCTGTAAAGGAAATTTCAATTGTTTTAGTATCCATGGCTTCGATATAAAGAAATCACAGCATTCTCGAGTGGCGTTCTACAGCCTTAGATTTTGAAGAAAAAACCTCAATAAATTAGAAAAATAAAATACAGGATATAACATCTTCAAAACAACACTTCATATAAAATTTTTAGGTTTACGATGTCTTTATGCATTTCTTAGTATTGAATTATGAATGCCCATCAAATTTGCCCATCTAAACAATTTTGTACGACCAATATGAACTGAGATAGCTATTGAATAAAATATAAACAATCAACCTGTACAGGGTGATTCATGAAGACCGTTCGTTAGAATATTTCAAAGAAAGAATGCCCACTTGCACCGTCAAATATATGTCTGACCTACGTCCAACTCAAATTTTAAGTTAGGTTTGAGACGCCGATTCTCTTGCACCGCAGTTTAAGTGCCTCATAAGTTATGACTATTTTAGACCGCGAATATTCATGGCTTAAACAAGACTTTAGCCAGTCTCAAATATTCAAACGTCAAAAACGAACTACAGTTTTGACGTGTTGCTTTTGATTGCGTGAATTTAATAATTATTATGGATAAATTTTTATTGAATGAAATTGATGATCTATATGAGGATGATTTCGACATATTAGATATCATTGACGATAGCTTTCCTAGAAGTCTAGAATTCAATAGTGCCGATCACTACCATGATATGGACGAATTCGCATTTTTTGCCAAGATATATGTAAGTCCATATCTTATTATATCTTATGTATGATGATGTCGAACCTCAAAGAAGGGAGTTTAAGCCTTGATGATTGTAGGAATCAGAGTGTATCACCGATGTATCAACTCCTTGCGTGCCTACGACTCTACGTATCAGCAGGACATTTATTGGCTGTAGCCGATTTTATGAAAATCCACGAATCTACAGTATCCAGAATAGTTGTTCGAGTTTCAGTATTCATAAAAATGCATCAGACAAAAGCAGAATTACGTTCCATCCTAACGCAATTTTACCAAATTGCTGGATTTCCTCGTGTTATTAGAGCAATTGATTGTACCCATGTAATTATTAATTCTGCAGGTACTATTTACTCTTGTGAATATGAAAAGTATTACTTCGATGATATTCCATAGGTGCAGAATTATGTCATTCAAGTTTGGAATAAAAAATTGTTGAAATCAAATCAAATCATTTGCTTCAAATAAAAAAAAATTGGTTGTACTGTGCTAGTTCGTCAGCGCCCCAAGGTATATGTAGTTCTGTGAATCAGAATACTGAAAAGGAAAATGCATAGACAAATTATCTTGTTCGTCTATGAATTCGCGTGTTCTTCTTACTTCGCTGTGCCGACACAAAACCATATGGTCATGTCGCATTTCTATGGCAAAACAAACAAATTCACTGATTTATACAGTGTTGCCAGATTTGGCATTGCTTAGCGCGTGCTCAACAAAGTCGTTTCTATTAGATATGCGGTGCAAGATCTGATCCGTTAAGGCGGGGAAAAGCATGACTCAAAATTTAAGGGCGCCTTAGATAAGTGTGCCTTAACCAGAAAACGGTGCAAGTGGGCATTAAAATTTCATAATTAAGCTTTGTTGGAAAAGATTAATTCTTGGGAAAAGACTTACAAACTTTCGTTTTTTGAATGTAATACTCAGTTTTTTCATTGATTGCTCATTGAATGCTACATTATTTAATGTTATTCTCAAGAAATTCGTAAGAAATCTGAAAAATCCTTTAATTTAAATTAAAGTGAGACTTGATTCCAATGTTGATAACTTGTAGATTTTCGCTTGAGAAATCCCATTTTTTAGTTTCTATCAGAGGACAAATCAATGCTTTTCTTTCGTTCGTTAAAAGGTGTTTCTATTTCAATGTCAAAGTCAGTCACAACAACAACCTCGAAACCAATTCTTTTCAAATGATATTCCATTTTTCATGGCTCAGTTTGAATCTGAGTTGAAAAAATTACAAGTGTGCAACATCCTACTGATTTAAAATAACTACTTACCGAGATATTCTTCAAAATCTATTTTCTTTTCAGGAATTCTCTGTTCCCTTTCCTTTAAGACTGAAGGCGAAAAAAAAACAAGTGTATAATGATAATTTTCTAATTAAAAATGTTCGATATGTTCACCGTATTCAAACAGGCATTTCAAAAGACGTTCTTCAATAGATTGGTTTGCTATACGAATTTCGGCAGAGTCCAAACTATTGGAAACCCCAACAATTTTAATTTTCAGATCCTAGTAATCCATTACATAATCATTATGAACTAATTCCTTGAAACATCCCAATTAATAAAAATCTATAGGAGTGATATACGGTGATCGAGCTGCCAAAAGGAACGAATCTCTTTTGTCCCACCAATATCTTCGAATGAATCCGTTAGCTTGGTATTTACTAACTATAGGTACTGGAATAAGCTGGTGCTCCATCCATTTGAAACCAACGATCCATTAATATAATGGATTGGGAAGTCATCCAGAAATGTTTCCACTACTAGAATTTTCAAAAAAGCTACGCTACTGACGTTTTCATCGTGCATGTAACATTTGTAAACTTGAAACTGTTTCTGAATTTCCATTACAGCTCGAAGATTCTCTCGTGCAAAAAATTCAGATTTCTTCTTTTAAAAATTCTCTGTTGAAAAAATTCTTGAAGCCTCAATAATCCTTAACAAAGGACAAAACTGAGTGCATGACCTCCGGGTTTCAATTCGTGTAGCAAAAAAATATTTTTCCTTTTAGAAAGTGCGCTTGCTAACTTCACGGACAAGGGACTTCGCCACCGTTTATTTGCATCCGCTAGCTGCTAACTTCTTTATATGCCCAGTCCATATATTTCATTCCTGCATTGTGATAACCAAGAGAATGGCCTGACCCTACGAACCTACTAAAATCTGTTTGCTGATCTCGAACCACATTGGAGCTCATAAAAAACGAAAAATCTCGAGGCAGTCGTGAAAAATCCTAAACCTTAGCAGTTGTGCCGAATCTGTCGACAAAGAAATAGAAAAGGCCGTAAAACTTCACGAAAACTTGCCGTGCTAAAAAGCGAAAAAGCCTCCTTAAGATGAACGGGCGGCAACATCAAAGTAGCGCCACATAAAAATCATAATTATGGCGGGAAAAACGGCCAAACATCACACACAACCGCGCCTCTACGGGCCGGGAGGAGACGCGACTGAATTAATAAAGAATTCCTTTTTACGATTTGATTAAAATTTTACGACCGACGACCACGTTGCGACGTCGAAGAGGAAGGGGGACAACTTCCAATAGCTGCTCGTAAAATTTTCAGTAGTTTATTATTTTATCGATGACAATAATAAGTTTTATGTGGTATCCGGTCTGATAACTTTACGGTTTTCATAGGTGATTTGTGAATTTCCTAAGAGGGTGAAAAACGGAACTGCCGGAAATTTGTTAGTGTAATGAGAATATCCTGCCAGGATCGGACTACGCCTTTGGAAAATCTGGAGAAAATTTTATTACCTGATTGTAAGTTTTTTGAACCAATATAGGAAATTCGGTGGCAAGTTAGTTCTCCTAAGACATTTGTTCTCTCTCACAAAAGATAATCATCAGTTAAATTCTTTTCGTAACGAAGGAGCAACATCATTTGGGAGTAAGAAAAAATAAATATCTCTATTGTAGAGTCTTCCCCCAACTTTCCACTCCACCTTCGACAAAATGCAGAAGAAAGAAAAGAGAAGAAAAAAGAGATACATAATGCATTGTGTAACTGAATAACAATTATAAATTTTTCCAAGCAACACAACGTTATTTAAGGTTATGTGAAAAATGTATGGGAAAAAAGTTATAGATCCTTTCATAACCTAACTTTTACAACTTTTCTTCCATACGACTCGCAATTCTGCCGGAAATTGAGATAAACCTTTTTGTACCCTTAAAAGATCACCTCAGGCATCCCGTAATTTATTTTCCGTTCATTTTTGATATATAAAATTTTTTGTTTTATTTCAAAATTGATCCACTCTAGTCTAGAATGTAAACTAGTAGTCTTTTACATATTCAGGAGAGGAATTCTGGTCACGTCTAACCTGGAAAGAGATCATAATTAATGAATGTAGATAGTTCTCCACTTTTGTCACAAACAAATTTGAAGGTCTAGCATTCCATAGTCTTGATATGTAGAAAAATATGTTTTGAGAGCAAGGTCTGACGAGGAAAAAAGTCCTTCCGCTTGAATGAAACCTATACTTAAGGCTTATATTTCAGCTGAAGCGAATAACCGCGCATTGATGTCCTTATACAAAGGTTCAAAAAAAGGTGATCAAGTCTCTGGGATAGATAGAAAACTGAAAAATAATTGTGTTTTTTCTGTAAAAAATTTCTTTTCACTGTTGGATTGTAAGCACAACGTTCATCAACTTCCGCATATGCATTGCCCATAAAATAAGTTTGTAAAATTTAATGATCTGCATCTGGTAGCGGTAATAGCTCTCCACACACTTAAATGACTGCGACTTCCTATGTCAGGTCTTCTTCTTCTCGGCATCGCAAATTGAAATTAACCAAGTTGACAAAAAAGTTCTCGCACACTTTGAGGTAAGTTGATCTATCACAAAAGATCAACTGCAAAAAGAGGACGTAACTTGAAATGTCACTTTCACAAATGATCACTGAAGCCGACAATGACATAGATAATCGAACATGATACTCGATGTTTATCGCATTATTAATTCATTATTTATTATTAATTGATAACATTGGTGTTTTGTGCAAACATAATTTTTGTAGACAAAATAATAAAGGGGGGAAACACCAGTGCTCAGATTCCAAATACTACTTGGTATGAACCGTGTAACTAGCGCCCTGTATGAGAGTCAGATATAAAAAAGAATTCATTGAATGTATCAGCTTAAGAAACATATTCGTATAAAGTTTCATCACAATGTTGCCAGTTATTTCGGCAGAATCGTAAAAAATGTGTATGATTTTTTTTCTCTAACGCCCTGTATCTTGAATACGGATTTCTAAAGAATTTTTTTTTTACCAAATAGATGCCACTTATTTTTCAGTTTCGTACTTGTCCTAGAGATGTGATCAACATTTTTTTAAAACATCTGGTATAAAGAAATGAGAGGAAACTAACAATAACAGCAGTATTCACCTTAACTGTGTGAAAATTACCACTAATCCGCTACTTTTTTCGTAAATGCACACCTGTCTGAAGCTTTATTAACAGAATTTCAGAGGAGACTAAACAATTAATTCGAGCAGAAGATCGGGGAAAGAGAAACTGTTTATGATGATCGATTTTGAATTAGTTTTATCTCATATTCAGATTGAGTGGATAGGTTTGTGCGATTCACTTTATGTATTTTCACATATATATTTCGTTGTTGTATTCATTGTGAATTCTATTTTATATCGTCTGACAAGCCATGGTACCTAGTTGCATTGATGGCATTCTATTCCTTCATGTTTTCTCCTGCATCACGAAATGTGGTAAGAAAAAAATCGTTATTACTATAGAGATTCTGTAATGAATGAAAATGAAAGCAAGATTTCGAGTATTCGAGATATCTTCTTGTGAAACCGTTTCTTCAGACTTTTTTCAACATTCTTTCCTCTCTGAATTGAAAAAATGGGATGCGAATTTTCCAGAATAGCAAGCGTGGAATCCATGCAGATCTATTCCAGTAATTTGGCCCCGAAACAAGCGGGTTTCCGCGTAAAAACCGGAATCTATTACGAGTCGTACAGGACGAAATTTCCCGGTTCCGGGACGTTTCACCCGATCTCGGTTTTTCCAGTTTCCCAAAAACACTGCCATATATATCATAATGAATTCCGTTCGTCTGACAAATATCAGGGGGGTTGTCATTACGGGACGGCGTCGAGACACATTTATGCCGTTTTTATGTTAAGCAGAGAGGACGAGGTTGCGCGATCTGCAACATTCGCCGAAACATCGTGTGATTACGGCCTCATGTTTTCCAAATCGCCTTAATTTTCTGACGTAAAGTCTTCACGGACGGCATCAGTTGTCAGCGGAATGTGAAAATTTATTCGGTGGTTTGGTCGTGGTAAGTTTCTTGTGTGGCAGAAGATGTAGAGGCTTTCACATGAGATATTTCTCATAATGCATGATGAGTTGAGGATCGCAAACGGAATGCTGCAATGAATTTGAACGCTTTTCTCATAAATCAGTTTATTGAGCGGTTCATTAAATTGTCAATAACATATTCTATACTTCCTCTACTTACGGCAGAATAAACTGCTTCTAAGAAGCATGGGTTGAAGCTACCATCTCAACTCGCAAGTTAATATTTCATATTTCACAACAGGGTCAGCACTTCTATGTCTTTCTGATACATATAAATAGTTCGTAATTCGCCAATCAAAACTTTTACTTGCTTATTTCTTATTCTTTGGAAACCCATGTCAGATAAGTATGCACAAGTTAGAATTTAGACTAATTAAAAAAATCGATTTTTTTTGTTTCACGAAACCACTCCCTAATTATTTTCAGGGTATCGAAATAAGTCGTCTGTGAAAATATTTAGAGGTTCCTCATCGAGGATTCCCATTTTCCCTGCTAATAGCAGAAGAAATTTTTTCTTTTTTCAATAAAAAAATTTTTGTTTACTAACCAATAAACGAATTGCACTGTGTGATACATTTTTGTGTAGGGAATTAGATACTCCACAACAGTTATTTGAACTATTTCCTCACAAATACCTCAATATTAGCATCGAATCGAATAACTTTTGAAAGAGCAGTTTTATAGAAATATCGTGTCTAATTCTCGACACGAAAATATATCACTCGGTGGAATCTATCTGATGATTTTCTATTGAAAAAATTATTTTTTCCTGCTATTAGTAGGGAAAATAGAAATCCTCGGTGAGCGACCTCTAAATATCAATATTAATTCAAATCTAATATTTTCATAGATGTCTCTTTTCAATATACTGAAGATACTTGGGGAGGGGGGGTCGAGAAAACAAAAAAAGGTCGATTTTTTTTATGTACATGCCTCACTTTATACCTTTAAGTTACTTAATTCTATCGATGTCAACTAGGAGAAGATATGTCTCGATATATTAATAGGCTTTATAATCAGGTTGTCATCAAGAGAGTAGAACTGGGAGAACAAACTGTCTCCTAAATAACTAACTACTAACTGTTAGGATTCGCCGACATTGTTTTTGGCAATATTTGGAACAGTGAAGAAATGCAACGCTTTCCCAAACCTGAATCAAAACAGTTTCAACATTTGGCGACCGTGACAGGACTCTTCCATTACAAAATATAGAAAAAACCAAGAAAGCCCTATCTCTTAACAGAACAGCTTTCATCAGGATTAATGAAAAGTTGAAGGAAGAATTCTCCAAAGAAAAATACGACATCTCAGAAATGCATGGTGACATCAAAGTTTTGGATGAAAGAATGCTTCAATTGTCCGAACTGAATCAATTCATGATTGATCTGATGTTGAATTCAGATGTTGACGAAGCAACAATGAATGCAGAAATGGAATTGATGGATACGATGAGCTATCAATATTATAAGATGAAATTCAGATTTGACAAGTTAATATGTCAAGAAAGCGGCTCCATGAAATCAGAATCGAAAAAGAAATTGAAAGTTCCCAAACTTGAACTTAAACAGTTTGATGGTATTCAAATTCTTGAGGGAACTGAATCGCTACAGGAGCAAGAAGAGCTTGTTATGGAACATTTTCCAACAACAATCAAACCGAGAGATGAATGAAGTGTGCATACCTTTGATCGAAGGTCATCCCCCCTCATCTACTAATTTTGATTTTTCCGACTCTTCAACTGGGATATAAAATTGGGAAACATTGATTTGGAACACCGAAGACATAAAACATTTTTGTGAACCTATAGACTGCCATCATGCATTTGCTGGAATGAATGCGGATCCCCCAACTCGAGTATTTTCTCTTCAATCACTAGCTGATGAAAGATGGTGGGAGGATCCTCCAAGGTGGTTATGTGCTCCGATGTCCCAATGGTCTAGGCAGAATTATGGCATTGATGAAGAGGAAATAACCTACGAAAAAGTGAAATTTGAAGGGCTGAGCAGATTGCGAACAAAAATATCTGATAGATCTGATGCAGAGGATTTTAGTATGCCATTCGTATTGCACACAAACCCTGAAGTTGTGACACGTTTGATTTTCGAAGAGCATATCAAGATTTATCATGTTGGAACAGAAGTTTTGAAGAGTATTCTCAGAGAGAATAAGAAGACCTGTAAAGGTTCCTAACATAATATTTATGAAATGTGATTGTGTCATTCATAATTATTGTTGTATGAATGACACAAGTTGGGAGTGTGTTAGGATTAGCCGACATTGTTTTTGGCAATATTTGGAAAAGTCAAGTTGACAGAATGTAGTTTTTGAGAATCGTCACTCCTGTAATTTCAGAAATAAAAGTTGATGATATTTTAAGTAGATTGTGGCTCTGCCTGAAAGGTACACCCATACTGTAAAGAAGAGAACCCTTTTAGAAGACTGAAGAAGTAGTTACTTTTTTCATTCCAGGTTCCAAAACCCCTGGGTTTCTTCTGTAAATGTATTGTTTCTTATTCTTTTGACTACGTTGTGAATGTCTGTCATCGAAATGACACCGAAGGCTAATTTTCTTGAATTTCGCTCACTTTATGTCTATTTTATCTGAGAGTATCATCTAGTTTGAACCCAGATTGAAACAGTGATATTGCGAGGCGTAAATCACACTGGAACACGGGGAATAATCGATTCCTGTCACTTTGAAGATCTCTGTTTTACAAATCACGTTCTCTTCGTTGGGCGCCAAATCTTTCGAGACCGACGGAACATGAATCTGGGGATATGGTCGCCTTTCTCGTCGGAAATTATGATAGTAGAACACTCTCGTAAAAATGAGATACGGAGTTGATCCCGAACTCTTCCACGGTCGACCCACCGGAAATATGTCACTGGTGCGCATCTGATAAATACGAATTGCCCCCTTGGACCGTTGATTGAACGTCATATCCGAATTTTATCTATCCCCTGCCCCCTGTTATTGGTGAAGTTTATGAATCGAATCCGAGAACTTAGCTCACAAAAATGTACCGCGGACGGGATTACGGGGGCGACCGATTTATTGGACTAGTACGGAAGTTATTCGAGGGATTTTGGAAGCTGCTCCTACCCTTTGATGTATTCTTTGATGTTTCTATGAGACGACATGTTTTCACTTAGGATGTTCGAATCTCTGACGATGTACACTGTGTTCCAAATTGGTTGAAACTGCACTCTATCTCAGCTAATATTAAAGATGGAGACATGCGGTTTTCGTGACCCCTGTGTCATTTTTTTGTAAAATTTCTAAATCCACAAACAGAAATATCCCAACTAACGAAAAATGTGCACTTTTGGAGATGTTATTTTTTCTCGGGACCTGTAGTGAAGACTGCTTGTAATAGATATTTTTACGCAGTATTCAGTGGCGTAGTTGAAAAATTTTTTCAGAGCACCGTTTTTGAGAAACTTGATATTCTTCAAATGGAACACCCTATATAATTTAACGTCAAATTTCTGAATTTTTTTTTAATCAACGAATACTTTGAAAAGTACATTTTTTTATAGATTCTCAAAACTATCTTATCAACGGAGCGGAACCGAAAAGACTTCTTTGACCTCTTAATATCCCGTTGAAATATATTTATAAGTTGAAGACACTGTATAAATTGACTATACTGATATTACTTCTAGGAGTAGGAACTCCACATATTATTTATTACCATTGTGAGGACCCATGTTTTTAGAATTTACAGTAAAACAGAAACTGGTCGGTATTGTTTTCGTTTAATAACATGACCTCATTTCAATCACCCAATTTCTATTCAAACTATCTTGATTCTCAGTTTTTCAGAAGAATTATTGAATCTTGCCATTGTACAGCCTCATTTCCCATTACTAGGCTGTTTATAAAAAACTAAATTCTTGTCTGAAGTAACGAGACTGGAGAGACTAATAACAGATACAGCGTGAACTTCATATGCTAATACTCTTGCCACCCACAAACAAGTATCGTTATCAATTCGTGTAAAGCGAATACTTTGTTGGAATTACCATAACTAACGATGTCATGTTAGATTACACAGAATATAAAACGGTTCTGTTATTGCCAATCAGCGTTCTTAAGCACACCAATTACCTGTTTTATAAAACACCTCGTTATTACCATAACTTATCACAATAGTTGGTTTGCTGAAAGCCTAATTGAAAAAAATTGGATTGATAGTCTAAATTGATAAAGAACTTAACTATGAGTTATAAAACGGGTAAGATCGTTTCTGGAATAGAGAATGATTTGTGTTTCTTCAGTATCAGAAAGAGGAGGAGTTTTATTATGTTAGATGAACTTTCGATGGATGATTTGAACATGGGGCAACTTCATTCTTTTGTACCTTCTCAAACTAGTTGCACAACTTCGACTAGTGCACCTCTACACAGCAGGAATGCGATAAAAAATTTCATTTTGCGGTGGCTCTCTTTGGTAACAATCAATTTGACAATGTTTTATCGGTCAATCAAAGTTGAACGATTTGTAACAACAAGAAATAAATCACTGAATAGTTACATACTCAACGAATATGTAAATACATTCATTTTATACTGATGAGTATAAGACCGTAAACCCACTTTTTCAGGAAATTTTTATTATCAATACAATATCAGCACCCCAGAGGTAAAGTGTGTTAAGTCACAATATCAAAATTAGACAAAAGAGAGATTTTTCAGTTCGATTATTGTTTCAAAGAATGTGTACTGCCATTATTTGACGACTTCATATACCTAGGGAGTCAAAAATGTGTTCCACTAGTTAAAATTTACTAATGTTAATCCAATATTGTAGATAGTTCGTGTCTGAAAAAATGTGACTTAACACACTTTACCTCTGAGGTGCTGATATAGTTAGAAATAAGCAAACACTGGTCCAGTAGGTAACTGTTATCGATTGAAGTGAAAAAAACATCCGCCCTTGCGAAATCAAGGGCGGATTCACGGGAGGGTGGGGGTTGTTAATGGGGGTGATTATTCCCCCATGAGTATCGAAAACCTGAAAAAAGGTACCTTCGCAACGTGATGCACATAAAAAAATTTATATAATAATTTTAAATTCGTAATTTCTCAAATATACTTCGAGCAACAATAAAAAGAACAGAAAATTTTCAAAATGTTTTGGTGATTTTCAACAGATTGTATCTCAGTGAAAAATTGTCTAATGAGAAATAAAAAAAATAACTTTTGAAGCTTGAAGACTTTTGTTTCTGAATTTATTGGTTCACAATTTTTTCGGAGTACCGGTAGTCGTGTAATCATCGGATAAAGCACGAAGAAAAAATTTTCAAAACTTTTCAAATTTTTTTTTCTCTACTCGCATGGAAAAATTTTCTCGAGCTTGACCGATGCAAATGTCACATAACCTATTTATTCAACTCTAATTTGCTTTTCATGGCTGTCAGATGTAACCTTTTGTCTTCAATATATCCTGTTTTGAATGCAAAAGGATCCTTTTTCACTCAACTGCCGATATCTCCGGAACTACTGATCGCATAGCATGCCAAAAAGACGATTTCCTTTTCTACAGAAATTTTCCTACAGAAACCTGTTTGGTTCAATTTAAAAGAATTTTCATTAACCTGTCACATGAACGTGGAAAAAGAGCAAAAAAATGCCATTTTAGAATTTTTTGTTCAATGGACTGAATCTTCGTCCATGTTGGCGGAAAAGCTCAGGTTATGAAAAAATTTCACATCCTGATGTTCACTGAAGTCACCCCTTAATCGGTAGATCCATCGGTTCATCAGTTTTCTTGAACCGATTGATTGAAATTTTGAAAAAATTAAGGGACCAAGGTTTTTGGTCCTTGAACTTGACCTCATTTTCTTAATCAATCAATAATTACATTATATCTTCACTTTCCACACAAATTTTTTTCAAATAAATCATTGAAAATTTTTTTTATTTTCACAAATTTACGAAATATGGAAAAAAAATTACATTTGAGAAATTTCGTTGAATTTTTTTCTAAAAGTCAAATGAGAATAAAAAAAATTTCAACTTAAAAAAAAAACACGAGACCATTTCTGATTCACCCTCACTGGAGCTATCGACACAGGATACATTTAAACCTTCATTTTCCTCAGAAAAAAATCATGGAATTAATTTAAAGTTGATTCCCCTAACTTGCCCACTGTACTCGTTGAGCGAAATTCTGAGCGACAGAATTTTTTCCGTTTTCTGACATCACATTTAAAAAAAGTTTTCTTGAAAACCTTTCTACTCATTCGATAAAAAAAAACCGATTTAAATTTAGGTCAAGTTTAGGAAAAAAAAAACATGGTTCTCTTAATTTTTTCAAAAGTTCAATCAATCGATCCTAGAAAACCGCTGATCCGATCGATCTACCGATTTGGAGGGGGGACTTTGGGGAACATCAGGCTGCCAATTTTTTATAACCCAAGCTTTACCCGGCATTAACCAAAAAATGGCAGAATTACATTTTTGTGCTCTTTTTCCATGTTTATGTGACAGGTGAAAAAAATTTCTTTTTAATTGAACGAAACAGATTTTTGTAGAAAAACAAATCGCCTTTCGGCTCGCTAGGCGACCAGTATTTCCGGAGATATCGGCAGTTGAGTGAAAAATGATCATTTTGCATTCAAAAGTGAATATCTCGAAAGTCATTAAAAGCAAATTAGAGCAGAATGAACAGGTTATGCGACATTTGCATCGGTCTAACTAGAAAAAATTCTCCGTGAGCTTAGAGCAAAAAAGTAAAAATTCTCAAAATTCTGAAACATTGTTAACAAATAATGTCAGAAACTAGAGTCTTCAAGCTCCAGAAGTTGGATTTTTTATTTTCTATACGACCATTTTTCACTGAGATACAGCCTGATGAAAAAAATTTTTTCCGGTCCTTTAATTGTATTAGCAATGAAAACTTCCTAAATATGTGGTAAACAAATACCTTTCAAGCTCAAAAAACCGGAAGTCTCTAGTTATCCGTTCTCAATGGTTATTACACCCCCTCCCCACGAAAAAAAGCTATATCCGACCTTGTGCGAAATGAATGCCGTTATCAAGTTATACCAGAATTGATTTTTTAAACATGTTCTTCATTTTCTTGAAAACTTAATATAGGTTTTCTCTCCCAGTCTCTGAAACAAGAAACATTTAGAAAATTTTTTTTAATAATATAAAACTGGGAGAGAACACCCATATTAAGTTTTCAAGAAAATGCAGAGACCTCCCAGAAAATATTTCAATAGATATGTTCTTCATTAATGAATAGAGAATCATAAAAGACTAAACTCTGCTTGAGGAAGAACCGTATTTATTCAACTATTTTAGTATGTGTTCCTTGGAGGCTAAAAAATTAGGCGACTTTAGCAATCCCGCACTGGAATACGGGTGTGTCTTGAAGTGAGCTACCCGTGATTGCATAATGCAAGAAAATCCCTGAAACGTCAGAGCATCTTCAGTCTTTATTTCTGGTCCAATTCCTCGAAAGATATTCAACTCACTCGTTGCGCATTCGTTCTGCTTAGCGGATTTCATTGGTGTTTCTGCTTTATCCGTTCGGAATTTCGTTTGGCGAAAAGAACAACTGAAACAGTAATTCTGCCGTAAGACTTGGCTGAATATGCCAAGTTCGGCCTAGTTTCATACTGATCAATTCAGGAACAACTCGGTAATGCCAAATATTTACAGGAAATGAACCGAGAACATTTCGTGGAGGCCATAAATTTAGAAGCTTGTTGACACATGAAAACTTCTCTGTCTGAAATATTCTTCATGAAGCGAAATTGATTCCCACTTTATCCCTTGATGAAACATCATTTCAACAAAAATAAATTAAACAAAATACATGACTTTTTCTTGAAAACTTTATATGGGTTCTCTCTTCCAGTCCGTGAAACAAGAAAGAATTAGAAAAAATTTTTTCAATAATATAAGAAAAAAAATTTTTTTTCTAATTCTTTCTTGCTTCAGAGACTGGGAGAGAAAACTCATATAAAGTTTTGAGGAAAATGCAGAGACCTCCCAGAAAATATTTCAATAAATACATGACTGAACGTTTCACAGTTTCAATCAAAATATATAAATATTCGTTGACATGCATGGTCGAGGTTTAAACTATTCTCAAAACTGAATTTAAAAGGACACATACACTGTCAAGTAGATCATTTAAAAATGGAATATTTTGTTTTAAGGTTGACAAAATTCGCAAAAACTATAAGAGGTCTCTAAACGTCCCCATTTCTCACCCTCGTGTGAAATGTTTATTTCCACTTCATCTCCATATTTCAAATATTCATGACAGCTTAAGAAAAGAAAATATTTTTTTCTGCTATGTTCATTTTTCCGATTTTGCACTTGTGTATGTATGTATAGTTCCAGGCTTTCACGACCGGATATACTGACATTAAGAGAGTCTTCCGGTCTTATTGGCCGTGGTCAATTAGGAATTATTTCACCTAACGTTTCTCCTAGAACTGCGGTAGGCATCTCCAGAGGATTCTTGATCTGAGGTTGCAGATCGACCGCTGAATTTCCGAGAGTGATTCTGGGTTCGATCCGTTGGCAGAACTTATACCCTGATTAATGGCGGGTGAAGGTAGTGTGTTTACGCGCGCAAATATTTCCACGCAAGACAGATAACTCAAATGATAAATATCGACACTGACCACCCAAAAATAAATACGACCAAATCATAACATCGAAACATAACTTGAATACTGAACCCTTGAAAGAAAACTAAAATTCATGAAAGTTGAAAGTACATATTCCTTTGACGGTGAGTAAATAATAACAAAGCCTGTCACTCTTGTTCTCTTTTATTGTTATTCTAAAGATTATTATGTAACAGAAATTTTAATTTGTACCTGTCTTTGTCATCATATTTTATAATTTGACTACTATTTTCAGCTGACCTAGAGCCGAAATCGATCGTCAGAGAATATAATTATTTTATTGAGTGTGTCTTCATTTCTCTCTTCTATTTGTTATCAAACACACTCATGGAGTCTTTTATTCACATAAATGCCTTTTTGTTTTACGAGTGAGGAATAAGCCGATATCTATTTCTGTTATGGAGTGGCAAATGGAAACTCGGCGAAAGCAGCTAGGGAGTACCGAAGAAGATGTTGGAGAAGACGACATCCGCATTCCTCAGTGTTTGTCAACATTCACCAACGATTTAGAACTAATGGAACTAGTACTAGACCTGATGGACGGCAGAATAGGGTGAATATTGGGCAAGAAAGGAACAATAACAGGATTCTTCGTGAATTTGATAGGAATCTAACAACAAGCAGTCGAATAGCAGCTCGCACACTTCGATTTCCTAAGTAAAAAATTCTTCTAGTTTTAAAAAAGGACGGTCGACATGTTTTCCATTTTCAACGCTTCCAAGATTTAACACGAGAAGGCGATGAACAGCGAAGGTTATATTTTTGCCAATAGATTCTTCGTTCAATTGAGCAGAATAGAGATGTTTTAAATACCATATTAAGGACTGATGTTCAGCCTAATAGTTCATACTTCGAACATCTTCTTTAAGTTCGTTCTGAGTAATTTTTTTAACTGGAAACGGTGCCTCTTACAGCAAAAAGTCAATTGACCGAATTTGCTCCAAATTAAATAAGGATTTGAATAATAATTTTTATTGTCGGAAAACCAGTGGTGTATCATTTTTTGTCTGAAAATATTAAGTATCGCTGCAGTACGTACACCACTGGTAGAATAAAAAAGAAATGATATAATACAAAAAGTGCTCCTTGACGCTCAGAACCTATGTTTCACATTTCATGAAAATATTTCAAGCAGTGTGAAATTTATTAATAAAAATATTTTTTTTTATAATTTTATAATCTCGGAGAGGAAACCTTTCTCGATATATGTTTATATTACAAACTAGGGCTTATTTTTGATGAAGAATAATTGGTTGAAATTTCTTGGTTATGATCTGGACTACCCTATATATTCAGTATTCTACCCTCTTCAGTATTCTACCAATTCTATCGGTGACCTTAGGGATATATGGTAAGGTAGCTCTTCCAATGGAAGAGGCGAAACGTTAGGTGAAATAATTCCTAATAGACCACGGCCAATAAGCCCGGAAGACTCACTTAATGTTAAAATGTATAGTTTATCACATCCTGCAGACAAAATCCGAGAATGAATCATCCTTTGGTATATTCATATCAGATATAGAACGAGGTGAGGAGTAGTTGAAATTTGAAGTAGGCCAGTCCAAACTCAGCCCGTCTTTACCTCATACATTATGAATGTAAATTTGATTTGTTTGTTATTCTCTTCAGAACTATTCAACTCTCTTGGTGAGAGAATTGTACACTTGAGTTGGCGGAACGCAGAGAACAGACAGCGATGATGCCTATGTAACTTTTGCCACCGTATTATTTTTGAGTTTAATTTTTTATTTATTCCAGATATTACTTTTTTTCGATTTTAAAAGTCCCTAGGGCAGTAAATTTATCAGATAATCTGTAAAAAACAAGCATAAGTTCGCTATTAATAGTGCCATATCGCATAAAGAAGGTGTTTCTGAATGAGTTTTCAATACTTCTGGATCGTATTCTTCGAATTAGTGAAGTAAATTCATATAAACTATGAGTAGCAAAGGATTCGTTTTTGAGATACAAGGTGTTGAAATTTTATTTAATTATCCATTTTCCATCAATATTTATCAAACGGTTAGGAACTTGTTCTTGAGATTTGGTGAGTCACATGTAGGTATAGAAATCTTTTTTTCCGAGAGATAATTGTTCTTACACTCAACACGTCTTTTAAAGCTGATCAGTGGCGTTTGAGGAGATTGATCCACGTGAATCATTAGGAAAAAATTATCCGTCATATATATTTTTGGAAATAGAAGATATTTCCTCTGAATCTGTATCAAATCTGTTCTTTCTGTGACAACTTGTAGAACTAAATCATGCGAGAATATCTCAGTTTTATACGGTTCTCATGGTTATATTTAATAATTATATGTTGGCATCATGTCACGGATTTTTATCATCTATCAAAACACTTCTGCCAATCAATGTTTTTCAATGCAAAAATCAGTGATCGATATTTATGGAACTATACCATTAATTTCAATGAAAATTGAGTGAAAATAATGTAAAATTCTTGGATAAAAGTCTCATTCTAACACTTGTTCATTCAAAAATTTCCAACTCCTGGAAAAATATCAATGCCTTCTGCACTTGCCTTATAAATAACAAGTATTATATTATTATTGAAAAATGATGAAATGTACTTTCACGTATGAAATTGTGATTTGTTGAAGGAATTTTTCATAGATAAGTCTGCACTGACAGTAACGATGAAAAAATTTTTTTTTTGAGAATCATGTGTTTTTTTCACTAACAGGTGTGATAAATATTGGGTATTCATGAGGGGACACTGATGAAGTTTATAGAAATAGATGGTTAATTAAATGAGTTGAAAAAGTATAAATCCACGAATCAACACATCGAAATTAATTTTATCGTTATTTCGAGATAAATTTATAACTTCAAGTATGCAACAACACATTTCTTCAACAAACTTCAATTTAACAAATTTTTAAACAAACCACAATTCAACAAACTACAATTTCATGAGAAAGAAATAATTTTTTCAATTATCCATTGTAGGCAATACTAAATTATTGAAACATCAATGTGAAACACCCTGTATGAACAATTATGAAATTCAACCTTATGTTCCACGTAGATCTTCATTAGTTTGTTCAGTGCCTAAGTGTTTGAAATCGTCTCTTTCAAAGCTACATGAATTACATGAGAAATAGTAGATCAATGTTGATATTTATCGAATAGATAAATAATCTCTTTATTTTGATTCCCACCGATATTTCATTCATTATTTTTTTTTGAAGGGTATACATTTCAAAAGAGGTAGATATGCTAGTCAAGAAACATTCAGTGATCAGTATATTATCCTATTATCCTGCTTTCCTATTATGAAGTGATCTCAGTTTCTTACTGAAAGATGTTTCAATCCATCATCATACAATTCCTCAACATTTTGGTTCAATACCGCACCTTGGCAAAAGCCACAACCTCCACATCATGCGGAAACAATGGACGACTGTGCGGATTGAAACCATGATTCCATAAAATGACACCTGAAATTATGACATGACCAGAATACACTTAGCGTCGTACAATGAATCCGAGAATGATTTGCGAATTTCAATGAACTGTTAACCTCTAATTAGGACAAGCATCCAAAGAGGTGAAGACACAAGCGGGTTTTATTGGAAGCGATATTCCGCTTCATTTTTTATTATTGAATGAATATTTTGGTAACAGAATACTGTTCTTGGGAAATTTCATTGATATTATTATGATCATTCGAATTCTGAAGTCATCCTATTATTCATCTGACAAGCCCTTATTCCCTTTCAATTTAGATTTGGTAGAACTTAAAATTCATTTGGAATCTTTACATTTCACTACTCATTTTTAAATAACTGGAAAAAAGTTGATAATTTTAGAAATGTCAGAAATATAAAGGAACTTGCAATATTAGTACCCTATCAAGAAGGTATGTAAATAGTCGATACAAATTACATAAAAACTATCGTATTTATTGTATTTTCCTTCAATACTTCATGAAGATTTGTCTTATCTTTCACTGCTACCGGGAATTTGTTATTTAAAATGCCCGCGCCGAATGGATTTCGAAAATTTTTTTTACATCTTAGATTAGAAGAACTGTCTTTCATTATTATGGCGTTAACCCTGAGTTGCAGGAACGTCCATTAAATTTAATGCTGCCTCAATTCTCTATTAAACGGCTACCGTCAGCATTTAGACATTCCGTACCCGTATTTGGCACCTTACGTGAATAGGCGCTATGCCATTGGTCAAAACATCTCTACCTAATCGAAAGATGAAACTAAGATAAGAATATTCGAACTATAGTAATTTAATCAACTATTTTATCAACGTGTGAACGGAGCAAGCGTATTAAATGACAAGATAATTAATCGCTAGATTAATAAACTAGGGAATTGCAAAATTTTTCAGTCGTTCAAAAATAATCAAACAAAAAAATTCTAACATAAAAAATATTTCATTCTTCACAACATGATTTGTGAATTTAGTATAACCAAATTGCATGGAATTATTGACGTATCTCACCTAAATATTATAACTCGGTTCAGAAATGCAATTATTCTTGAGATTTCTGAATTTTTGATGTTCGGTTGCCCATGACAATAACGCATTAAAATGCGAAATCAAGTATTAATAGGAGTCATTAATGGACTTGACTATTGAAGTGTATTCAAAGTGTGGGGAAAGTTTCAGTTGTATTCATATTAAATCGCATCAGGTCTGGTGAGGAGAGTCTTTTGAATTTCATATACACTTGAAAAGAAACATGAATAACACTGAAGAAAACAAAATCTTCCACAGATCCTTTATCTTTTCCAATATAATTTTATTGAAATTTTTCAGTTTTTTCCAAGAGCTTTATCTGATTTTGCTTTTGACATTAGTTTTATTCTAACAGAACATAACTTCGAAGTTCAATGTGAACATTTTTTAAAAATCTTTCTTTGTTTTACCTATGTGTAGTTTCAAATGTGTGTTATCAAAAAGGAGAATTCTCAAATGATAAGTTCAGTTAATATAGGCAAAAACTACGAAGGGATAAACACGTACAAGGTTTAGCGCGGTGCTACAGATACGTTTGTTTCAGTCGCGCCGCTAGAACAGAGAGCGTTTCGAGGCTGCCAATGGCGTAGCACTATGCGGGTACCGAATGTCTAAATGCTTACCGTGTATGAATAGTCCGTTTAAGGGAACATTAAGGCAGCATTGAATTTGAATGGACGTTGCTAGAACTCAGTGTAAGTGAGTCAACCTCGTTAGAGCGTGCCGATTTCCAACATGAACGAAATTATTGAATAAAAAGTTTTGCCTTGAATTTTGTGTTAAAAACAAAATTTCTTGTGTTGACCTGATGAAAATGTTATACTGATTCAGTTTTATTCAAATTCCGTACATGTGATTTGTACAAAGCGATCAAAGAGGGCCGTGAAATCGTCGAAAACATGCCTCTTTCTGTTCGACCTTGGACCTCTCTAACCGAAACTAATATCTATGACCTCGAAAGAAATTATGTTCTGAAATCATCCTACCAACTCAAAACTTCTCTCAAGAGTCTTTTAGTAGCATTTTGATTGAGCCTCTGGAAAAAAACTCGACGATAACTCGCCGTCGCGCCGAGCTGAATTGCGAACAAATACCAGGCAAAAAGCTATATTAACACTACCGTTTTTGCTTGATTTAGTTCCGTGTGACTCTTTTTTATATTTCCGGAACTAAAATTGCCCCTTTGAAGCCAGCTACAGAATTCGGCGCTTGAGTTAAATGCCATCCCAGAAAGTGCTTATGAAAGATATTTTGAAGATTGGAAAAGAAGAATTAGAAAATGCAGAATTTTACCAAAATCAATTTTAGTGGTCATGACTATGAAAATCTATTCTCTCGATAGAAGATCGATAGTCTATTGACGTCATCACATTTTAACATTCCACTGTACTGTACTATAAAGGGAGAGGTAAATCTCTGATGGTATGGATAGCTTTAACTCAGGATCAATATGGAAGAATAAAATTTAAATGGGATTAAATTTCTATCCGTAATTCCTGAAAGTGACCTGTCGCAATGTTCGGAACACCAAGGTAATCCGATAGCATTCAGGTTTACGAGATGCCCTAAGAATTTAAAGTGACTCCGATCGGCTGCGTTCTCGCCTTGGCTCTTCAGATGGAAGATCTGATTGAAATCTTGCCTACCTAATTTGCCCGACGAACTTTCGCGCCATGATTTTGGCACTTACTCGTAAATCTGAGTTTCTGGGTTTCCAGGGCTCTCCGTTTTGTTACCTATATAGTAGTACATACATTCAAGGATTATTGTCATCTCTGGCGGCTTTGAACGATCGAAATTATGTTGGTAATATCCCACTTGAGATGCAGGATTTGGGATAGTGTTGGGAAAAAACACTTACTAATGATGTTTCTAAGTTTTAATAAGCGGCCGGAAAATTGTTTGAATTTAGCAATTTCATTCTGTTTGTACATAAGGTTCTTGAAATAATTGAAATATAAACTCTGGATTTGAGAATTTCTTCAGTCTTGTGCAATTAAAGATGACGAGAACTGATCGCCAGATGAAATGAATGAAGAAAATAGAAATTCATCCGATGAAACACTTTTCATGGGTTGATTATGTTTGTTTAAGATAGAAAACAAGAAGACTAGATTCAAGAAAAGGACCCATTGAAGGAGGAGCATATAGCTCAATCCTAATTTTCAATACTCTGGATGAGTGAATGTTATCCTCAGGGGAGATGTTGAAAGCTGATTGAATTAGACTTTGAATCTCATATGCTGATGCTTTATCATATTTGATCCATCAAAAAATAATTCAAATAATTTTTTTTCAATGTGATGAAAAGATTTCGAAAAAATATAACTATTTCCTAATGATCTTAAGAATATTGTCTGTAGGAAAATCTCTAAAACGAACACATTCTTCTGAAATTCGTTATTCAGCATTCTCATTTATTCAAAATATAGAAAAACGGTTAAGCTCATTTATTTCAAAATACTGATGAATATTTTCCTCTAAAACTGCAATTGAAAGTGGTACTTTCACTGATAGCCAACAGTGTTGAAAGTCATTATTTACGTGTTTTCTATCTTGAAAATATTTTTAGCACTAAGTTTTTTATGATGAAATAAGATGAAATTATGATGATTTAAGAATTGCTAGTTGTCGTTATTAATATTTAACAATCATTTTTTATGATATTGATATTAATCGTACAACTAGAACAATTGCTAATATTCATGCCTTGCGACGTTAGGGAGCTTCGCCACACATAACTAGAATCCCCAGTACCATCACGACAAGTAAAAACCGGAAGTACCAAATTGGATGATGTTCCAAAATCTGTTGAGTTGCAAGAGATTGGTAGTGAATTCATTGATAATAATAATAATAGTAATAATAATAATAATATAAAGTTTATTCTCAAAATCATTTGTTCACAAAAGAAAGGAGAAAACGTAAAAAAAAAAGAAAAATATACCATCCAATCAGTGACTGTACATAGTTTTCAAACCGAAATTCCAGGAATTCTCTAACAGAATAAGGCTCTCATATTCATGATTAATTTACATGTTGCTGTAGACTCTTCAGTATCCATAGGAGCAACCGCATCAACACTATTATCAATTATTCCACTATAAACATATTAATCAGTTAAAAAGCAAAGACAAAATTGGACAAGAATAATGACAGCGTCTTTATTATTTGTGAATAAGCATTTTGTTCGTAACCATATCGTTAGCAACATTTTTCATTCACGACAACCTTGTGATTATTTGAATATTAAAATACATTCTGAATTTTAATGTCATTCCAAAATCGCCCATTTTAACATGAAAAAAACAGGTATAGAAAAAATATTTATGTTGAAATTAATTTTATTTTGTTCGTCAAATTTTTCAATTCATTCCACACAAACTTTTTCAGTCACAAAAGGAAACATCACTTTTAACATTGACTTATAAATAATTATCTCAGGTTATACTGATATATTTTATTATCTGTGTTGGGCGCATAAAAATTTTTAATTTAATTTAAAATTGTTATCAGAAATTAGGCAACAACAAGCTTGATCGAACTCGGACTTTCAAGGCTTGAACGGAGTATATGTGTGAGTTCCAATGTGATTGGGAATTCTGGTGATGTAGCAAGAATTGATCAGAAAAATTATCTTTCATCAGTCATATGGGTCCATCCATTCTAAATTCAAAAATTCTTAAATGACTCAAGAACATTTTACGGAAAACTTAATTTGGGTGTTCCCTCCCAGTCTCTGAAACAAGAAACAATTAGAAAAATTTTTTAAATAATAGAAGAATGACCCCTTCGTAAAAACAACAATGTTCATTGTTAGGCAACAATTACTTTTTATAAAGTTTTGGCCATTGACAAATTAGGGCTCAAATTTTCACGCCTTTATTCTATTATTTACAAAAATTTTCTTATTGTTTCTTGATTCAGAGACTGAGAGGGGAAATCCTCAGGAAAATGCAAAGACCTCCCAGACATATTGACAAGACAAGACCTCCCAGACATATTCAAAAGATATCAGACTCAAGAACATTTTTGTTGTAGACTTGATATTACTTTTTTATCATTAGGTTTCATTGTTAGTTATATGCTAATGATGAAAATTTCAGAATTGTCATGAAAAATTTGTAATTACTATAATCTGGTAGCTACATCTTGAATACGACAAACTTTTCGAATTTTTCACTATTTCTAAATACTGTTCAGGTTTCAGATATGGAGGATCTCCAAACTTAGCGTCCGAAATTAACATTGGATCCCCTAGATTAAAAAGGATTCCACAGACCTTTCTCTTTGATCTGATTTAATGACAAATGCTTTCTCACGAATGATGTGTGTGATTAAATGAACGAATAAAAAACCCACCTGGCATATTATATTCCCCATCCCGCTGGCGTCACCCGCATTCATGGTTCAAAGATTTTCTCGAAATAAAAGCGAGTTGCATAAGACTCGTTGCGAGAATTTAATATTTTTAGGCATTGCTCCTCTCAGATTTAAAATCCGTTTTTCTGCTGACACCGTTACAAACTTGATCGAATACGGATTCTGCATGACCTCATAATATAGAATCGAAGATACTTTACAACAAAGTTTTTTCCCAACTAGTGGCGAATTCTGCAAGTCCGGGATCTTCATTGGGCTTATAGGGGTATAATTTATTTCTTCTGGTGAAAATGGAAAAGTAATATGAGTTCATTTAAGCTCATCTGAGCATCGTCAATCAAGTTCCATGCGTGAAATTGCAACGTCGAAAACAATTTATCAGAATGGACCAGAGCTTCGCAGTAACCTCCGACATGACATTATCAGTTTTCATCAATATGTGGATAGAGAATTCATAAAGTAGTAATAGTAGAAGATCCGAACCTACCTCGACCTTCACCGAGCTGATAATAGAATAGATCCCATTTCATAATAAACTTCAGATGTTAGATTATATAAAAAATAGGTTGCCTAAAAAAATCCTGGACAGAGTATTTTTAATTATTTTTTCAAAAATGATTTTTCATGACATTTTGCAACATCATGATAATAAGAAAATTTCATACTGGACTTGTAGTATGAAACATGTAGAATCTGCAAACATAGGGTTGCCTCTTATTTACCTGGATGAACAACTGGTTGCCTGGTTTAAACAGGTATGTCAAAATGAGATAATTTCACTGGTGTAATAATAGAAAAAAAGTATATCAGCATAAGCGCTGTTTTATTGTGAACACGTTGATATAGGGTTGCCTGCAAAAAAAATGGACCTAATAGGGGTTGCCGAGGTTTGAAGGTTGGATTGTTGTCGCGCCAGGTAATAATAAAGGACCGAACATCGCAGTCGTATCTGAATGTAAACCAGTGCGAATGCTCGGTACGTATACCTATTATGGAGAAAAGAGGTATCCCTACTACCCTCCATAGACCATATTGAAAACAGTACGGCATTATCAATGTTACCACCTTTCATTTGGGAAATCTACCTAAGATCAATTCGAAATCTACCAAAAGTCTACCGGATTTTGAATGAAATCTACCAAAAATTTATCGTTTTTTTTTAAGTATTTTCCTTATCCGATACTGTAGAATGCTATTGAGAGATGATTAAAGTGATCTCAACATGATATGAACTGCTCCACATGAGTAAGGGATATTGACTCAATTGCAAAAAAAAATATTTTAAATGAGATTTTGTGATGAAAATTCATATTAATATGATTTCAAGCTGGAAATTAAATTAAATTTTAGCCTGTGGGTCTGCAGCGTATACAGGGTGGTTAAAAAAAATCGAGTAAAATAACGAAATTATATTCCCAGAGAATTCAAGCATTTTGAGGCTATAAATGAAATGTATGGCCTTCATATTCTTTGCATACTACACACGAGGTTGTTGAACATTTCTTGAGGAATTTGGTTCCATAAACGGGGCAGAAGCTCTCTGAGATCATTTAAGGTAGTTGGATGATTATCTTATCTTCTTTGACTCATATCACATGTATGTTCTATGCAATTCAAATGTGATGGGTGCGAAGGTATTGGTAAATTTGGAATACCAATCTCCTCGCTCGCATTCCCAACTATGACTGCACGGTGCGGTCAACGACTAAGAAGCAATCGAACCAATTTGATTGCATTAATTGCATCGATTTAGCTTCAAAGTTGGGACCAAAAATATGTAGAAGTCTACCTGATTATCACACACAAAAAACACTGTTAGTAGAAACAATGGGATAACCATTGAATCAATGATATACTGTGTTCCTTATTCCTGAATGATTGGTATTTTTAATTCAATGCTTATCTTGTTCTTCCATTGCCAATGCTTCCTATTTTCGATTCAATTATAGGACTTATTGATTTTATTTAAACAGTGAAAGTATTCAATAAAATGCTATAATTGAGCCAAGATAAGCTATACTTAGTTTCAATGAAAGAATATAATTGAAACAAACCCACCTTTTTTCTATCGAAAGGTAATTTATCATGACAAGGATGAATGCTTGATTTTGATTTAAATAAACTTTATATTGAAAAAAAAAACAGCAACAGTTGATTGAATAAGATGCAGTTGTTAGAAATATTTCACTATACTATTGATTTAATTCTTTAATTTATTTATTGGCTGAATGAAAAGATGCGTAAAATGAAACAACTTTTAATGTCTTAAAGTTTTTTATTATTGTTCCAACAAAATCAAATATGCTATAAATTCAAGAACACAATGAGTATCAGCAATAAGTAAACAGAAACATACTGAGGTAAAAAACAAAACAAAAACTTATTTTCTCTAATTTGAACATATTGTGGCACTGTAATAAGCCACAATGATGAATACACTCCATATCTTAAGGGATATTTCTCTTCTCAATCCTCGATTTTTCTAAACCTCATAAAACTACATGAGCAAAACCTTCTTATTAGTATATGTCAATCGTTCATACTACTAAGATGAGTGTGTTTGAAAGTACAGTCCCTGGCCAAATTATTAGACGCACCATGGATTTGATGCAAAATCTGAATCATGAATGTCGTTGGCTAAAAATAAAATATAATGGTGATCGATATATTCAGTCGAAGATTCAACAATTATTTATAAGTTGAACCAAAAAAAAAGAGGAGAAATTGAAATTATTCAGTGGGAATACAAATAGCTTTTATTATATAGATTGTTATTCTAATACCCTTTCAATACGTATACCTAATAGGATTAAATAGAGAAATACCTAAAATACTAGCCTTTATCGGTAAGAAAAGTATCATTATTAGATGTTTACATTCTTATATGAATCTGAAAGTACTGTTATGGTTCCTTTTATTTATCTTTAAAATTTTTTTGAATTTAATTTGAGTTTTGAGGAACCAAAATTATAAAAAATATAGAATTTTGAATTTTGAAAATTTACCTAGCCTAGACTCTATCTCAATTGAGGATTCAAAAATTTTATTTCAATTAAAATTGAAAGATTTTGATTTGAATTTTAAAATATTATAATTTAAATTATATCAAATACAATAAACTCTCAATAACTAATTAATATTAAATTTGATTTCAATATCAAACTATTCTAATAATAATAAAGAATAATAATCTAGTTCTATGGTTGATTTTTGTTCAGTGTACATAAAACTAGGTTAACTTTTAGGTTATTTAATTTTTATGAGTTAACTCACTTATCTCACTTTCGGATTTCACAGTCTGCTTGAAGACACTAATCTCTTGAATGTTTATTTACAGTAATATATTCTTCAGATTACTGGTCCAATGTCTTTATTTCTTGTTTTTGTAAGTCCGTATCAACTGTCACCATTCTTCATATTACCATTTCCATTCATATACTAATCACACTATATTATATTGGTAAATCATTCACCATTTATCCATTTCTTCATCTATATCATATAGTTTTTATTTTTCCATCCTTCTCGATTCCCAATTTTTTATACTTCTCCCCCTTCAATTCTTTTTCGTCTCCCTGGTTTCACTCCTCAAAAGTCCTTACTCTCTAGATTTCTTAACACTAATTCATAATACAATAACATAGAATTTATTTACATTTTTCTTATCAAAATCTTTCAATTTTAGCCTCATCAAAAAACCAGCAATTTAACTCAATGAATTTGGAAATCGAATACTACAATCGAAGACTATAATTTTGAATTGATATTATCTCTGGAATGTAAACAATAAATTTAAATGTTGAAACTTTTGAATTTTTATTCATGTACTTGCAATTATGTTATGATATAGTTTCAACCAGGTAACGTACTATGTATCCTTTTTAAATAATCAAAATTTAGATATAAATATAGAACCATAACAAAATTTCATAACAAATCCCCCAAAATTAAAATATTTATTCCTTGAAATGGTTTCAAGAATAAATATTTTTATTTTGTTTAAAACTGTAAACTACTAAATTTTGGAACCTTTCCGGAGTATCGAAAATGTCCTGAAAGTATTGATATAGATCATTTATATTTTATATATCTTGTATTTCCTCCGTTCCAATTTCTTTCAATCTATAGCTGTTCCTTCCAATTTCATTATTCACAATGGTTCTTTATATGTGATGCTAATTGTTTAAATTCATCGAAGTAGTAAGTTATTTGCATATTTGGATTGAAATCTGAGCTGAATTTGTTTATAATTTTGCATGTAATATTCTATCCTTCTCAAATGATTTAAGGTTAAAGCTAATCAAAATTGATAATAACATTTTCTAAATCTTCAGTAACATGTTTGAAACTTTCTATGGAATATTGAAACAAACTTCTGGGATCTTTTTTCCAATATAGCCTGGAGGAGGTTCTTTATCACTTTCATTCTTGAGTGATATATCAAAGTTATTTGGGCATCTTATATTGAATTTGTCATTGTAATACCTATTCACTAAACTAACCCATACTAGTAATCTTTTTAATAGTATTAAATTATTTGCTTTAAGTTTCCTGATTAATTCTTCATTCTTACTATTTGGTATTATCGTTTCTATATTGGTACTTGTTGAATTTTTTTCACTTTTCCTTCGTTTAGTTGTATGTTGATCATGATCATTCATTTGTCTTTTTGAATATTTTTCCGTGAGCAACGAGATATCTAATTCATTGAAATTCTGTTTCTTTTTGTGTTGTAGTGATATAAAAATTTTCACTCTATCAGTATCTGAAATGATTAAAGATTTGATGTCATCAACAAATTCTGTTTGTGGTTCTTTGTGAATAATTTTCTCAATTTTACTATAATAATACCTTTCATTATCTTTTTTTTTAATTACTTCTGATGTAACAGCATTCTCTCTGTACATCACTTCCCCAATTTTTGCATTTTGTGTTTCTAGTTTTTCTTCTTGTATTTCTATCTTATTTTCAACTTTTTGGTTTATCTGTTTTGTTTCATTTTCATTTATTTTTGTTGGAAATTCTTCTCTCTGAATTGTCAACGTATTGTTGAAATCTGTTCCAATATTATCATATTTTTCATCTAATTTTCTATTCATTTCTTTGATTTGTTTTTCTATATTTTGTGTGATCTTTAATAACATATTCATTATGGCATATTGATCTCCACCTTGCATCGCTCTTTCTCCTATCGTTGTTTCACTTCTGGTATTCATTTTACTATGTTACTTGATTAAAAATTTTTATAAATATAAATAACTGAAATTCAATTAATCAAAAAAATACTTCTTATTGTTCAAGCCACGCGTTGGGCGCCATTTTTGTTATGGTTCCTTTTATTTATCTTTAAAATTTTTTTGAATTTAATTTGAGTTTTGAGGAACCAAAATTATAAAAAATATAGAATTTTGAATTTTGAAAATTTACCTAGCCTAGACTCTATCTCAATTGAGGATTCAAAAATTTTATTTCAATTAAAATTGAAAGATTTTGATTTGAATTTTAAAATATTATAATTTAAATTATATCAAATACAATAAACTCTCAATAACTAATTAATATTAAATTTGATTTCAATATCAAACTATTCTAATAATAATAAAGAATAATAATCTAGTTCTATGGTTGATTTTTGTTCAGTGTACATAAAACTAGGTTAACTTTTAGGTTATTTAATTTTTATGAGTTAACTCACTTATCTCACTTTCGGATTTCACAGTCTGCTTGAAGACACTAATCTCTTGAATGTTTATTTACAGTAATATATTCTTCAGATTACTGGTCCAATGTCTTTATTTCTTGTTTTTGTAAGTCCGTATCAACTGTCATTCTTCATATTACCATTTCCATTCATATACTAATCACACTATATTATATTGGTAAATCATTCACCATTTATCCATTTCTTCATCTATATCATATAGTTTTTATTTTTCCATCCTTCTCGATTCCCAATTTTTTATACTTCTCCCCCTTCAATTCTTTTTCGTCTCCCTGGTTTCACTCCTCAAAAGTCCTTACTCTCTAGATTTCTTAACACTAATTCATAATACAATAACATAGAATTTATTTACATTTTTCTTATCAAAATCTTTCAATTTTAGCCTCATCAAAAAACCAGCAATTTAACTCAATGAATTTGGAAATCGAATACTACAATCGAAGACTATAATTTTGAATTGATATTATCTCTGGAATGTAAACAATAAATTTAAATGTTGAAACTTTTGAATTTTGATTCATGTACTTGCAATTATGTTATGATATAGTTTCAACCAGGTAACGTACTATGTATCCTTTTTAAATAATCAAAATTTAGATATAAATATAGAACCATAACAAAATTTCATAACAGTACTTACCCTGAAAATGTTGAATTAGGGATTCCATTCCCCACCTAGTTAAGAAGTCTTCCATTTTTTAACTATTTTTTTTCATTGACAGTAGTTCACTCACGCAAATCACATGCAACTGAATCAAAACCTGTTGGGACTCGGGGGATGAGACAGTTGTCTCCCTTGTTTTTCGCTCGCAACGCTGGTTGCAAACTTTTTCTACTATATTTGATTCAAATATAGGCTTCATTGGATTAAATCTAGTTGTTATTCCGTTAAAATGTATAGCTATTGAATGAAATGAATCAATTCATTCAAATATAGGTTGTATTCAAAGCAAATGTAGTTCTTTTTTATTTCAATATTATTCTGATCAATTCATTCAAATACAAGTCTCATCAAACGAATATGTAGTTTTTCCTTATTTCAATATTAGTCGGACTAGAATTGAATGACTACCGTATTATTCAATGAATTATTTGAATTTAATTACTTCAAAAATAATTTATTGATATAAGAAGAAGTTTTATTGGGTCGATTGAAACGATATCAATTAAATAACTACTATTGACGTTAGCACAGTATTTTTTGTGTGCATGCATTCACAGGTTGTGATTACACTGCAGCATTTTATTATAAAGGAAAGGTCAAACCTTTTAAAATATTCTCGAAAAATGAGACGTATCAAAGTATTTTTGCGTCATTAAATGATGAAGATGATATTTTGAACCATGAAAAAATGAATACTGTTGAAGAGTTCCCAGCACAAATGTATGGCATAAAGCACTGTTGACAGTAAACGATTCGAGAATTCGTATTTTCATGAAAAAGTACGGCGCAAAAAAAGACGGCGAACAATTTTCAAACAAAATAAAAAGTTTTGACTCCAACTCTATACCGCCATAGTGGATTTTCCTACAACAAAAGTTTTACGAACAATATATGTAAATTGCATGTGGCTTAATGCAACAGAATCTGTATGTGCAGAGTTAAACCCTATAAATTACGCACTGTCTTACATTCAGAAGAGACTGCGATGTTCGGTCCTTCATTATTACCTGGCGCGTCAACAATGCAACCTTCAAACCTCGGCAACCCCTATTAGGTCCAATTTTTTTGCAGGCAACCCTGATATAATTTTTTTCTATTATCACACCGGTGAAATTATCTCATTTCGACATACCTGTTTGAACCAGGCAACCAGTAGTTCGTCCAGGTAAATAACAGGCAACCCTATGTTTGCAGATTCTACATTTTTCATACCACATCAGCTCGGTGAAGGTCGAGGTAGGTTCGGATCTTAGACTATAACTTATAGCGATATGGGAGAAAAGTGCTTCTACATTTCGATTATTTAGGGTTTCTTCTTTCAGCCTCTGGAACAGAATAAGTTAGAATTTTATTTTTAATACAAAATGGAAACTGCTCAAACTCTTGCACTAATTTATCAGACGCATACCTATTCTTTCGAGAGAATTTGTTGCCCAACAATGAAACAAAAAGTAATACTGTGAACTATCAAATGTTATAACTTTTCGGAGTCTTTATCGGACAAATTTGTACAATTGGTAAAAATGTTTAGAATCGTGAAAGTTGTTGATATATAAGTTGACCCTGTATATTTCGATCGATATTTTAGGTACAATCAGTTTTAATTTTCAATAGTTCGTGAACCATAACATCGATCATTTTCCTAAACTCCTTCAGGTTTTCATTGCTATAGTCTGAAAATAATTGAACGAAACTCAATTTATTATTTATTATTTGTCAAATAATGTATATTCTTCCATGTAAATTCTTCAACTAATTTGTGAAAAGCAAATCAGTTCTAAAAAATTGTTGCCTGATACCAAATCCTAAAATCTACAGAATCGTTGAATCTTCAATCTGTGATCTGACATAAAAATCCAACAAAATAGTCATTTATTAAGTTTTAGAAGTCATGTTTCGTTTTATGGGTGAAAAACTGTGAAATTAGCGGAGCGAATGAAATTTAATCACTTTTTACACAAATATTATAAAATGTTTTGTGTATAACTGCCCAAGTTTAACAATAAAATAGGGTAATTTGGAATGACTTCAAACTTCAAAATGCAGTCGAATATTCATGTAATCACAAGAGCAGGAAAACTCTTCCTTAAATTATAGCTCAGCAGTACGACATTGCATATAAAAATTTCCTGGCCTGGTTTGAGTTGAAAAATGTAAGAGGGAGCTACAATGAACCTTCTTAACAAATAAATAGTTTCACGACCGGATATATTGACATTAAGAGAGCCTTCCGGGCTTATTGGCCATGGTCTATTAGGAATTATTTCACCCAACGTTTCGCCCACAACTGCGGTAGGCATCTTCAGAGGATTCTTGGTCTTAGATTGTAACTCGACCGCTGAATTTCCGAAAGTGATGCTGGATTCGATCCGTTGCCCCCACTTATACCCTGATCATTGGCGGGAGAAGGTAGTGGGTTTACGCGCGCGATGTTGATTGGTCCATCGCTTTCACTTCGTATTGGCTTGATTTTGGTTTTTTCCAACACCGGCAACCATGCGCTATGTACCAAAGGAGTTTCTTCCCTTCTGTTCATATTGTTCCTATGTTTATATATCTCAATGGCTTCCATGTTCATCCTAGGATAGAAACTTTCGATGTTTGAAATAGCTTCTGCCTTTGAGAAAACAATATTGTGTCCATCTGTCAGAGCATGTTCCGCTAGTGCATGATCGATGCTGTCGACTCAATCAGACAGAAAAATCCGCACTAGCGGAACATGCTCTGACAGATGGACACAATATTGTTTTCTCAAAGGCAGAAGCTATTTCAAACAACGAAAGTTTCTATCCTAGGATGAACATGGAAGCCATTGAGATATATAAACATAAGAACAATATGAACAGAAGGGAAGAAACTCCTTTGGTACATAGCGCATGGTTGCCGGTGTTGGAAAAGACCAAAATCAAGCCAATACGAAGTGGAAGCGATGGACCAATCAACATCGCGCGCGTAAACCCACTACCTTCTCTCGCCAATGATCAGGCTATAAGTGGGGGGCAACGGATCGAATCCAGCATCACTTTCGGAAATTCAGCGGTCGAGTTACAATCTAAGACCAAGAATCCTCTGAAGATGCCTACCGCAGTTGTGGGCGAAACGTTAGGTGAAATAATTCCTCATAGACCACGGCCACTAAGCCCGGAAGGCTCTCTTAACTTCTTAGTTTGCAAATATGGAGCTCATCGACATTGTCATACAAATTATGAATGATCAATTCATGTGTGGTATTCAAGAGGTTCACATTCAATCTGCGGTGGACTTTCGACGTTTTTCTAATCAATAAAAAAATCTTACCTTTCAATTCCTCACAGACATCCATTGAAGACACAGTGGCCTATCTATTCTTATTCCATAGTTCAGGATACTGTTAGCATAGGCCAAGAGGAGGTGCAAGCAAGCTTGAAGTGCACATCATCACTTCTAGATCAAAGGCCGTATATAAAACCAAGCACTCGAATCGCTTTCTTTGAAGTGCATATTAAAAATATGCTGATCGAAAAACAATATGGACCACAATATTACCTAGGTTTCCACCGAGAATTCCATTAGCAAGAGGGTTAACTGTTGTAGGTAGTAAGTTTAGGAATAGTGGGTTACAAAAATTTGCAAACATATTCAAATCTTCCTGAATGCGCAGTTTTTACGAGAAGGAGATGAATGCATCACTTCTAGATAATCAACGTACAGAAGAAATTTGAAGCACATCACGATGTCATTACTGTAAAAGAAAAATATTACGGATAATATTACACATATTATGCTGAATGGGCGTCTGAAGCTTGCAATTATTCCTACGAGGAACCAGGATCTCAGATTGGACCTCGGAACATAAAATTTCTAGTAGGTAAGGACAATCGACGCTACCCTAAACTTGTATACAAAGATGACTCTCAATCTGAACATTGTTGAAAAAATAAAATCGTACGTTTGGTAGCGTTATTTGATTGTAAGTGTATTTGCAAAAGAAAATCTAATGGTATGAGCGATTAAAGATTGCAACAAAAGTGCAGCCCCACTATACAATTTTTTTCTGAACAATTTCCTAGCCCTACACCGATGAGAAGAATGATGTGATGACTATGACTGTCAAGGGTACGTAGTGTTTTATCATATATTTAGAATAATAAATAACTAAAGACTTTGGTTTAATACTTTATCAAACTTAAAATATACTGCCATGTACATTTCACTTTACATGCTCCAACTCTTAATTCCCTTGACATATGACATTTGTGTATGTCTAATATTTTGAACACAGAATATTATCTTCTTCTTTATACATCACGTAGAACCCAACGAATTATTCCTTGGTTCTGTTCATTATCTATACAATCGCTGCCTTCAATTTCAAAAACCGTTTGAATTGAATATTTTTTGCAGTAGTTTTATCCAATTCATTTTCTATTGTAATTAAACGAAACGTTTCGAAAACATTCAATCCTATTCGAATTGAAATCGAGATCAGCCACTTTTTATAGAATGTGGGAGGTCACTAGGAATGGCCTTGTTTATCAACAAAACGTCAGATGGGAGAAAATTTTCAGTAAGTTTTAGATGCTGAAAGTTCACATAGAATGGCACCGGTTCTCCACCATTTCGCTTCGAGTGTTTGCGTCGTAAATGCCGCTCGAAAACGCTCGATCTGTAGCTATTTTATTTTTCTCGTCCATTTTACGGTCGAAGATAAACAATGAAGAGAAAATCGCACAAAATCTGGACGTCTGAAAAAACGGTTTCTTTAGCCTGTTAGTCGTTTCAGGCTCATTTTTATTGAATTTTCCTGATGAAATAGTACTATCACACTGACAACGTTGGAAGCGTGCAAATCTGAGTTCACAAACATGACAAATGTTTGCATAAATTGTTTATCTCTATTTCAGTATCGTAATGAGTTCATTAGGATAACAAAAGTAGTGCTGTAATGAAACTCATTATAGCGATGCTTCCAGTTATATTTTTCGTTTTATGGTTGTCAGTACTGACTTCAGATCCCCTCAATTTTCAAATCAAATCAATTCAAATTCCGTAATCTGCCAAATTTCGTAAGTAACACCAACTGCCAAGATTTTGAGAGTATTACACAAAACTTGACTGAAATGCATAATAAATAAATAATAAATAATGTCATAATAAAGTTAGTGTCACGAAAAGCGTACTTCCTAAATTTTTTCATATTTTCTTGTGAGAAAATAACTTTGGACAGTCTATGGGAGATGATTTCCCTTCATTAGGGACCTGTAGCGGTCTTCAACTATCAGAAGTGCCGTAAAATCATCGCTTGGATGGCCGAATCTGGTTTCAAACCCTCCCGGTCAGAGAGCAAAGACATTCGCGTTTTGGATCTGAATATTGAAGGCATATCGAAGGACAAAGCGGATTATTTATCGAAATTATCAGGCGAACTTGGCGTTGAAGTGATTCTACTTCAAGAAACACATGTTGCCACAGAGGAAGGTCTTCGTGAAAGAGGAAATTTGAAAGGTTATGTACTAGTTGATTTTTTACTTAGTAAAATTTACGGTCTAGCCTGTTACGTGAAAAATTCTCTAGTAGATAATGTCGAACTGATCCAAATAGAGAAAATATCCTTTGATACTCGTTGCAGAGGGCAATTCCAACACGCATGCTTTCGAAAACGAGCATTCGTGTTGGAATAGGAGCTCATTCTGCAACTTGTTTTAGAAAATAACTATTTCTGGAAGTGATCTTTCATGAAATGTTGGTTGAGCTTCCAAATCGTGATTTCAGAACTATAATATACGAAGTTTTAGTCAACTCCGACACTTTATTCTGAATGATTGGGATTTGGGATAAGAAACTAACTTGACCACTCAACCATTCATACCACGAACATGGAAATTACAGCATGGACGGAACAAATTTAACCACTAATGTTTCATTAGTAAGTCTGGCCTAATCGTTCGGGACGATTTTCGGCTAATTCGATAATTATAGACGTTTCGAAGAAATGATGAGGCTCTCCTTCATAAAAACCTGACATGCCAGCAGATAAACCTTTCAGGTGGACTCACAGCAATTCAGATCTAGTGTAATCGTACGGTCTATTATCCAGAGGGATGACAAGCACCAGCGTTTATATTGGACATATTGTTAATGTACAGGGTGGTCAGATTTCAATGATTTAGTACATCTCCTGAATTCAAAGATAGAAAAAAGGTAATTCACATGACATGTTCTATCTTTTCGAAAATCATAAACTCTCATTAGCTTCTGTGGAAACTGTGCTATTGTTATCATTGAATAATTTTTGTTTTCAAATACTGTTCATGTTCTAATTGAGTAGAGAAATAAAGGGCGGATATAGCTGTTTTTCATGGGGGGGGGTAATAACCACTAGAGACTTCGGGTTTTTTGAGATTGAAAGGTATTTGCTAACCACTTATTTAGGAAGCTTTCATTGCTAATACACTTCGCGAAACAATTAAAAGAACAGAAAAATTTTCAAAATTTTTTTTTTCAGCAGGCTGTATCTCTGTGAAAAATGGTCGTATAGAAAATGAAAAAACTGAAGCTTGAAGACCCTAGTTTCTAAAATTATTGGTTAACAATTTTTCAGAGTACCGGTGACCATCAGATAAAGCACGAAGAAAAATTCTGAAAATTTTTCGAATTTTTATTGTTTTACTCTACGGAAAATTTTTTCTATCTAGACCGATGCAAATGTCGCATAATCTGTTCATTCAGCTCTAATTCGCTTTTTACGACGAAAATTTTCTACAAAAATCTGTTTTGCTCAATTGAACATAAAATTTTTATCACCTGTCATATAAATGTGGAAAACGAGCACAAAAATGTCATTTTTCCATTTTTTGGTTTATGGACTGTAACATCTTTAATATTGGGGGGAAAGCTCAGGTTATAAAAAAATTTGGCAGCCTGATGTTCCCCAAAAGTCCCCCCCCAAATTGATAGATCGATCGGTTGAGCGGTTTTCTTGGACTGATTGATTGAACATTTGAAAAAATTTAGAGAGCTAATCTTTTTAAATCGATTTTTTTACCGAATGGATCGAAAGGTTTTCAAAAAAACTGTTTGTTAAAACGTGGTGCCAGAATTTTGCTTGACGAGTACCGTGGGCAATTTAACGAAATTCTTCGAATGTTAATTTTTTTTACAAATTCCGGAAATTTTTGAAAATGAAAAAAAAATGTTTTCATGATTTATTCAAGAAGAATTCTAGTGAAAAGTGAAGAAATAATGTAATTATTGATTGATTAAGAAAATTAGGTCAAGTTCAAGAAACAAAAACCTTGTTCCCTTAATTTTTTCAATATTTCAATCAATCGGTTCAAGAAAACTACTGAACCGATCGATCTACCGATTTAAGGAGAACTTCGTGGAACATCAGGCTGTCAATGTTTTTCATAACCCAAGCTTTTCCGCCAATTTTGACGACGATACTGTCCAATAAAACAAAAAATGATAAAATGGCATTTTTTTGCTTTTTTTCCACGTTTATGTGACAGGTGAATAAATTTTTTTTTAATTGAACAAAACAGATTTTTATAGGAAATTTTTTGTAGAAAAAGAAATCGCCTCTCGCCTCGCTAGGCGATCAGTAGTTCCGGAGATATCGGCAGTTAAGTCAAAAAGGCTCATTTTGCATTCAAAACAAGACATCTCGAAGACAAATGGTTAGTTGTATCTGAAAGTCGTGAAAAGCAAATCAGAGCTAAATACATAGGTTGTGTGACATTTGCATCGGTCAAGCTCGAGAAAATGTTCTTTTTATTGTTGCTCGAAGTGAGAAATTGTGAATATGAAATTTTTTATGTGCACCACCTTTTTCGATACTCATGGGGGGTAACTACCCCCATTTTCAACTCCCCCAGCCCCCACCCCCCGTAAATCCACTCTTGAGAGAAATCATATCATTATGTTCAAAAACTCGAAATATACGAAACACATTTCAAAATTGAGGGCTTGTTCACTCTGTATAAATAAAATCATGAATTTCATCATGAAACTGGCGGAAATGGATTAGGACATTTGAGAACTATTCTGAAAAACGTTTGGATACTTCTAAAACTTCAGTTATCTCAATATCCAATGTGATATGAATTTATTATGACGAATTTATACGAGTATAATACGGAATGCTTATGACAACTATATTTTCAAATTAATTTGGAGTACATCGTACCCTTTCATAGGGGGAAAATACTGGAGGTTGGTTAATTAATTTCTTTGTATATACTCTTATGTATACAAGCGAACCGAATGGTAATGAAAACATTTGTACAGGGTTTTCAATATTCCTGCAGCGATAGGATTGGAATATGATCATAGTAGCTTGGACATTCGAATGAGAATTTGTTTTTTTCTCTAGATGAACTCCCTCTTCTTCCGACAAACATGCAGAGAATACTGTTATTTCTCTGCATTCCGCATAGGTCCATAGGACAACCGCCGCCAAAAACTTTAATTCCACAATGTTTCTCGCCGAAACTCGGTTCTTATCGCGGAGGAGAATGTTTCCGAATTTCATTACCACTCCAATTACTTTTCTCTGGTCAAAATACAAGCAAGCTTCAGTTTCGGGACGCCCCATGGGACCCGTAATGAAAATTAACGCTGTATCTCGGAATGAAAATGCCTCTGAATCTCGCTATTCCTTCAACTGCTTCTTCAGAGGTTGAAGTACACGCAATTTTGCCTATCAAACGAACGTAACAAGTGCAATGACGTTCTCGAGAATATTATTGGTTTCGTCTCGCTACTCCCCAGTAGAATATTCCAGGGAATAATATAGCTCTTTTTGGAAAGAGTGTTTTCATTTTTGATGATGAGAATAATGCAAAAAAAAACAAATTTCATCATAAAATGAGATGAATATCATATTCCGTGCAAGTTTCAGTAGTACCATTAAACGAATAGTTCATCCAGATTTCAAAATGGTATATGCCCTAATCATAATTCGTATGAATTGGAGCTAGTTATGGGTATTAGTCTTCTTCTTTTGATCTTTACCTCATGATCATGGCGTCATGAGAACAACGTTAAACAGCGTTGAAAATTTGTTTATTCCACTTACACTTACATACTCATAGGCTTAAAGGGGGTTTACCACTGGGTAAATCCAATCAAAAAAATTAATAATAATAATAATGTTTATTAACCATTTTTAAAACACAAAATTTGAACACAAATAATCTGGATTAACAAACATAGGGACACTCAAAAATGCTCAGGAGAGCTTGTCATTGACAAGTTCCTATTTATTGCTCTGCACGATCCTTGAATCCTAAGTGAATGCGCAACGGGCCAACGACAGAGAACCAGTGGCGGCTTGTCCTATGAGGCAGGTGAGGCAGTGCCTCACCAAATAAATTCTGGAAATTACATGTACTAATTTCAATTAATCGAATATTTTACTAATTCATTTCATCTCCCTTCAATTATACTTCCGTTTCAATTTCCCATCATACAGTACGGCACTGTGTCTCTGTTACATATGGGCATTCAAGCTCGAACCCCCTATTCTTTAATATTCATCTCATCTCACTTCCTTTTCAAGAAGTAAACGGTCCGAGGCATGCCCAACTCTTTTTTCCTTGTTTAGCGCGTTATCTACATCCACGCAACGCGGGAAGATTATCTACGACCCTTTACGACTGCGAATGCGGCTTCTAAGATGAATTCGAGCATGCCTCGTCTATCGGCAAACTGCAATCATTCGGCGCTATTCGGAAAGCGAGAAATCGGTTTGTTGTGATTTGATGGGACCGCATTTGCTGGGTCCTGGGTCTCTTGTTAGTCTGTCTCTGTGATCATGTGATTTTTTTTTCGAAAAGCTTTGTCATTTTGTTGATCGAGTTGATTTGGTACCAGATTCACAATAGAAACGTGACAGGGGATTTGAAATGGCAGATAAAATACAAGTGCGACAATTGTTTTTTATTATGATTTTTTTTGTAAATCAAGATATGATTGCGACTCGAATACAGGTTAGGATTTATGACATTGAAGGACCACAATTCATCAATCTGTTGAATAATTCAAAATTCTCCAATTATAAGAATGAGAATCTGCGTTCGGGGTTTTGACATCCCAACTTAATTTTTTGGATATTTGTGCAATTTTATTTTTAATCGTTCCATACAGTTTATTCACCTTTCAGTTGTGAAAGGTGAATAAACTGTGCGGAACGATTAAAAATAAAATTGCACAAACCCTCATGAAATTTTGAACTCCATAACTATTCAAATTATTATGTCTTATTGTTGTTTTACCAGTGCCAACTGCCAGTGCCAACTACGTTGAATTTTTTTTATTAGAAATACAACTGGACAAGCTCGATTGAGTAATACGACAAAAATTTGAGGAAGGATTTATAAAATCATAGTATGAGTGCATATTCATAGATTAGGTAATAGATCATTTCATTGAACAGATGAATGGCAGAATTCTTTTGTACAGTAACAAATTCTAACATTCATAACTTTATTTAAAATTAATATTCTTTTACAAGCTTCAAGAACATATCCCTCAATACTCAATATATGCTTCACGCTGATTCTTGTTGGAAAACTGAATATTTACGATTTTTATATTAAGAGCAATGAAATATAGAAAACCATTTCTTGGTTTATTATAGCAATAGGTTTTTTCTAAACTGAGATATGAACAAATTGGTCGATATCAACCATGTTATAATGGGGATTTGTTTTGGATTAAAAAATTCAAATTATAAATATGTAATAGAATTGTTTATGATGATATTTTTCTGATGCACCTGCCTCACCATCTCGTGATGTCACAAGCCTCCACTGCAGAGAACCAACCGCTTAACCCCTGTCAAACATCTCACAATCAGTCGCTGGATCCACCAAGATACATTTGTGAGTCATAATTAAAAAAAAAACCTAAAAAATGAAAGATTGAGTGGTTGACTGGTGGGAGTAAACTCCCCAATTCAAGTTTAGTTTAGTTTGAAAGGGGTTATTGCCCACTGCGACCTTATGATCTATTGTGCCCCATGACAGTGCTGTTCTCACCACACCCTTTGCAGCTCGCTTTCCAGTTCCATAGATCTGAAAAAACTCCAATATCGGGCAAGGCTTCAGCGAGGCTAATTCCTCACTCCTACAAGTCTTTTGACCAAGGCATTATTTCCTTTGGCTTATAATGGCGAAGCATTCCGTTAACTCGGTGAATAGGATTATCTTCTCCCTCCCCACAGAGTCTACACTCGTCAAGGGCGGATATAGCTTTTTTGCATGGGGGGGGGGTGATAACCATTGAGAACATATAACTAGAGACTTCCGGTTTTTTGAGCTTGAAAGGTAATGGCTTACCACATATTTAGGAAGTTTTCAATGCTAATACACTTTGCGAAACAATTAAAAGAACAGAAAAATTTTCAAAGTTTTTTTTTTCAACAGGTTGTATCTCAGTTAAAAATGGTCGTATAGAAAATAAAAAAACTGAAGCTTGAAGACTTATTGGTTAACAATTTTTCACAGTACTGGTGACCATAGGATAAAGCACAAAGAAAAAAATTTTGAAAATTTTTCGAATTTTTATTGTTTTGCTCTACGCTCACGGATAATTTTTTCTAGCTAGACCGATGCAAATGTCGCATAACCTGTTCATTCAGCTCAAATTCGCTTTTTACGACGAAAATTATCTACAAAAATCTGTTTTGCTCAATAGAAAATAATTTTTTTTTCAGCCATCAGGCTATAAAATTTTTTCATAACCTAAGCTTTTCCGCTAATATTGACGAAGATACAGTCCATTAAACAAAAAATTGGTAAAATGGCATTTTTTGCTCTTTTTTCAAGTTTATGTGACTGGTGAAAAAAATTTCTTTCAAATTGAACAAAACAGATTTTTGTTAAAAACTATCTGTAGAAAAAGAAATCGCTTTTCGGCTCACTAGGCGATCAGAAGTTCCGGAGATATCGGCAGTTGAGTGAAAAAGGATCATTTTGCGTTTAAAACAGGATATTTCGAAGAAAAATGGTTATATCTGAAAGTCATAAAGAGCAAATTAGAGCTGAATAAATAGGTTATGTGACATTTGGATCAGTCAAGCTAGAAAAAAATTTTCCACGAGCGTAGAGGAAAAAAAATTTGAAAAATTTTTTCTTCGTGCTTTATCCAATGATTGATGACTACAGGTTCTCTGAAAAATTATGAACCAATAAATTCAGAAATGAAATAACTTCAAAAGTTAGTTCTTTTATTTTCTATGAGATCATTTTTCACTGCGATACAGCCTGTTAAAAATCACCAAAAAATACTTTTTTGGTTCCTTTCATTGTTGCTCGAAGTATATATTGAAAATATTTGAGAAATTGCGAATTAAAAATTATTGGATGAAATTTTTTATGTGCATCACGTTGCGTAGGTACCGTTTTTTCAGGTTTTCGATACTCATAGGGGGGGTAATAACCCCTATTACCCCCCCCCCCCTTAAATCCGCCCTTGAAACTCGTCAACCTGTATGTATATAAAAGTAGGTAAGTTAGTTTTTCTGAATGGAACAAATATGATTTTATCTAATTTACAATTGATGGTTTCTGAAATGAATGTGACTGAACAAAATATAAAGTGACCATTTTTTTAATTTATTTGTTCAATCTAGAATACAATCGGCGGTTTCCGAACTAAATTGACTAACCTGAAATACGATTGACGGATTCTGAAATTCACTGGGAAATGGTGTAGACCGAACCAGGCATTTTTAATTTCGGGAAAATATCAAACAGAGACTCAAAAGGGCCTCGCAGAAAAATATCGTTTTCATAAAAGCGAAGAGCCGATCGGCGCAACGGCCGCGTTAACGTTTCCAGTTACAAGAAGTCAATATTGTCGATCGGGCTCAATTTTCGGAATATGCGAGCTCGTCTTGTGATTCCGCTATTTACTTTTATGTTTATATCGTCTATGCCCCGGGAAGAAAGTGAATCCGTTTCGAACTAACGGCCGTTCCTGTTCGTGGAGAGAAGCCGTCGTCGCCTCCGAGGAGACAGACGACTCCCACGGCCTGCTTTGAGAAACCGACGAAACCTATTGCGCCGCCTGATTCATGCGGACATCAGAGAGGTTCCCGAAAGCGGTCCCATTAATATGTCGGAATCGATGTATCCTAGAATGTCGATTTCGAGGTGGTGTTGATCTTGGAGCATAAGCAGCTTGAGCTAGCTCGCCATTCCGGAGATTTATTATTTTTTTCAAACTTAAAAGAATGACACAGTTGAGGCCTATGAATTTTAATTGAGGAAAACAAAGTTGAACATACCATAATCCGAAAAAATGATGATAGGAAACAGCAAAAATGAAATTTTACATGAAAGTAAGGTTGAGAAGACGTTTCAGATGTGAAATCCGTGCGAACATAGGTATCGAGTCTGTTTTGCATTCACTACGTTACAGAGGAGTCTATTCCATATACAGAGAACACTGTTTATAGTCCAGTCAGTTTGGATATCAAAATAATGGTCAAATAACAAAAATTGCCAGGGAGCCAAATTTTGATGGAGAGCTAAGATTCACCATTACTACAAATGAAGTCCCATCGATCCTATCTGTGAGTCGAAAGTTATTCGGGGTCGGAGGTCATAATTCTAGGTTTCTTGGATTTTTCTCGGAAACGGTTTGTCTTATGAAAAAAAAACTATTAACGAAAGTTGTAGATCTTTTAATGCTCTACAAAAAAGGTTTCATAAATATTTTCCTAAGAATTACCGTTCTTGAAATATCGTCATTCTAAGAGGATATGATTACAGGATATGCACACATTTACACGTCACCGTTTTTTCAAGGTGGTTTCCCCTACTTCACCACATGTCATGAAAATTTTCGGATTATTATCCAGGGGGACAATACCCGTCAAATTCAAGGTATTTCACATTATTATTGGTATTGTTATTGATTATTGGGTTAACTATTTTTGATTCATTTAAATATTTTCATCAGATTCATGCTCTCGAAAGTCTTCTTCAACAGTCGTCAGTTCGTCCGGCTAGAGAGCGTAAGATCATTTGAGTTTATACCTACTACTGGGATACCACAGGGGTCTAATCTTGGACCATTGCTATTTATTTTATTTGTCAATGATCTGACCTCAGGTTGCCGCATCTGATGTTCGCGGACGATTTGAAGTTCTTTGTGAGATTCGGTCATTCGGGGATTGCGACCAACTTCAGCTCGAGCTGGGTTAACGTGGCCAATTGGTGCGAGAAAAAATCGTTTGAGTTTGAATGTTTCAAAGTGCATTGCTATTACATTCACAAGGAAAATTAATGTGTTCGGGTGTGACTATGTTGTCGGAGATCAGGTCCTTACTCGTGTTGATAGCGTGAAAGATCTTGGGGTGATTTTCGGTTAGAGATTTACTTTAATTCCGCATATCACATAACTTATTTCGTCTGCCTCGAAAACCTATGGATTCATTATTCGCAGTGGCAAGCGTTTCAGCAATACTTCAACATTTCTCACTCTCTATAATTCCTTTATGCGTAGCAGGTTGGAGTATGGCGGCATGATTTGGCGTCCTATTTACTTTTGCCATCAATACCATCTTGAGGCTATGCAGAGAATATTCCTGAAGTACGTGGTTTGAAGGGAGGGTCGAGTTTATCCACTGAGAGGATTCGACCATCGTATATTGTTGGGTCGATTCAATGTGATTACGCTGAAGGGTAGGAGAGGAATTTTATATCTTAGATTTCTTTACAAACTACTGCGCAACAAAATTGACTGCCCACCCCTTTTAACAGCTTTGAGTTTCCGCGTTCCAAGACCAGCTTTCCGAGCTGTGGAGTTGTTCCATCTTTTGACGCCGAGAACCAATTCTTTAGTTTAATCCTCCATTTAGTTCAAGGAGTCTGTTTTCAACTTGGTTTCTGGGGAGTGCGACATTCACTTCGACTTATTGGCGTCTATTATTAACACATTAGTAGTAAAATTATATTAAGTCGTATTGCGTTATGTATGTGAGTGTATATTTGATTGCAATATCTCTATATGCTGCTCGGTTTTTTTTTTTCTCGTCTAATGTTTGTTTGCAAAATTGATTGAATGGATGTGTCGTATTTTGGGAATATTTCCATACTATCAATTTGTCTCTGTATACATTTTTTTCTATCATTTTAATCTCTAGCATTGTAGCTTGATTTGATTTTGTCATGCAGGTTCTAATTATTTTCTGTAACTGGGTATGTACCTGTTGAAAAGTAGGTGAGGAAAGAACTCATTACTATTATTATTATTATTATTAATATTATTATAACAGTCATATCTTCTTCAATTTCTTGTCCCTCTTCCTCTTCATTCATAAATTGTTCAGATGTGAGTGATTGGTCTCTTCAATAAAATCACAGGAATCTTCTTATATTGTACTCAACTAGACATTCGAGCAAGCCTGTCCTTGGCAATTGGTACACGCTGGAGAACACAGCAACCTGACTTTTCAACAGCCATATTTGGTAAAACAATTTTTTTTGCAATTGTAAAAAATAGTGCTGAGAAGTTTTTCTGGAGCAGCTGGGAGTGATGTTTGAATCGGTTCGAATGTATTATCTGTCAATTTCCCAACCCACGCATCTGGGTTCAGTTGATTGCTCAGCTATAGCCGTGTTTGAACTTCATAATAGGTATACTTGATACAAGTGTTGGATAGGTAATGCCTATTTTGGAAGACGACAGTATACTTGTTCTTGTTTCGCCTTTTTTTTACACAACTTAAGTATCAGTATTTCTCAATGCAGGTAATTTTTTGAAGAGTTTCATATTCCGCACTTCGGTAATTTTTCGAATAATTGAAATGCTGACGTTTTGCCCCCTCTGTTCATTGCTTGACGAAGTGTCTCAGCAAGACTGGAGTTGGAAATTGATAGATAACACTCTGGAACCGATTCAAACTTTACTTCAATCCGCTCCAGAAAAACTTCCCAAACCTATTTTCTGTAATAGCAAAAAAAGTTGTAATGCCAAATGTGGCTGTAAAAAAGTGGGGTTGCTGTGTTCTCCCTAAGAAGAAATCTAAGAAGACATGACTGTTGAAGTAGACTTTCGAAAGTATGAATCTGATTGGAATATCTCAATAAATAAAAAAAAATAGTTAACCCAACAATTGATAGCAATATCAATAATTAAACATAAAGTAATATCTAGAACTTGACGAGAGTATTGTTCCCTTAAATTATCTTAAAATTGTCATAACAGTTAGTGGAGTGGGCCTACAGGAAACGGTGGAAATGTGCGCATATCTAATGTAATGTAACTCTTTCAATCGTAATGTCTCAGGAATGGTAACACTTCGGAAAAAATCATAAAGAACATTTTTGTAGAGAATTCCAAGATCTACATTTTTGGTTCAGGTTTTTTTTATTCAGCTTACCGTTTTTGAGACCATTCCGAGAAACCTAAAATCTTGACCTCGAATAACTTTTCATGCACACATAGGATCCCCTATTTTCCACCAAAGTTTGGCTATCCGGCAATTTTTGTTATTTCAAATGTCTATAGTCTATAATGATCGGACTACGAGTATAAAGAAAAAATGTTCAGTTCGCATGAAGATTCTAACGGTCAAATTTCTTTGAGTTCATGTAATTTTTCCCCCCAGATACCACCTTCCTTTTTTTCTTTCCCTTTTTCATCCTGTATATAAGAAGGCATGGGTTTCAAGAGTGGGGTAATTCTTAGCTTCGAATATCCATAAGAGAGGTATTATGTTTTGATCGAGAATCGAAATTCAATCTCAGTCTCTGTTGAACAATAATGTAGGTGTGGAAATAACACGAATATCCTAAAATTCATATTTTCTTGGATATTCTGAAAAAACATTTTAAACGATCACAATTCGAATTTTATTCTTCTCAGAAAGAAAATTAGTAATCTTATTGATTGAATGATTTATAGAAGTCAATAATTTTTTTTCTGAGCAGAATGAATTTCAAAATGTGTTCGAGTAATTTATTGTTCGAATATCTAAGAAAATATGAATATGGTATTGGTGTTATTTCCACAAACCTACATTATTGTTCAAGGTTGATTTCATTATGACTCGAAAAAGGGGCGAATATTATGAGTTTAAATCGAAGGAATATCGAGGAAAAATGGCCAATATGTTTCTAATCTAGACAATGATAAGAAAATTTTTTCTTGAATCAACGTTGTGTGATGACTAATTTTTTACTTAGTCGAGTCTGTTATATAGCTTTTTTAGTCAATTTTAACGTAAAAAATTTTTGATTCCGTTCATTTTGCAGCTCCCGCTATTCCTCAAAATAATAATCAATATGTCCTCATAATTATATCCGATATTTCAGCTTATTTCATAAAGAGCCTTACATACATGTCATCATACTCTGGAGTGTCTGGGTTTTTTGGAACGTTTTCTAATACAAAATACTAGTGGTGTTTTCTGAGTCAAGTCTACACGATGTTTCTGATATACTTGTCTCTCTCATCGTTTGCAGAATGTTATATCGTGTTGTTCACCAAGGAACCCCGATCTATCTCTAGTAGCAGAAATATTTATGAGTATATCTTTTGATATTCATTCGCCATGGCCACGCAAAGGGCCAATCTCAAGACCCCTCGAGTGCCATTCTCAACTTTTCCCTTCTTCCCTGTTAGATGTAGGATCGATATGTTATTCATAACATCTAACAGGGAAGTGGAGAAATCTTCAGTAGAAAGAAGATTCCGTTGAGAAAAGTGAATAAATAAACGAACAGATACGATTCCTACCAGTACAAAAAACAAATTCCCACCAAGTATTGACCCGATTTGGGAGTTTATATTGTATAGAAACATAGATGTCATGTTGGTATAGTATAGAGGTTTATGACGGGAATCTACACTTTAAAAAAGGTTACGACCGAGTTTTCAATATATCCATGCCCATAATATATGGACTGGACAGATGAGATTGAAAAAATTTAATTTTGTCAACGAACTACGTCAGGTAGATTTCAAAAAATGTTTCCCAGAAATTTTGTGTTCCAATTAGCAAATTAATTCTCTAGGGACCTTCACAAATTTTTATTACCATTTAAGTAACACAATGACTTTTATGTTCGAAGGATGATGCATTAATTACAAAATCAACGTTTTGTCTCTGACATTTATTACGAAAACAAAACTTCATAATGTTGAGTTCATGATTATTATAGATATTTTAAGTTATCTTTTCTTGTAAAGGTGAAGAAATGCCTGGAATTAAAAGACTCGATTATCACTTTATCCATCGTGGTTGAGGTAGAATTATTGCTTATCAAAGTATTATTATTTGAGTTTAGTTTGGCCGCTTTCACTCATCTCATTTACTCATCCCAGATATCTTAGATAGGTATATGAAAGGATCAAACTCTGTTAGGGCTCTTTCCGTTTTTCCGGCATTCTGATCCAACTGAAGCTGTTGAAAATGTTCTAAAAGTTTTTTTCCGCAAATCGCTAGGAAATTTTAACAAAAACTCAAGATTTTGTAGCTATTAAAATTTTATTTGGCACCTCAACTTTATTGCTAACCGATTCTTCGATATATCCTTCAGCAACATTTGATGATTTCCATCCGTCATGCTTGTTTAAAGTAGATATTTCGGCACCACGCTCAACCAATATTGTTGCAAAAAAACGACGAAAGCAGTGACAAGTACCTTCATTCTGTCGAATTTTCCAAGTTCAAATAAATAGCAACTACTTTAAGCATTTTTCTGAATTGATGGATTCCTGCAAATTGTCTACAACCCTTTCCGCTTCGATTTAATAAAAAATCGGTCACTGCTCATATTTTCTGATCTTAACGTAACATACTTTCGATAAAGATTTAGGTACATCTGATCAACTACAAATGATCTTAGTTTGCTGGTCTTCGATCAGTTATGCAAATTAAAAGCTTAGATTCCAGGTCTTCTTCATCGTGTAGAGTAATTCGGACTTACTAATCCATTCTTCATGCCCCAGAACTACCAAATATGACGCCACCTTAAAAATGAATAAATCGGAATAAAAATTAAAATCTTGTAAATTACGTTAATCGTTAAATTTTCTTCATGGATTCCTTCCTTCGTTAAAATTCTATATTTCTTTGCCTAACCTCAAGTTTGCTTGCTGTTTTAATAAAGTACATATTTATAAATGAGAAGAATTATTTACATTGTGTTCAATTGCAAAGGTTGACTTCAACATTGAATATTTGGCCCACAATGTTGCAGTTTTCATTTTTAAACAAAGGACTATGTAGTGTGGCATTACAATATTTCCTGAGAAAAGATTCGCGCTTTTACTCTTGCAATAGTTCATAAAACGTTTATATGCATATTTGTACTTTTCTCTTGATTTCTTTTGTAACAATTCTTATGAACAACAATACTACGTTTTCATATTAACGCAATCAATTTTATTTCGAATTTCAAAACACCATTCATTCATGAACGAAATTATACGCGAGTTTTTAAACTAATAATTGTAAAACTTTGCTCATGGACTACTTTCAGAATTTAAATGAATAAAATCTTAGCCCATGCCGAAGAATTAATAACGAACATCTTATACGTACGATTCATAATGTTTCAAATAAATAATTACCTACGTTCCACAAAAATTAATGAAGTGATAGCAACAATAAAATATAAGGCATTATAAGGCACGCCTTTGTTTCCTGTCCTATGCACTTTAGCAGTTATGATAATATCTTCGAAACATGATTGCTGGTTGCACTGGTGTATGCAATTTCAGATCGGGACTGTCTCCTGGTGGCTGACAGTTTGCTCCCAAGTGGAATATTATTAGCTTCCAACGGTGTCTCATTATCATCCTTTGTTATGTGCTGGAAGTCGGGAGCAGAATTGGTTCGGTCAGTTATTCCCACCGTCCTTCACGTCTTGGATTGCGGGCTCTTTTCTGACCCAGAAATTGTGTTCATCGAATTGATTGATTCAAAGATTACTCAGATTAAAGGTGGGTTTCACAAAATTTTGATTTCCTGATCAAGCACTGTCAAAATGAATGAAGACACCGAGATTCGTTGAAATTTCAAATCGATTGGTTCTAATTTACGTGAGGTATTTTAATCGCAGAATCGAAGCTTTGTGAAAAAAACCTTTAGGTAGTTTATGGTGATTTCCAGCAACGACAATTGAAATTAAATGAATTTTTCAAATTTAATTCCTCTATCGATTTTCGATTCAGTGTAGACAATGATATCTATTTTTTTGTTGATGATTTAATTTTGATTACACATTTAATTCAACAGACGTTCATAAAACTCAGTGTATGTTCGGTAAAACAGGATAGGAATTTTCGAGAATGAACAAAGTCCACTCACCACTAATTTTCTTCTAATATATGTATTCTAACAAATGCCACAGCTATTATAAATGCGAAAGTTTGCGAGGATGTGAGTTTCGATGTTTGTTACTCTTTGATGTGAGAACTACCGAACGGATTCAGATGCAACTTCACTTCAATTTAGTTTATCGATCCGATTAACGTAATTTATAAAAATGTTGTGGTATTTCAGCATGAAACATCCACAAAAAATCAAGCGAGTCTGAAATATTCCTGCCCATTTTGACGGTTTCTATGTTGATAATATGTCGAGTAGTCGTGAATCACCCCTGTTATTCTTATGGTGGTATGCAAAAATGACCCTTAGACCCTGTCCCGATTCTAGGAAACGCGGAGAAACTGTGAAATATCGAATTACGGCATCCAAGCACTTTTGGATTGTAGAAAATACATTTGTTGTGCTGAATTGTCCTTGCTTTGTGCTGCCTTGTGCCGTTGAAAGTCACCTCATTTCATATGGTCAAGATATTTTGAAACCCGAAAAAATCTACCGGCTCGAACTTTTTAAGAAATTGGATTCTAATTTTTGTCAATTGTGCTTTTTTCCAAGAGTCCGTCTAATTTCTCAAAAAATTGAAATTGAAAAAAATATGATAGCTCAGCACATTCCTTTTTTCTTCTTACGAATGAATAGAAGAATTTGTGAGATAATTGTTCTGTCTTGTGCCGTGAATATTTTCACGAAAATTGTTCAGATTTTCAGGAAAATTATAAATTAGAAACAAGTCCGTGAAGCAGTTTGGGCTGTCAGTTTTTGAAAAAAATTTTTCTTCATGAGGAGAAAATAAGAAAAATCAGTATATGGTATACCTGGGCACAGTGTGTGTTAAGTTTTTCTAAAATCATATAAAAAAATTTCCGTCGGGAAAAGAAAATTGTGCTGAGCCGACTTCTCTCCATTTTTGTAATTTGCCAGGAAAATCTGAAGAATTTCAATAGAAATACTTAAGGGACAAAATATTTATTGCACAAAAATTTCCCATTCATGTTTTTTTACAATTTCGATTTTTCGGGAAATAAGACATACTTTCGGAAAAGTTCAAACGGCACAATTCAGTTCATGTGTAGCACAATTTTTTTTCAGTCACTGGAATCCAATGAAGATAGGAGAATCACATGAAGATGATATTTCAACATCACATAGAAATCCTCCAAGATTTATTTATTTTTTTTTTCAAACACAGGGGGATGGTTTTTTTCTGATGTGGTTATATTTGTAAAATATACAAAATTGCATGGTTTCCCGGTACACTAAACTCAGCTGAGGTAGTAATAATAATAATAATAATAATAAATTTTATTCATCCTGAGAGACATTTTACAATGTATAGGACAAGTCAGATTCATTAACATAAGTGAATATAACAAAATTCAAATATAAACGAAATTATACATCCAAAATTGCATCACCCAAGTACTCCCCAACACTATAATAACATTTTCTCAACATCAATGCCTTAACCTCACTGCGGAAATTCTGTCTATTCAGACTTTTGAACGAAACCGGAAGTTTGTTGAATAAGGTGATGCACTGAAATAAGGTAGATGTCTCGAATTTGCTAGTATTATGCCTTGGAACAGAAAGAACTTCATTGTTTCTTGTACAATAATTATGGAAACTTGAAAGTTTGACATAAGTTGTTACATTGTCTTTTGTATATAAAAGACATCTATAGATATATATACATGGGGCGGTCAGTATTCTGTGTTCAACAAAATATGGTCTACAAAAAGCCTGAGAATTGAGCCCAAAAATCAAACGCAAAATACGTTTCTGTAATACGAAAACTCTATTAAAGTCAATAGAGCTTCCCCAGACCTCAATGTTATATGAAATGTGACTATACACTAAACTATAGTAAACATTGAGCAATCCATTGAGTGGAAGCAGACATTTCAGCCTACTGATAGCGTAATAAGAAGAACTGAGTTTCTTGCTTAAATACGCGATATGCTCACACCACCTTAAATTACTATCTACTATGACACCCAAGAACTTAGTTGTGTGCGTAGATACTAGAACATCATAATTATTTTTCAGAGTTAAAATATTGCTCCCTCTCAACTCGAATTTAATACACTCTGTTTTATTTACATTGAGTATGAGTGCATTAGCTTGGCACCATGCCTTAAATTTATTAATGAGCAATTCACATTGATCCTTTTCATTTTTATTGTTATTACCTTTTTTTGACAAATATTTCTCCTGAAGAATGAAGGATTTCTCAGGTATAAAATTAAAGGTGAAAATGTGGCAAAGATTATCTAGTCATTCTAAAACAGATCATTGCTGTATAAAGTTATATTTTCAGTTGCTTTTATGCAGTGATCTTTTATTTATTTATCTTTATTACATCGAACAGGCAAATGCCCAGTTACAGGTGTAAACAAGTAGCAAATACATACATGTATGACAATACCTCAAACCATCGTCAGCCGAGGCCGAACCAAAAAAGCACAAACAACCAAAAAAAAAATTAGTTTCTTATCCATAAATACAATTGCCTCCTAAACTGAACAATACTAAGGAAAAACATATCGACTGAGGGCAACTCATTCAAGCTTCTGCAGATAGATGCCACAGGACTATGAAAGTGATGTTGAGTATTGGAAACACTAATTCTAAAAGTTAAATTTGCTCTGGATACGATGCGGGGTGCATTGAAATTTAAAAAAGGTAATAGATACATCGAATCAACTTGACCATTAATTAATTTGAACGCAAAGATCGCACCTATAATCTCTCTCTTCTTTCTTAAACTTACGAAGTTGAACTCAACCAGTAAAGAGTTATAGTTGTAATGCCGAATAGGGTAAACGTTGTGTTTTTTGTTGTACAAAAATTTCAAAAAATTTTTTTTTACCTATTCTGCTTTGAATTTATTCACACCACTCAATGTTTCACTTTATTAATTATTTTTTAATCATTAGTGTAGTTATTGTTAATTTACTCCCTCTGTTTTAGTTGCGTATCATAAACCTGAAAAAATTTACGCACAAAATGTATATTTTATAATTACATCGGGTGTCTCAGAAGTCTGGAATCGATTAATCCATTTCTGGAACATGTGGAAATCGAAACTCTGATACAGTAATTTCGACTCGAATGGGTCTTTCATATTTTGGGCGCAAAGGGCCTTATGCAGAATATGAAATTTCAAATGGGGGAAATTTTCCATCCGAATCGTTGAAAGCGAGGTTGAATTCAAAAATAGTTTCGATAATTTTTGGGCTTTATGCAGCGTTTATTATTCTGAAATTCGCGGCTTTCATTCAGAGCAGGATGCGAAAATTCATATTCTAATACTGAGGTCCTTAGTGATTTTTTTCGGGGAATTAGATTTTTAGCCCAATGAGGCTATATGCGAAATGAGATCCAACTTTGATTTTGAACAAAAAACGCCGAATAGGGCTCAAAAATGGGAGAAAAAAATTTTAATTTCAACCAATTGGAATGTCAAATCTCCTGCTGCATCCGAACCTGGTATCAAAAAGGGGTGTTTGCTTTTGAAATTTCAAATCTGGATCTCTTATCTCGGATAGGCCCTTTCTAAACCAAAATTTGATGGACTCAATCGATTCACCGAGAAAAAATACTAAGGACCTCATTATCAGAATATGAATTTTTGTATCCAGATATGGATGAACGCCCCCAGATTTTTGAACAAAAAATGCTACAATTTTTGGCTTCAACCAATTCGGATGAAAAATTTTCTGCTTAATCCGAATCTGCAATTTGAGATGAGTTTGGACTTGAAATTTCAAAGTTTGGCCTCTTATGTCGTATAATGCTCCTTTCTGCTCAAAATCAGATGCCCGGTAATTTGGTTCTCAATCGTTATTACAAACACAACCATCTTTCCATTGAAAAAGCATTATCCGCCTTTGCTCAAATTCTGGAAGGAACGAGATATTCCATGAATAATAATAATAGTATTCAATCTAGTGGCCGGTACAACGAAATTATACTAGTACTAATCAGGTTGAGGAATTATGAGTATAAAAATAGCTATTCCATTATATCAAAACCTCCCCTATATGTATAATTGATAATAATAATGAAATCTTATCTTGACAAATAACTTAACTCACAATACATGAGTACCTACCTCAATTCTATTCGCTGTGTTTCATAAAATATTACCAAATTACATATTTCCAGCCACCTTATTCGGTTGAAGTTTCCAATCAATTAATGCTAATTCAGTTAGGCATTTTCGATCATACAAAGAAAATATAGGAAGGAGACGAAAATTCCATAAGCCCTTGATGGCAGAAATATGCCCCGGTTGAGTGACACTTCAAAACGTTCCACTTTCTGATTCGGGCTAGCGTGACGTAAATACGAGCTGAATCGCGGAATTTCGATCCCTACACCGCATTTAAACGTTGTAGCTTATGCTCGATTTTTTTCTGAACAGGGTGTAATCAATGCTTTTATGATGTATTCTGTTGATTGAAGGGCAACAACTCACATCATCCGCATCAGTTAAACTTCAGATCCGAGTGCACAATCTGCAGAGTTTCCGGCTGACTTTCATCCATTAAGCGGCCACTTATTTCCATTCCGAATGGAATTTCCATTAAAACAGTTATTGGTTCAGCTTTTAATTGGCAGAAAGTGTTTGATCCAAGTGTAACTCCTCTAGACCAAAAAATTAATTGAAATTCAGAACGAATCCTATCTTTCCGTCGACGAGGGGGAGAGAAGTAATGAGAAAAATTGAGTTTCGTGGCGCTTTCATTAATGAGAAGTAACAACAGAAACTGAAGCGACGTCTACTGATTGTTTCCCTGCACTGAAAAGAAAGTCAATACACATCAGATATTATAGAAAAAAATTAAATTTAGGGAAAAAATGACCAAGGAAAATCAAATTCATTGAATGTAATTTTTCATGTTTAATATTAATGAAATTCGCCTTAAATGCAATCCAGTGGCGTAACGTTTCTCAGCCAGGCCCCCCCATGGTTATTCCTGAGCCCCATACCTATTGAAAAAAATTTTTGTTTCTTTGTTTTTCGGAAGAACTTAGGCTAAGTTGAAGAACTAATAATTTTCCACTCGTTTCTGCCGTTGCATTCCATCATTATATTGAAATTAAACAAACAGTTAATACGTCATTTTTCACACGCTTTTCGTAGATTGTTTTTCTATACTTTTCATTAATACATTAAACGGTTTTTTTTCGAAAGCTAACGCCCCAAACAAAAACACACACACACACACAAACAAAGAAGCGAAAATCCGACCGCCCAACCTCCCCACGTGGTAGGTACGCTTTGTATTATAACGCCTAATGCCGGCGGTGAATATTTTCTTGAAATTTTCGAATTTTTTGTTTTTTTGAAATGGGAGTACCTACTTTGCAATGAAATTTTGGAAAAAGGTCGAAAATTTTTCGAAGATTATGAGCTTTTCATAGCAAAAATCGTGATCCCTTAATTTTTTCAAAAATTCGATCGAAAGAAAAGAAAAATTGACTGACTAGATTCATCAGGCTCTTTGCAGGGTTTTTGTGAACATATTGAATTGTAGATAGCACACTTTATATTATTGGTTTTCTCAATATGTTCGATAGCTTGATTTTCCAAAAGAACACAAGAAGCCCTCTCTTCGTTGCATTTTCAAATTTATGTGAAAAAAAGAAAAAAAACATTCTCGGAAAAGCAATAAAAAGCCAATGAAGGGAATTCATCCTGGTTCTCAAAACCAACCGATAAATTTCTACTTTCTGTGTGATCATTGATGGTTACTGCGACGTCGATAATCAAAAACAAAAGGACGTATGAAGATCTAAAAAATGGAAATTTAAGCTTAGTAATATTATAGCGGTTAGCCAAAAAAATTTTTGCTCACGCTCTTGGACAAAAACGAAGGTTGAAAATGCTTGAAATTTTTTTGCTGGTTTTTCTTATATCTCTCAAAAACTACTGACGGTACAAAAAATTTCGATTTCATTTTGATCCTTTAATCATTTAATCCTTTAGTCCCGTAGTGCATTATAATATTCAGAAAGCGAATTGCATTAATTTGAACCGATATATACTTCAAAGATTTCGTTATAAATCACATTTATAAGATCATCTATTTTATCATTTTAACTGTTATTCGAATTTAATTTTTAGACAAAGCTGGACTGAATATGAGCAATCATATCGAACATTCATAATTTTTTGGTGTCTTATAAGCCTCAACAATTTCACTAATAATTTTATATTTATATATAAATATATAACATTGGCAGAAAATTAGTTTTTACTATCTTGAAAGGATAAAGAAAAAATTAGATGAAAGGTTCAACAAGCGAGCCCCCAGACCTCGCCCCCCCCCCCAACGGGGTGGCTGGGGGGTTGTACGTTACGCCACTGATGCAATCTTAATATAAACTCGATCAAATAAACAAAATTAACAAGTATCTGAAAAACAAAAGCAGTCATGTTAAAACCCATCACTATATCAAAAATTGCAGATAAGAAAATAGTGGTAGAATTTATTTATTCACTGTATGTACAAATATGTCATGAAAAGACAAAGGAAAGCAGGGCAGATTTTGAACTGATACACACACAAAATCAATATCAAAGAAGGAGTTCATAAATGAGAACCTGAGAATAATCACGACAAGACTGAGCCAAACATCAAGTCTAAGACAATAAACTATTGAATCTTCTTTTTAAATAAAGAATGGAAACATTTCCGAATGTTGTGAGAAACAAATTGTAGGACATGGCTGCATTGAAGGAAAAGCTATGTCTAAAAAAAGCTTTCTAATGTCTAGGTGTTACCAGCATGATATTTTATCTTGTATTGTCTCTATATGAAAAGTAAACGTGATCAACCTCTTCCGAAGGTAAGAGCCTAAGACAAACTTTTCTGACGAATTGAAAATTCTAGATAATGACTTCTTCAACTTCTTATCGAAAACTGAATAAGATGAAGGTTTCGTGTTTCCATTTAATTTGTTATCAACAATACTGAAAATAAAGTTTTTTCTTCGATAATTCTTCCCGAAACAAGAAAGTTCAACTAGATTCATATCTGAATTTCCAAGCACAGTTGGATCATTCATTTCAAAAATTGAAAATTAGACAGCTTCATAACTGTAACCTGTTCTTTCGAGCATTTCAGCCGTCCTCGTATATTAGTTCTCGACGTTCCGCCAGTTCGAGTGTCTGGCATCTTCAGGAGTTATTTTTCAAGAGATATTCTCACTCAACTGTGCTGCCTTGCCAGACACTCGAACTCGAATCCACGACGACGGCCGAAATGCTAGAAAGAACAAGTTACATTGAACGATGGCAGCGAAAGCCTCAACCAATTCAGCTTCATATTTGTCTAATTTCATAGAGTGGTGATGTAACAACACATTTACTGCTACTGATTATTGTTGCCTTTATTGCCAGAAATAAATATATATTAATAATAATATGTTACCTATGAGAATTATTTATTTTATCTTCACTATTACTAGGTTACCATTCCTTTAAAACTTTTATTCTTCTGATAATGGAAGACAAACTACAATTTAAACTTTTTGAAACCAATTTTCAATTGATTCACAATAATTCAGAAATCATTCTGAGCAATACAAAGGTAATTATAATAACTATACTAATTATATCTGTTCACTACATTTCTCGGATAATGCTCGGGATAATTTACGAGTATCTTCTGTGAACACAGATTATTTTGATGAAACAGATTTCATGAACTTGCCTCTCCGCACAACATGAATTCAGAAAATCTGGATTCAGAAACTATCGAGTTTAGGCGCATAAACATGCTAGAACACTTTCAACATTTTTCTTTGCAAAATCTAACGAAATCATGAGAAAATAGGAATATCGAAGGAACACAGACTACGGATATCGCCTTTTTTTTATTTTCTTTTCGACGACTGTATTATCAATATTTTAGCTCAGTAGAGCATGTGCAACAATATCAGAATCCCAACTTTCAGATCTGAAATATGTCCAGTTCTTCAAAGAAGGTTCTATAGACAGTCGAATTTGGGACATCTTGTATATAAAAATATGACAATTTTTAATATGCACTTGAGCTGTCCATGCCTCTAAGCCATACTTCATTATTTTTTTCTTCTATTGTTTTCCTGCACAATTTAAAATACAGGAACATACTAAGAAGCTGTGCGATTCTAAAAGAACCTCAAGCAAAACTATTCATTGAATCTGATTGAGCTGAAAATACAAGGAACTAGAACTCTCGGTAGAGTTCTATCTAACTGATTTAAACTATGTCATTTGGGAACTCTTGACTCGCGGAAATTTTCTCAATTTCTATTTCACCGTGGAATCAAAGTAGTGAGAAAAATCTCCTGGCAGGCTCCCTCGCCGGAGTTTTCCTGTTTACATTTTAAATATAGAATGGTTCATTTACGACTGTCATGTGTACTCACAGAGTTCCACTCGTTCGAGAAGGGACATCGAAATATCTCAAGAAATGTTTGAAAAAAGCAATTGGCATATTTTATCATATCATGTCTATTATTCTGTCGGGTTTAGGAATTATTCTGATTATAAATCTGCTATAAGTAGTTCTATTGAAAGGGATTTCTGGTATAATTTTTTTTCCAAACGTGCTTAACATCTCATTCCAATTCCCTCACCATGAAGAATTTAAAGGTCGATTCAGTAAGAACGGCAGCACTTACTTTTTTAATTTGTCACCGATAAGCGATCAAAAGCGGTTAATTTTTGGTAAAAATTCGTAATGAAGATATTTTTCAACGCAATCAACTCCCGACAGGAATCAGAAATTCATACCTTCTTTTCGGAGCTGGTCAATGTTGGAAATATACAAAATAGTCAGTAGGTCTTTTAGGGTCGACGAGAGATATCGCCATGGTAATTGCAAATCTACCTACAAGGCAACTTGTAAATTCCAAAATAGGGAGATGATTCAAGAACCAACAATAACGTTTGAAGGTGACCACAGAGATCCAGAAATCATTCCATTGGACTTCCTGTTTCCTTTCGGCTGTTTTCTTTTTTGGATCATTATTTCCGAAAGCAAAGATTTTTAAAATTTACAAGAGTCATACCGAAAAATTTCATGTATATACTTGAAATCATTCACCATATTTGGAGATTATTCTTAATTTATTTCTTTAGAGTATATAAATTCGAAAACAGTTTTGATTGATAGATTCACTATTGAAATCTCGAAAAAAGGGAAAAAATGCATGTTTTTTTCTCAATGATATAGAGTACAGACCAATTCCAGTATAAAAGGGAAAACTGGTCAACCTGGCCCCCGCTTGGGGTAGGTTGACTATGAACCTGAGGTAAGTTGAACTATAGAGTTGTAAGGGCAAAATAGGAAATAGGATAAAAGACACAAAAACCCGATGCATTACCCATTTTTTTTTTTGAAACCAATAGGCGATCTTGCGCCACATTAGTTGAAAAAGATTTATTGTTATTAATTATCTAACATAGAACGAAGCAACTAGAAGTCCACTCCAAAGAAAATGTTTCATCCTCATCAATTTCATCGTCGTCACTCTTGTTCTTGAACATGTCCTATTAGCCTCACGATGATTTTTTATCTTCACCCTTTCCGTTACATTAGTCTTCAAGCCCCGAACCAGCTTTTAGTCACATGCCATAACCTTCAAACTGCAACGAAATCAAATACATGATTCGATAGTCATAAATAGATGGTTAGTATACCTACATATAATTATCTTTTTCCGTCAGACTCTCGTGCCTTACTAATGACTTACTCAATAGCTCAAGGCTATTGCATCGGAAGAGTTTTTGATAGTTAGTCAACCTACCCCTATAGTCAACCAACCCTGGTCTCCCCTACAGTGAAGATGGTATGCATTTCGATTATTACTATTTTCAATTTATTTATATTTCCAAAATATTTTCGGTGTTGCCTTCGCGAATGCAGAGAAGTTTCTGGTTTTTTTGTTTTTTAATTTTCTTGAAATATCTGATTTCAGTTAATCATTTATCCATTATTGAGATGTTCGTTCACGATTTTTCAGAAAACCTGACCAGAGGCTCGTAACACAAAACAGACAAGTGTAACAAGTCTACAAGTTACAAGTGATCTGCCTGCTTCTGCTAGTCCAACTCAATTCGGTATAACAATGCGAATGGCTACAATTCTAGAAATTGAATAATTTTCTGCATATGTAGCTACATATGTACGAGAATTGTCAGAAGACTACTACTGTAAAGTGTGCATTTACCTAGAGTTGAGGATAGGTAAAATATTAGAGTGTAAGATTTGTGTTATAGAAAATGTTTCAAAGGTATCTACAAATTTTCCCGCGAATATTAGACCATTTCCAAGTGTAATTCAGAAACCGTCAAGTGTATTTCAGATTAGTCACTTTAATTTCAGAAAGCGTCAATCGAATTTCAGATTTGTCAATTAAATTTCACAAAACATCAAATGTATTTCGGATCACTCAATTGAATTTCATTTGATATTTTCTGAAATTCAATTGACAAATCTGAATAACATTTGATGTTTTCTGAAATACAATTGACTTATCTGAAATACAAGTGATGTTTTCTGAATGTCAATTGACGATTTCTGAATTACAATTAAATCTGAAAAAACAATATCCTGACCAAGTTGAACAACAACAAACATTCAGAAAGATATATTGGACAACTCTCACAATATGAATGTGAACAATACTGCTGAAATGTCCATTAAATTCGAGAATTTTGCTCGCGGAAACCGATTTTCAGCAACTTCCGGCCAGGCGATTTAACATAAATCCTAACTGGGGACAGGAACATCGAACATTGTCTGGGACACCAGACAATGAACTGCCGGCGGGTCAATCAAACGATAGTAGGCGTGATACATAATTCAATTACACTACTTCGCTACTAATCGCGATAAAGTACTGTTATTATCTGGGCGGATTACGGAAATCAATCCGTACCGGGACTGATGTAAGGCCGGGTGATTACACTTGCGAATATCGAAATCAATTCTGCTGAACGAACTTACAGGATGAATATTATGTGAGTCATAGGTGTACACTTATATTAGTAATAATAAGTAGTTGAATTAAATGATAATGGTTCATAAAACACATATTTGAACTTGTTACGGTTAGAGGATTTTTATGTTATACAAGAAAAGGAAATATATCACTTGTATTTAAGAAATAAAATAAACTTATTTCCTCACGATACTTTACTAGCTTCTCAAAATCAAAAGTAAAATTAGAGCTGAAGTAAAAACACTCTTTGAAATGAAAAAAAAAATGGTAACCATGATAAATCACCTTATATTCATCAATCAAAGCATAGTAACATCTAAGCCAGAATAAGGAAAACGGAAGAAATGAAATGAACTAGATATAAGTGAATGAATAAAGTCGAGAATAAAAACTCAATCAAACTTTACGTAAGCATGTTCATGAAGTGAATTGAATGTTGAACCGCGTTGTTCAACAATTAATGGGAATATCGGAACACTATATTTTCATATGCCACTGAATCATCGCAAGTTAATAATAATAATAACACCGGCTATTGACTCAATTGTTACAAAACAAAGAACAGTCAACAAGTCACGAGAAAAATAAAGGCACTCATAGCCCTGATTCAAAGGGTTCCACATCTTTCTAAAAATTCACCGACACTATAGGGTTCGGTATTTATTATGAATTTTTCAACTTCAGCGCCAATGAGTTTCCGCCGGTGCCTAGGCAGGGAGTTTGCGAGCTTGAGGCACATATATTCAGTATTTTTTTGAGTTGCAGAGGATATAAAAATCTACATATATTTCTTGTCCTGGTTTCCCGATTTTCAAAATTTGAGAAAAGTTCTCGATGGCCACAAAGAAATATTTCACACTTATTCACATAGACGCCCGACATGGTCATCAGATTTTCCCTTCTGAAGACACTCCTACATGATTCCCTGAAATTCATTCTGAACATTGATCTGAGAGACAGTTTCTGCACCGAGAAAACACGGTTGGAAACGATACTATTTCCCCAGAACATTATGCCCTAGCTCATTGTCGACTGAAACAATGCATAATATACAGATCTTAATACATGTCTATCAACCTGACTCCTTAGGATGTTCAGGCTGTATATGACAGTTGATAGTTTATTGACAAGAATGTCCACATGTGTATCCCACTTCAGGTGCGAGTCCAAGTGCACACCTAAAATCGTCACACTATTTTTTATAGTGAAACATGTATCGCCATCCCGAAAAACACAGGTGTACTCTTACGAGAGCGGTCGGTGGAGAATAAGATTGTTTCAGTTTTTGACCTGTTAAGGTGCAATTGGTTTCTATGACACCATACCTCCGCAGATCTTAAAGCAGCAAAGAATCTTTTTTCAAGACAATTTACATCCTTATTTGCTATTTGAATAGTTGTATCGTCTGCATACAATATTGCATCAAATCCCGCTCCCGTAAGAAATTTTGGAAAATCCCCCATATATACCAAGAACAGTAAGGGGCCCAAAACACTGCCCTATGGTACTCCCAATTTTATGTTCATCTTAGTGGAGGTATATCTAGTGTCATCGGCATCAGTGGTGTTAATATGTTTTCGAGATAACAGAAAACTCCTAATAAGGATACCCGCGCACATGCGATTTTCTGTCGCGCGATCATTTAGTTGCAGAAATAAAACACATACATTTAAGTGGGAATGCCCGCACATGCATTTCCAAACACCGCGGAAAAAACCCCTGTTATTCCATTCCCGCACATTTTTCAGTGCGGGAAAGGATTAGCAGGGGTTTTTCCCGCACACTTTTATTAAAGAATAAACTGAATTAGGATAAGTCTCTATGCACCGAACGTCAACGATGAGAGTACTATGGAAACGACATGTAGAATTACGTTCGACAACTATGAATTTATATATGTTATCAAATTTGATCTGTGTGTTGAATTCAAATCGATCTCATATAGGCGCTTGTAGAAAAAATATTGTTCCTATCTTGTGCAGAAAGTATCTTTCCCGTACTCGATTGCTTGCCCGAATGACGTGGAGCGGAGCAATCTCGTACGGGAAAGTATATATATTCCTGACCTTGATAGGAAAATAACTATTTCGTATCGACTCTCTTCTGAAGTTCTTACTCTTCATTTACCAATAATGTACCTTATTTCCAGTATTCCCAGAATCATTCAGGATAGTTTATATCGAAATGAATACCATATTTAATGTCTAGACTCTGGACTCACAGATATTTCAGCATTACGACTGGAGAAATGAAATCATTTCTTGTCTTTTAGATTATAGATAGACCGGTTTTGGTTTCATTCAGAGCCGTGACGAGGGGACGGGTTATTGGGGACGTAACCCCCATGGAATGGCACAAATTGAAAAAGAAAAGTGGAAGTTTTTCTTGACTGGTAGGGGTAAACCCCCCATGACACAACTCCAGTTACGTCAATGGTCTTATTTTGCCTTATCAGTATCCCACATCTTTCAGAGACAAAATCTCTGTTTCTGAGGGATGTGGGAGACGGATATTGCCAAATGAGGCCGAAAATGGTATATTTCTCCTCTCAGTGTCAAAATCTGATTTAATTTCTCCAGTCCTCACGATGAAAGATTTGTGAGCCTATGAATTGAAGATGGTATTCACTTCGATGATTACTTGTATGAATTTATCTATGTTTCAAAAATAATTTCCGATGTTTCTTTTCTGAGATGCTCTAGATACTATCTCAATTCGCTCTCAGGCGAGCTCTCAGGTCGATTTCGACAATACGATCGTCCACATTTCTAGAGGAACATGAAGAATAGGTCTCGCATATAGCCGAAACGATACATTGTGACGAAGGACGAGTAGATCCATTATATAACCATTTCGTCCCCATATGGCAAACGTAAATAACTCTTAAGTACCCACGTTACTCCACAAACTGGATGGAACGTGACCGTTCAATATAGTCCATTATTCAATTATTCATCTATTCATCAACTTTAGTTTAGCGGAGTCATGATTTATTTTATATTCGATTGATCAGCTAGGTAATATTATATAGGATTCGTTTACAATAATGTCAGATCGAAATTATTTATACGGAATGTGTTTCCTCATCCCATGGGAATACGTTGTGAGTTGGTAAAGATACCGGGTGACCCAGTTTGAAAGAACCACTGGAAAAATGCTCCAATCGAAAGTTTTTCAAGGTGGGCTTCACAAAACCTTGATTATGTGATCAGAAAACCTTACGTTAATTTGAATAAATAGAATCACTTGATTTGAAATCTACACCAATCTCGGTGACTGTAAATCAATTTGACAGTGCTTGATCGGACTATGAACGTTTTTTGAAACCCAGCTTAAGTCATCAAGGAGACATTGACTGCGGACATTTTATCTAATCATATAGCTTGATTTGAAAATCATTTCGAAATCAAGCAGGTAGTTATTTTTATGGAAGTTTCCACGTAAAAAATTAATCTTCTTATCCCACTAAAAAATTTGAAACTGGAATTTTATTAACGAATGAATAGAAAGATCAATTCTGATACGATTGAAATCCCAAATAATTTATTTATTTCTACCTCCAATAAAGGCAAAATGAGAGCAATGTCGCTCTCATTTCCGTTATTAATAAATAAATTGATATAAAAACAAAGGTCATCCACATTCACTACTGAAAGCAAAAACAATGAAGTACTAGAAAATGTGCATCGTGATTAAAGTATATAATTTAACTGTATTTATGGGCCACTATTTGTAATATAATGGCTTCCATACGAAAAATATATATGCTGTCGCCGATTTTTATTTGGAACTTTTTGGGACAAACAAACCGAAGTATATTATCTTCGTGAACCTTCAACAGATTAGGTAGTTTCTCAGAAGGCGGCAATTTGAAATCTTCTTCATATTCAATTATAGGTACCTGGTCACTTACAAATTTCAATTCGAAAGATGTGCCGTTGGCACATCCACATCATCACATATCAGTTCAAAAAACTAATATACTACTACTTATTTCATATCGATAAGAATCACAAGAATAAGAATATACAATAAACTTGGTTAATGCACCTCAAACGTATTCCTGCGAATTCATCTACTCACAGTAAAAATTCGAAGTATTTCGAAAACTGAATGGGTACGAAATTTACAACGTATGGTACAAATTGGTACAAAATGAGTACAATTCATAGGAAAAAGAAAATTTCAAAAATTCCATCTGTGGACCACGGCGTCAAGTTGTTGACTCGCAGTGAAAACTCGAAATATCTCGAAAACTGAATGGGCACAAAATTCGTAACATACGGACAAATTAGCACAAAATAAGCAAATTTCGAAAATTCCATATGTGAGTCACCAACTTGACGCTCGACTCAGTGAAAACTCGAAATATTTCGAAAGAAGAATGGGCACAAAATTTACAATATACGGTACAAATTGGTACAAAATGAGCACATTTCATAGGAAAAAGAAATTTTTAAATATTCCAAAATGAGTCACAGTTACACTGTCAAGTTGGTGACATCACAGTGAAAACTCGAAATACATATCTCGAAAACTGAATGGGCACAAAATTCATAATATACGGCACGAATTGGCACAAAATGGGCACAATTTATCGAAAAAAGAAAATTTCCAAAACTCCATATGTGAGTCACCAACTTGACGCTTGACTCAGTGAACACTCGAAATATCTCGAAAACTGAATGGGCACAAAATTTATAATATACGGCACAAATTGGCACAAAATGAGCAGAACTTATCGACAAAAGAAAATTCCATATATGAGTCACAGCGTCAAGTTGGTAATATCACAGTGAAAACTCAAAATATCTCGTATACTGAATGGGCACAAAATTCGTCAGATACGGCACAAATTGGCACAAAATAGGCACAATTTATCAAAAAAACAAAATTTCCAAAATTCCATATACGAGTCACAGCGTCAAGTTGGCGACTCATGGTGAAAACTCGAAATATCTCGAAAACTGAATGGGCACAAAATTCGTAACCTACGGCACAAAATGGGCACAATTTATCGAAAAAAGAAAATTTCCAAATTTCCACATATGAGTCAAGTTGGTGACTTATTGAAATTTCGAAATATCTCAAAACTGAATTGGCACAAAATTCATAACATACTGCACAAATTGGCACAAAATGGGCACAAATTTCCAAAATATTTTCATATCGAAATTCCACAAGTGAGTCACCAACTTGACGCACCTAATACATTCGATGTTTCATGAAATACAATTGACCCATCTGAATTACGTTTGATGATTTCTGAATGACAATTCACTAGTTTGAAATACAAGTGATATATTCTAAATGTCAATTGATGACTATTTCGGAATTACACCTGCAAATGGTGAGGATTAGGACGAACTTTTATAAATTTCTAATGGAATCGAAGTGAGGTTTTTTGTTTGGGAACATTAGATCATTGATAGCTCGTAACGACATCATCAAGATTTTGGGGTATATTGAGGATGGTATCGATCTGAAGAACTCCCTACAGGCAAAAAACACAATAAATAAAGAGATTCTTCTGCAAAACCCCTCTCCCATCCACATTATCCAGAGTCGCAGCGGGAATGAAGCGATCCAGGCGTAGTAGGCTATTCAAAGAGGTATCGGAAAAAAGATCTGCCATACGCATATAAAGGAAGGGAAGATTTATTAGCCGCATTAAACTGAAGCGGCGTAGGGACAGGTGACGAAGTAGACCGCGATCTGTGGATTGAGGTATTGAAATGAAAGTGATACGCAACATAAATCATCCCGTTCCTGACACCGTGGCAGGATCACCCCTTCCTGCCAAGGACGAAGGACTGGGGAATGGTTCGATAACCTTCTTCGGCGGTCTTAGCTCGTTTCTCCATTTTTAAAATGGAAAAAGAAAGATGTAAAATTGAATAACATGGAAAGAATATTGCTACTGTTGACAATTGCTCGAATTAAATCACTTGCAATAAAAATGAACAAATAAAATAACGGTATTGAAAACAGTAACTGAAATAAGTATGAATAAAGGAAAAGGAGGAATGAAATGACAAGCACTATAATATTTTTCCGAGATGAATCCACATTCTGTTCGTAATCAACTTTCATTGCTTTCAAAGGAAAATGTTAGAGACGAGATGCATTAGGCTATTCATCTTGGTTCAAGGCAAGTGGTATAAGTTGTCAGTTTTTGGTGTCAGACTTCTCTAGAATATGTTGTTATAGTGGGGGAGCTCACAGTACTAAACTAGGATTTACTCGAGCATCAGAGGGACTTGAGGGTTGCGAGTTGCAAAGCTTAGATAATGAAAAGAATAAAATGTTATACAATGTATATCTTCTCTTTCAAAAATTTTGAAAAAATTGTTGCATGGATATACTCGAGCATATCACATTAATATATAGTCTAAGATCCCAGGGCCCCCAGACCTTACTTATTTTTGCAGTAACGAATTTTACAGTATAGATAGTCTTATATGTGTTCAATAGTGTGTGCATACTAGCTAGCTTGGCTAGGAGGCCCGTACACAGGTAGAAGCTAGAAAAGATAGACAAAAACATACCGATCTTTTCTTAAATTCGAAGAACTGATTTTTGTATGTCACGCAGAATATTATGAAAAATCAGTATTTCATATTACCAGACAGTTTCCGTAGGCCGTAATTCCTCCCAGACGCCTTAAATTTCAATTAAAAAAATCACAGTTAGAAACATTGTTGTGAAATGGCCAGATTCAGCATTTTTGTTAAATTGGAAGCACAGATTTTCATATATGTCACGCAAAATATTATAAAAAATAAATATTTCATATTGACAGACCGTTTACATGAGCCGTAATTTCCCCCAGACGCTTTAAATTTCATTGAAAAAAAATTAACTTTCTTTACATTCGAAGTCTCCAATTTTGAATATAATGCTTGAGGGATTATTTTAATACCCTTTGTATAAAGCCAGACAAATCCCAATGGCCAAACATTCTGCCAGGCATAATCAAAATTTTTATTAGATCCCTAGAAACTATTAATTTTTTTGCCTAAAAAGTGTATGTTTTCAACATCAAATTATGGAAATGACAATTTATTATTATAATTATAACAGGAATGAAAAAATATCATCTTTTTCATTAGTATCATAACCTTAATCTTCATTGTCAGCTTCATTAGATGGTTAACTCGTACCTGGCGTTTTACAATAATTTTATTGATAGAGGTTTCGTAACTATATGGGTAACATTCAAAATAAAAAAAAAAATTCAGCCACGCTGAAGAATGTCATTTCGTCAATCTCAAATGATCACATTAGTGGTAGATACAATTTTCAGCATGTAATTGACTCACCTTACCTTATTCAGACGCGTTCGGGAATGTCGGATACTCAATTATTTTTTGACCGAATATTCTTTCTAAAATTACGACGTTGTAGAAACATATTTCAATTCTGTCTGTTGATTTGAAAAACAATCTCTTCGATAATAAATTCCTAATATCTACAAAGCTGAAAGTAGCTGATGTATTCTATTTTTTCTCTGGATAAACTCAAAAATTGAGGATTTGAATATTAGGAGTAATTGTTACCCCGCATCAACCCCACACATCATCAAGGATAAAATATGATTTCCTTTCTTCAGAAAGAGTATTCTCGTTCGTTGTTGTATGGCCTTTTTAGAATTTCTCCTTTTATTCATTCATCCATGTATAACCTAGTGGAAAAAATTTCTTATTTCTCGGGAATTTACATCGGATGGTCATTGTGTCTAGGGACACCTTCACCATCACTCTTATTATTCATGTGGATACCACACAGATAGGTAGGATTAGTCAAATAATATTTAATATTAAAAAATTCCACCTCTCAATTCAATTCTAAATTCCATATTTATTTTTTTTCATTTGTCCAAAATTTCGTTATTTCATAAAATACCTGGCGCCCCTGGAATTCATGAATTTTTTTCATGTTCAAGACGGAAAACCTACTCTGAACTAGCGATCGCCTTTTTTACATCTGATGATTTGGCACATCTGAATATTTACTTTTATTCTGAAATTGACGTATTTTTATTGTACCGTAACGATGTTGCTTAACTTTAGATAATTCTAGTTATTGTTTTCACCTAAGCGATTTGTTGGAGCGAACCATTGAGACAATTGAATTATTGATTCTTGTTAGTATATTCGGCTTATAAAGTCGAGAATTTTCGGATAGACTATGAAGCCATTTTCTTCTGAATAATATTTATGAGCGAAATTGCAAGTAAAATTTTCTTTCAGGTCTTATTGCATATCATATTATAGATTTGAAAAAACTAACGAAAAACGTGAGGAGCGATAAACTTCAGAGTATCATACCAAATCACTGTGTTTAATATCGCGAGCAAAATTCTCAGAGAGGACCAAACTTTCCTCTTGAATGAAGAAGCATATTCTGTATATCCTGCAAGAAGTAAGAAAAAATCCTCATCATCAAAACCTTGATATCTCCAAGTGAGTGTAAATGTGTTAGAGATAGTGAACAACAGTATTTAATATTGAAGGGAGTTTCGATGCTACTGGTCCCGGAAATTCAAACCCTGGAATAAAAAAAAAAATGAAACAGGAAACCGAAAATCATCTGAAATAAATTAAAAATTGTAAATTGATTTCAAATCGACCACCCAATTCAAGAAGTTATTTTGAACTACAAGTTATAGTGTTAAACCAAACTGAATTTAAATTTGGCATAATGATTTATAAGATGTTTCTGATCTTCTCTGCTTCTCCGCAAACACAACAAGAACTCTCAACTGGATTGTACAGGCATGTGTTACAACGACGATATCCTGTTCTTACACAATTGAGGCCATATTTTTCCAAGGAGATCAGATCCAGGAACTTTATTAGAAGAATCGATTTTTATCTTTTAATATCTCACCATTGAAACTGCCAAATTTTTTTGCCACTTATGTTGATTTGAGACAAGGCAAGGTATTGGAATTGAATTACATTTGCTTAATTTATATGAGTCCTAAATCTTGCATTTCAAGTTCAATAAACGTGATATCCCAGGTTACTACTACAAGTCACGAATGTGAGAGGACCCTATCTTGAACAGTTATTTTGATTGCTTTTAATGGAAGCATCCGATATTTCACCTCATGTTCTAGTTGCCCTGGAAGATGGCGAGATGATTAGATGAACAGCATCGGATAGTCGTTGGAAACGACATCGTAAAACTGAATCTTGCTGCCGTTGCTGCTCGGATACTATTGTTCGAAGCGCTCTGGCAGTGGCAGATCTACAAACAAACCCTCTACTTGGATATCTAAGGAAAGGGGAGTAGATAAGAATCCCAACTTAGTATATGGCTTCAGGACTAGTAGGAGATTAATTATTATTGACTGAGCTGCGTTTATGATGGATTATGGGGAGATTTGTGTTTTTGATAAATCCGTGATAAAGGTCACATTCGTATTGAAGAATGAATGTATTCTTCACCATCCAACAATATTAAGCAAATAATGTCTCTAGAAATTTTGCTCGACCTATGAGTGTATCCAAATAATAATGTTCTCGATTATTTTCTGAATAATATCGTAATCCAGGATGATAACACTAAATATAAGGAAAAGGAGCTCATATGGCTTACAAAAGATTGAGAAGAGTGAAAATTGGCTTTTGAAATATGTGAACATAATTTTGTTTTAGTTTTTCGTTTTCAATTTTTATAGAGTATTGAAATCGTTGCATTCGCCGAAATAGTTTTCAAAATATCGAGAAAAAACTAAAGAAAAAAGGGAGATGAGAGTATTCGGTATTATGCTTGTTTTTCCTATTTGAATATTTTAAGCACACCTTTTGAAGTCGAAGATTGTGGAAATATAGTATATTCCTAGAATTTTCAAAAAATTGTCACAAGTTGTTCCAAATGTTGGGTCAAAAATTGGGATCAAGATTGGCCTACAACTTTTGTTTTTCGAATAAGAACCCTAACCTCAATGACAAGTGTGTCCTGGCCATACCATTCATCCACTGCACCAATGATACGCAGCACACATGAGGAGCCCACTGCTTGATCTCAAAATATAGCAAGTAGGCTTTTTTTAACACTTTTAAAAAATGGACTGGCTTGTGATTTTAGCATAAATTTACAACAAATATGAAAAAAATTGTCAGAGGCGATTTTAGCAACTGCAGGGCCTTTTTCTCGACATGTTCGTCCTTAAAAAACTTCACGACACACAGAAAACCTCTCACTTCGAACCTCAACAGAAGACTGATTTCAAGTTCTTTTTCTGTTATGAAACTTTTTTGATCGTTCTCTGATTACATGCAAACGTGAAATGATCTTATTCAGCTGTTGAAGATTAGTACAAGATAGGTCCTGAGTAATATTTTTTCCTAATATTAGAAGGGTATTTACATTTTAAGAATAAAGATCTGCTTTGTTTTACAAAAACCTTGTCGACCAGTGTAATGCAGCAATGCGGAAGCGGATGCAGAAGTCCAAACTTATGCGGAAACTCCGCATTTGCGGATGCGGATGCGAATATTCGCAACAACCCTACTATAAAGTTCTGAGCAGTACCTCTTCCAGACCTTGACTTAGCTCATAGCTAAGTCGAAACAACTAATTATTCAGTAAGGTTGTCTTAAATATTATTTCAGTTTATTTGAAGGAGAAATATTGATTATTTTCTATATGGATTTCGATAGTACCAGAATTGAATTTTTTGGTTATTCGATTATTGTATTTTAATTTCAGATACTCAGGTATAGGTTTGACGTATTTAGGTGAGGGAGTCCCTAGATAGTTTGGAAATAAAGTGGGATCTGGTTGGTGATTGGTGACGTTGCAATAGGGATCTAGATTTCTTCTTGACTTCTTAACTCTCATTCAAGGAGGACACAACGATTCACTCAATGTCAAAATACCGTTTGACAATCAGAGAACTTTGTACTGACAGAATTATAACAGGCAGGGCCGCCGCCAGACATTTTGCCGCCCCGGCAAAATAAAATTTCGCCGCCCTGGGAAAATTATATTTTGCCACCTTGCTGTGATATATTGAGTTTGGGATTCATAACAAACTCTTTTACAATTTGATCAAGGGGGAAAAAATTCAGAAACCTTCGTTTCTGAATTTATTTTCCCCAGAAACGTTCGTTTCTGAATTTTTTTCCCCTTGATTCAATTGTAAATAATTTCTATTGGAGATGACTTCTCTTGTATAATCACATGAACTTGCTAAAACATAAATAAAACTCAACATATCATTTCAGGAATTGGAAAGTATAAATAGAAAATATAACTTTAAATATGTATCATACAAAAAATATATTAAATAAAAAATAACAAAAAAATCATATATACCGGCTATCGTATGTATAAAGAAAGGTGAACTAGAACCCTCAGACTAAAATATTCGAACTCAAATAAATTTGTTCCTTCTTACCTTCATCTCGCAAAGTCATGAATTATTTGAAATATATCGAGAATATTGACTCTCTGATATTCAATGGATATAATGACTAGATCAGATAATCTATCTTGGACCATTGTTGATCGTAGAAAATTTTTTATTAGTTTCAACTCTGAAAAGCTTCTCTAGCCAAAAGTATCCCAAAAGTATTTCCATATTTAATAAAATCATTATACGACAGTTTCTACGATACACGAAACCGATAAATGTAAAAATTCTCAATCAGGCGGTAAGGTATCATAATAATAATAGAATAAATCAATCGATTCAAGTACAAATGCATTTGTATAAGATATGTCAAATAAATATTCAGAATTTCAAATTGCATTCACATAGGTACAAAATATCGAAACCATGAAAACGCTCTCTGCTTTGAGTGTACGACGCTAAATGATCTCATGTTACAGGAAAAAAAAATTTCATTTTTTGATAATTCTTAATTCCAAGGCAATGACATTCGGATCGGAATAAGGTATCTACATAACCCTATTACATTTGTTACCAGTTGCGATGTTCTTAAACTCTGGCATCTGATTAAGTAAATGAAAAGAGGTCAATATAAATCCTAAGTATTCACCTATATCTTATAATGATAATTATAATAATATTGATATATTCTTCTACTATGACCATTATCCAATAAATCAAGAACACTAATCTGCCTCAAATTTCAGGGAGGCATATTTTCAACTCAATCAAAGACGCCTTTCCGAATTATTGAAACGACGCTTTATGATTAATATGCGTATCTGAGGCGATCGTTGAAAGACTAAAAAAAAATCACCTACATCACTGTTAATAAGCAGAGAGCGCCTTATACTTATTATCGTTTAAATGTGAAATCCGACGGTAAAAAAATACGGAATTATAGAACTCACCTTCAATTTTGTAGGGTAATTCAGTTCGAAAATCATAACTCCCAAGAAGATGAAAGATTTCTATTATGTAGCACTATATAGTGTTGCAAAAATACTGAATATTTTGACGACACTGAGGACTAACGAGTTGATACCCTTATGATTTCTCGAGTATTATAAACCCCTCCCGAATATTAAAATTTAGAACTCCGATTGGCAAACTGAAAATAAGAATCATTGCTGAATTATCCCAGAAACACTTTCAAAAACTTTAGTCCCAAATGTTCATCAAAGGGACCGACCCGTCTTGGTAATAAACTCGTAAACAAGGGAGTGTAACTAGGATGATAGGCCGCTAAGTAGAGGCATTGGCGATATTTACAACCTGACAGAGATATTTATTTATGAGTAGAATGCTGGATCTTCGATCGTATTACTCTTTTATTGGTTTAATTGTATTTTTATCTGGTTATTTGGGTACAAGTGTGATGTATTTGGTTGACCAGACTCAAAAAGCCGCCCCTGAGTCTGGTCGTGCATTTCACTTTCAATAATAGGCGGGTTTTCGATTTCAAAGGAAAAAAAATCTAGTATGACGAAACTGATTTTGCCGCCCCTAGAATTTGCCGCCCCGGCAGACTGCCCGGTTTGCCGGCCCTGGCGGCGGCCCTGATAACAGGTATGAAATTTCCTTTTCTACTTTCCATTACCTCACTACTAACTGAGGTTAAATCTAGCAATTGGTGTTAGGACAAATGAAAACTGAACAAAAATCCGAAATATGGATGTTTGGAAGGGGTTCTTCATTTCTTCATTCAATTTGAGATGAGATATTCTCCAGAGAATTGTCATCATGGTCCATTATTCTCGAGCGTCAGAAACAAAGGAAGAAAAGAAATATATTTTAATTCGGGGAATCCATAACCACCAGGCACAGAAACCAAAACATCAATATAGCAAGCGTCTCTCCCACAACCAATGTAATTTCATCACTGGCAGCCCCTCCAGATTGTCTGAGTTAAACTCCCCATCGAAAGTAAAAGTAATCGAACGTGGTAGATAGCGAAGGTCTCAGACTAATGTCGATTCCCTTCGGTAATCCACGAATAGCGCAAGTTGCCCGAAAAACATCGGAGATCTACAAGATCGCATTAGGAATTTCGTCAATAATAAATTTAGGCGGCAAAGTCGTCGGAACTTCTCTCATATCAGATCCCGGCTTCGCGAGGGACAGGGGTACATTTCTTCATCTTAATGTGGAAAGTTAGAGTCGCTGGTGTCGCCGTCCTTTCAATTACCACCCGAGACTGATGTATTTTTTCTCCGCCGGGTCGGGGCGGATTATTTCATTATCTTCACATTCGGGTGAGAAAGCAGGAGTGGTTTTGCATCTTAATGACTCAAAAAAGCTACTGGGGGTATCCCCCTCTATTTGAGGTTGGATTTTTTGGCTAAATGAAGCGAATATACAGAAAAAAAATTATTCAGACATTGAAAATTTAGACCAGATTTACCGTTACTATTTTGACTGTTTGTTAACGATCTTCCTAGACATATTACTTTAGGACGCGTGTTTTTGTATGCGGATGATACTCCTATAGTAATATCGGCAGAAACAAAAGAAGAACTCATCCTCAAAGCAAGCAGTGTAGTACACGAGTTCAGCCAGTGGTGTTTGGTGTTTCAGGAATAAATTGATGATAAACCATTCAAAAACAGTCTGCCTCAATTTTCATAAGAACTCTAACACAAAAGCTGAAAATCTTCAAGTGAAAATGAATAATAAGCACCTTATAAGTCCTGAAAAAACTATTAAATTCCTAGGAGTTTTACTAGATGAGAACCTCAAATGGGGAGATCATATCGAAGAAGTCTGCAAAAAAATTAACAGTGGATACTAGCTCTGCTGAATCTCAGATATACATTCAATAAAAGGGTCTAATGAGCGCCTTTTATTCATTATTATAATCAAGAATGAGTTATAATAGCTATGTTCGATTTGTACTTATGGAGTTTGAGTGGAGTGAGAGTGGCGTTTTAGTCACGTGACTTCAGAGGTTGCGGTGTTAGATTATCCGATGTCGAACGCTCCGGAGCTGGAAGAGCGTTTGAAACTAACCTCTAATCTCATGTTTTGATTTTTAGATTTCAAACGAACTCTTGTTTTCTGAGATTAGTGTCTTCAAAAAATATTCAGAATTATTCATACATAGAATTATTCATACATTCTTTTACTCCAAAAGAAATACTGCCTTCTCCCAAGTCGTTCCAATAATAAACTTTTGCCGAGATCTGTTTTTCAATAATATCGGAAATATATATATATATATTCTTTTGAATAAGAGAGCTAAAATAATACAATAAATGTTGAAACAAAAAGAACCTGAAATGTAGAAGTGTAATGAAAAATTGTATTTTCACAACATACATACACATATGCACGAAACTTGAATCTGGTTGCATTCCCCCTTTATAAGTTACAAGCTCATACCCGCGGCTCAGGTCGCGTTACTGATAGGTCCGCAACCCCACATTCATAACCTCCTACCGAAGAAGAGACAGCACGTGTTTACATGACAAAACGTTGTCGCATATAGATTCAATAATTTCTTGCTCAAATTCACACTCGTTCAACATACTGTAACTTTCAAAGTATCCATTAGAAAACTATACTGTAAAAAGCATTTTTCATCAGCAATAAATGCCGCAGGTAACAGTCACATTCATTTTTATATTGATTCAGTCCATGCCAGTCAAAAGCCATCTGCAAATTGACCATTATTTTGGATTGAATTGAAAATGTTAAAAATGGCTATCGTGGGTTATTTTCGGCAGTTAGACATAGACATATGCTGTCTCGGACTTTTTTATAGAACTTTTCGAGCACTACAAAATTGTCTCTGACCATGTTTCTCTATCTCTTATAGTTTACGCAGCGTCGCCCGTAAAAGCCAGAAAGTATCGGGATTTTTCATGAAGAATCGATATTATTTCTTATTTCTTCGTTATATATGGATGAACCCTATATGAAAACCTCCCAAAAAAATTCTCTACAATATAGTGAAAGTTTCATCAAAATCGATCATCTGGTTCCTGAGTCAATAGAGGACAAACACACAACCAAACACACGGACATTCACATTTATAATATTAGTATGGATAAGTATGGATTTGTTTGGATACGTTTATAAGTTTTTTTTTTATTTCATCAATTTTGGAAGTACTTATAGATATATCTCCGTTGATATGCATTCTGCAGAGTTTATTTATCGAACTATACTTATTTTTCAATGTACCCCCCCAGGAAAATTGTTACACATTTTTGATTCACCCAGTAAATTTTTTATACCTATGTCATTATTTTTCTGCACCTTATGACCATACGAGTTTCTTATTCGTTGATATTTCTGAAAGTTGCCTGAAAGTTCTGGTTGATTCTTTTTTAAAAGCTTTTGGTTTGTAATTGTGTGATTCCTCAATCATAAAGAGTTATGCCAATAATTCCTGATTTTATGAAGAAATTAATTCTTGAGTAGTCCAAGGAGCTTCCATTCATATTATTTTTAATAACTGTCTCCCTCTACGTGGCGAATGATTGATGACTTCTTCCACGGCGTCCCCCAAATTAGCTGATGTAATTTGAAACACGCCTGCTTGATAACGTGGCGCTTCACGGTTCAGGCCACCGCGTTTATCCAGAATTCAGGAAGTAATGCCCCAGAAGTTATTCAACGAAAAATTTTGTTCATATCTGCAGATGACATAATGAGAAATTAATTTATGGTATGTAAACCAACCTCATTCATCCTGGCTGCGGAACATTGAATGAAAAATGAATAAAATTTACTCGCGCATAAATGAAATACCTACAAAACTTCGACCTCACACCCTCGTGAAGTTTTGACTGCGAACGAGCAGCAAGGAAATAGAATCCGTTTGTCAACGCATCCTTTATATCAGCTATAAAATAGCTTATACGAACGCGTACGCATTCCTAGTTGAAAGAGCGCCATTCTAGCCAACTCTAGGATTTCGGGTAATTTCCCAATGTGAAGAAATATTTTACGTCTTTGATGACATAATTATGGCGCTGTTAGGGTCTTTATTTTCAATCATCCGGGCGAGGCGGCCAAGAATATGAACCATGTGGTCTAATTCCGACGTCAAAAACTCTAGATATACTATAACTGCCAGTTTTTTTTTTTTTGATGTCGCACAATACAGGAGTATCAATTGTGGTGAACATTTTATTTCGGTTGATTCGTAGGAATGAGTAAGATTAATTTCATGTTGGAGGAATATCTTTTCAAGCTATCTGCTTCTTCGAAGAATCTGAATTTTTTAAAGGTCTATTCCTATTAGGGTGTAATATGATTTCTACTTGCAACAAATTTTTATTCTGCTCAGAATCCTCATGATATCAAGACACTTCATGAGAATTCACGCAATATTTCAGACCATACACTTTTAATATAGGGAATAGTTGCAAATTACTTATTGTTTCCTTCCTTTCTCATTTTTCTGACGAAGCTTAGTCTGGGATGAATAACAATATTATATAAAGGATGATTCACGAAAACCATTCGTTAGATTATTTCGAATTATACACTCGAGATAATTACTTGAAATTTCATTGTAAAGCTTTGTTGGGAGAGATGTATTCTTAGAAAAAAGTTGGTTCACGAAGGCAGGGACCAAACTATAGAAACCCTTAAAAATTTTGATTCTCAGATCCTGACATATCATAAAAGGATCATTATGAACTAGTTCCTCGATCCGTCCCCATCAATGAAAATCTAAAGGATAGGCATTCGGTGACCCAGTAGGCCAAAAAACAGCATTGACCAAGAATTTCAAGATGCACTTGAAGGATAAAGTGATTAACCATTATGCTATGACTTTATTTTGATCGAAAAATAATACCTAGTTTGTGACATATGCTTTCTGTCAAAAGTCCTCAGAAACATAATATTAATTAATGAATTATTTTTCACGTTGACTTCTGAAAAATGGATTAAACTTCAATAATGTAAACGAGAATCCAAAGTTTTCTTCAGACGAAAGTGAAACTTTGCCCTAATCTCGTGAAATATGCATTTTGAAGCAATAATTTGTACAATTACATTTATTAATTTTTTTTTTCGAACTAGAATCCATATGAATTAAACAGTAGATTCTCATTAGAAAGAAAATGAGTTTCGAGGTTTTTGTCATAGCGGATTTTGACACTGAAACCGAAACAACCTGTATTTACAATTAAATTTTCAATTAACAGAGAAAAAGCATTAGTCTCCTGATAAAAGCTGGAAAATTAGAAATTCTCATGCGAAAATGTTATTAACATTGACATGAATTCTTCTTTGAAAATTTTTTTTTCAGATTTCAGACAATTTTATAGAAAAAAATTGCAGATCCCACTTCCCACTTATATTATAAATGCGAGTTTGAGAGGATTTGAGTGCGGATATTTGTTACTCTTTCACGTAAAAACTACAGAACGGATTCATATGAAACTTCACTTCAATATAGCTCATCCATCAGAATAACACATACGCTAGAATTTATAGAGACTTGTGTAATTTTATTATAAAAAACGAAATTCCTGCCCTGTGAGAGCTATTTAGGCTCACGTTCCTCTGTTCCTCAATATGTACCATGAAGTCACGAATCACCCGTATAATTCTCACGGTGATATGGAAAAATTAACCTTTTGGTCATTTCGTGCGTTTTTTCCGAAAGATATAAGAAAAGTTTGGGAATACAAGTACCTAGATCTAGTAGGTGGTGTTGCAATCAGGATCTAAGTTTTTCAAGATTTTTTTTTGGGTGTCGGATTGAAAATTGGAATAATTATCACAATTGTAATAACCGGTCCAGCTAGAGCTAACTAAAAGCAATGTAGAGTTCAATCAATAATTCGATTATGAATAAAAGCAGGTTATTCCATTCGAAAAACAGGAGTTGGTAGGTATCGGTGAAATCATAAGTTGAAAGAAAATGAAATTTTTTCCAAGAATTCATATATTCCAACAAAGCAAAACTACTAAATTTCAAGAATTTATCTCTGGTCATTCTTTGAAATGAATCAATGTTTTTTTAACCATTCTAACCAACGATCTTCGAAAATCACAACAATAAATTCAATTCTGATATCCAGCGTTGTCAAATTGTGATTAATGTTCGAGGAGAGCATAATCTTTACAGAACTTTATTTTTTGAATCTTTTGAATCAGCTGATCATGTGCCACAAAAACTAAAGATAAGTTTTCACTTGGAAATGTGAATTTCATGTAAAAATGGGCAAAATTATGAGTTAGATAAGTAAATTTTAGACATTCAGTTTTCGCCTGTTTAAAAACTTGAAGAAAATTTCAAATTACAATTCCCATCTTCCTAGCGTATTCTCGAATATTGTCAGTTTAGGATTATTAGCTGTCAATAAGAATCTTATTTCTGTGTGAGATTCATCTTCACTAAACACATCAACATTGAAATCGCTAGCAGTTAAAACTTCAGTGACGCGGTACACACATTTCCATCTTTCATCTTATTTAATATCCATCTAGTTTTCAGGATGGTATCGACTGGAAAAATTATTTTTTTTACTCTTTATATACTTCACTGTCCATCATTGAATTCACAGATGCAAGTTATTTCTATATTCTTTCACACACCGAGAGTTCAATGTCTTTTGTTTCGAATACGGCTACCTCTCCATGAAAAAACTGTCTGTAATCTGCAAGTTGAAACTTTGGTAATCCGACTACTCTTTGTTGTCGCAAACTCAACGAATGTTCTATGAGGGACATACACTCTGGGTTGCTTGCTACTATTTTCACTATACTAGCTTATCTACTGAATTGAGCAACGACCTCAGCTTTTGATTTATTATACTTGATTCTTCTGGACATGATGACTATTATACCCATTTTGTTCCTTGTTTATGTAGCTTGTTGTTGAATCTAGAGAAGAACATTCTATGGTGCCACAATTCATTTCTACTTTCTTGAGGTCCGTTGTACATCAATCAAAAAACTTTTATTATCTAACTTCACTGTTGTTTATTGTTCGATAAGTATATTGTTTCCTTTTCCAGAAATATTCTCGTTCACATTATCTTCGGTTACTTTGTTGAATCAGGAGTTGAAAAGTCATAAATATCGGTTTTTTTCTCATTATGAGATGGATTGAGAAGGTGCTCCCCACAACCACTATTAGCTGTTTCAAATTGTAACTAGTAATGTAAATATATTATTCGATATTCGTTTGAATATTTGGATAGACTTCGAGTATGTGATTCGACAGACGAGTTTCATAACATTTATGTCTCTATAAATATGTAAGCTCATTTACGTTGGCATGTAGAGGTTTCAATACATTTTAACAGAGAGGATCTCTCGATAAAGTTTTTTAGGGTTTCCGAAAATATATTCCATTTGAATTTGCTTCCTTTTTCTCTTGGGTATGATTTGAGATATTGACAAAAATACATTTTCGAAAATTTAAGTGGCTAAAATTATATTACCTACATCAGATACATATATACATTTTCTGCCACTAGTGACTATACTCAAGTGAATAAAAGTAACTTCCGGAATATCAGACTTTTAGGGAAATGCATTTCTGCTGAAGGCGATATATATACAAATTTTTCATTGAATCTCTTGTCCGTCTTGATTATTTTCAGCCGTGGGGAAAACACATGTTGAAATTAGCGTGGGCCTGTATTAGTCAATCCTGTTCTTGTTAATTATGTTGTCGCCTATCCAGAGTCTGCTCGAAATCCATTTATCAGACTTTTCTACCAATAGAAAAGCGGAAATTGCGACGACACGTGGAAAGTGGCTATAATTTCACAATCAAATAATTGGAATAACCTGAGCGGATCGTTTATTATAATTTCGTAGGAGATCCGGAACGTTACGAGTTAATTCTGGTCTGAGATTCGTCGTGTTTTCATTGAAAAATTTATGGCTACTGGAATGAGCACACTCGATTGGCGACAGATCTGATTAATCTGGGGATTCATTTATAATCACGGCGGGTTGTGATTCACTCATTCTCAGTGGCGTGGAGATTACAAGGCTGATTTATTCAATGTAGAGCTCAATGTGAAAGGTTCCTTACAAAGATTTACGCAGTAGATAAAATTTTAAAAAAATTCTCTGCATAACTTTTAAACGGTGAATGCCACCAGATGCAAATTCCGTGCATAAATGTATGTTATATCAATAAAGGTTTTCAATACACTTCCTTAGTTCTGAAATTGTTATGAAGTTTTTTTTTAGAGTAAATTTTTTTTGGAAAACTTCTTTCATTGTATTCGGTTTCGTGAAAAAAATATGAGCCGAGGAGCATTCGATGGACCGAAGAAAATTATATGAAAAAAGTACTTTTATCCGAATACATAAAATCTTACCATTTTCGAGATATTTGAGTTTTTGTCGTCACAAGATGTCAGCAGATTCAGTCATCGCTGGATTCATCGGTAACAATATTTTAGAAGGCAATGAACAATTCTATTCCTTATTTTGTCGATGATAATACGCTGTGCCCAGGGCCGCCACCAGGGCCGGCAAACCGGGCACATTGCCGGGGCGGCAAATTATAGGGGCGGCAAATCAGCTCTTTCATACTAAAATTTTTCTTTTAGAATATACTATTCGCGCACAGGCGGAAAATCTGAAGTCTGATACTGGGGTTTCCATACCATCCAACTGAGTTGTGGGAATTCAAACGCGAGCTGTCAGAGGTGTAAACTCCGAAACTCAACCCACTCTAACAGTCTACTGAAGTAGGAAATTCTCATTTAATTCGAGTTGTTCATTTATTCATGACATTTATATCCAAGTGTCAGAAAAACTCGAATTAAATGAGAATTTTCTACTTCAGTAGACTGTTAGTCAGAGAGGGTTGAGTTTCGGAGTTTACACCTCTGATCGCTCGCGTTTGAATTCCCACAACTCAGTTGGATAGTATGGAGCGCAAAAGTCCAGACGGAACAAGTTTGGCTAAGACCGGTCCTTTTCAGGACCAACAACACCCTGATGACGGCAGGCGAATGCTTGCCGAAACGTCGGTAAATACCAACAATATAGATAATGGAAATAGCCCAAATAATGTCCCAACAATTATTCCATTATCAAGAATATTTCGTTCACAATTCATTCGTCTTGCTGAATTATTATAGTCCGGCATAAAAATAAACAAAAATTGCCAGAGAGCCAAATTTTGGTGGAAAGCTAGGGTTTAGCTTTACGAATGAAGTGTGTAAAATGCCCATCTCTTTTCTCTAAAACAGTGAATCTAATATGAAAACTTTAAATTTCAACTGTTTATTCTACTATCCCTGAGTTGCAGGAACTTCACTTAAAATTAAGGAGTCCTTTAAAAGTTTAATCCTTGCTCAAACGGAACATCCATGGCTACCATCTATGGACTATCCAATTAAAGGAAGGATATAAATTTTGAAGGATTTTTAAATTTCAATTGAAGATGCTGCAACTCAAGGTATGCCTATTACCATTGGCTCTTGAAAACATGCAGAAGTTGTTTATACTTATACAGATAAACAAAATTTTCGTATAACGCATTTTGTGTTCCTGAAGAACGATTTACAATGAACAAATCCGAAATACTTGGGTCGATCTTGCTGATAATGCAATATTTAAAAAGGATGATTTTCTCTAAGTCTGTGTCAAAGCCGTTCATTCCGCCGAATCTTGTAGAACAAATTCGTGCGAGAATATCTCAGTTTAAATGGTAAAATGTATTCATTATATATTGGCTCTTGGCTCCCTGCCACAGATTTATTCATTATCTGTCAAATTCATGAGGGAGAAAACAGTTCTGCCGATCAATATTTTGCAATCCAAAATTCATTAAACGATTTCTCTGAATTTTATGAATTAGAGAAAATAACGTATAATACTCGTAGATGGAAGGTCTATTCTAACATTCAAACTCTAGTTCGTTTTTGAAATTTGAAATCCTGAAAGAATTTTATTATATATTATAAATAACCAGTCAAATGCACTATTTCCTCCATGAAATGTAAAATTTAGCTCTGGTTTTGTCACGAACGATACGGCGCTACTGTTATATTTTTTTCGGATAAATGTATCGATATATTCGTTGCAGGTTGTATTACTGTCACTGTTACATGCTCGCCCATAGTCTTGATAATTATGTTGTTGTTTTCTAGAGTGTCGAAACGTTCATAGCCCATTGATGTCATTTCTTTTTGGCATTCGACCCTATATTGTTCAATTCCCAATGAATGTTTTTTCAGGAAAACCGTCTACTTTGTAACGAAGTCACAAAAGTTATTGCGGATATGACATGTTGGTGTTAAAATTGATTAAAAAAATAAAGAAGTCTGAAGGAACGTTCTGCATTGAGGTGGGCGAATGTAGGTAAACTGAAGGAGTATTTCTTTGTTCTGTATACAAATACATTTTTTGTCATCCGCTTTATCGCCTCATTATGTCAAACGTTCTCATTTTGGAGTGTTACTTTTTTACTAGTCGTTTTCATTTAACTTCTTCGATTTTTTCCTCAACTATTTCTATTTACTCTATGACTTCATTATTCTTCTTTCTTGAATGGGTCCTCATTATTTTTTCATCACTGGCACTGTTCCGCTTGGCTCCTTCTTTCTCTTTTTATTCAAATTTATTATTTATTTCATTTCCACAGGACTCCTAATTATTATACTGCTGAAACGAGTCCATACAATAATGTAATAAGGTGACAACAAGTTTTTTTTAGTCCGTTCGCCAGTAACATTGAAAGCCCGGTTTTTATTCGAATGAGGCGATTTAGTGAAACTTAAATTTGTTGAAAAGAATACAATATTTCACTGCCATCACGAGTATTGAAAATAGTTTGCCAACATATTCCAAGAGTTTTATGAATCAATTCAAATATCTACATATAACATACCAACTCTTTTTTCATTTACTCATTCAGAAACGATCTCCGCAAATATCTTGGTTTGCATATTCTTCATTTAACGGTAATATCTTGCCTTTCAGTTTTATGCAGATAAGCAATACAATTATTTTATTTCCCTAGTTAACGTTTTCATTGCATGAAGTAATCTCATTTATCTGATCGAAGAAATGGCAAAAACATTTCATTTCTACTGTTTCAAATTATTGACCTGAGTTGAACTTTTCTTCATGCCACAATAATCTTTATCGGAATCTTACGCTTTTTTGATTGATGAATGTAGGTATGAAAGTATGCATAGGTATATGAAAAAACATCACAATCATAATTTTTTTCTATTCGCTCATTGTTGATTTCAAATTTTCAGATTGATATCCATTTTGATTTTATTTTCTCTTAGGAAATTTCCAATATACTTTGACATATATTATAACCGTAAAGTTACTAACATCATAGTTATATTTTTTCCTCATCAACAGGATTAACTCGATATTTCTAAATTTTATTTAAGAACTTCTTGATTATCCGTTATAGTTTAAACCCGTTATCGGCTCCAATCTCTTCCGATGAATCCATTTCATTGCTTTCAGTTCTTTAATGAAGTGATCGAAATGGAAAAAAGAACTAATGACACACTGTGAATCATACTGTTTTATACTTGAAGTGTTTATTATCTCAGTACTTCATGGTAAAGTTAAAATTTTTCCTTTCCATTATTGAATTTAAAAATTTCGAAAAGCGATCACCATCAAATCAACTGCCGATGTTGTCATTATAATCGATGCAATTTAGGTCGATCCGTCAAGACTTGAATTCAGTCGATTAAACGCGCAAAGTGCCTTATTTGGAAATAATTACGTTGGTATGTGCATTGATCACGTTCGTTAATTTGAAGAAAAACGTCGAACCTTGCGATGTCGTGTTTTTTCGATTGGCTCGAAGAAATCAGATCGCCCTCTCTCAAAAATTGACATCTCAAAAGGCAGCGCTGTTTTCGAGAATTCCAGGCCGATGAAAGTTAACGTTCGAGCAGCGGTAAACATGTTTGAAATCAGAAATAAACGGCCATTCGTTGAAATAAATCACAGATATCACAAGAATTATTCTTATTCACTCGATCGTAGTATGCAACATTCATTGCGAATATCTCTCTAGGACGGTATGTTTAGATGAATTATTTATCGTCGGAAGATTGGCATTCGACCTAAAACTGCATTACAATTTCAGTTCCTCCGCACGAAGATACACGATACGAAGCAACAGATTTTGCTATTTGAAAAGAGATAATGCTTTCCTATGAGGAATTATCATACAAATTCCAGTATACGCAAATTAAACTGAATAATTTTTTGATTCAGTACATTCGAATTTTTCCGCATTCATTCACAGATTTAAAAAAAAGGAATAAAATTTTTATAATTGTAACCTCAGAACTTTCGACTGAGTGTACGGATTTTGATGAGTGCTTTCTGTGTGATAATATTTTAGTTTGGTCCAGTTCTGACAATGACGTCCATGGGAAAACTATAAGTCTTAAATTTGCATTCAGTATGTATGCGAGAAATGGACTAATAACTCAATAACACGCCAACCGATTTCGATAATTTTTATATTTTTTTTTATTAGAAAGGGTGTACTTCAGGGATAGTTTGATCAGAGTTTCGCTAGGTTCTGATTATTGGATTCATATGAATGGAGCTGCCTCAGATGAGGTGATAAGTAATAAGTACTGAGTGGTCTGAAAGACTACGATGGCTAGAAACTTAGACATCTACGAGTATATGTATATAGGGAGCAAAAGCTCTCTAATTCATGCCAGTGTATATTTTTTATATCATGGCTTTGAATACTTTGGTAATCGATACTATTGATTATACTGGGCGATTTATTATAAGTGTTTCATTCGACCTATTCAAAGAAGGAAGTGTTATACAGATTCAAAATTTCTTATTTTTGTTGAACTTAAATTGTAAAATGTTTTAAAGCAGAATCTTCCTTCGGTTCTACCGGAGATTAATGTAAACTGACTTATTTCAAATGTATTACCCTACTTATTTATACATAGGTACTCGAATTTTTCGTCCAATGTATGAAATGCGCAACGACATCAAGCGATTGTTAAGTTATAAATTGATTGTCAAATTTATCAACAGAAAAATTGTCACAAATTGGTGTTTATATCTTTAAAATCCTTTATTGTGAAAATTGTTCCAAAAAAGAAGAAATCAACGTTCTTCACATTTCCAGACACCTTTTTCCGTCTAAATTTTCATCATGAATATGATCATATATTTCATTATTCATTAAAATGCAAAATACATTGAAGCCAGACCTACATATGTTGATGGTTTTTTCTCGTAAATTAAATGTGGATTTACATCCTCTCAAAAGTGAATATTTCTTGCATTTACAACTCCATCCTGTGTAAATCTGGCTTCATCTGTCCAGATAAACGAACGAACGCTAAAAATTAAATAAAATCATGTGAAAACAGAGACAATTGAGATTTCTCGATTGCAAGGAGAACTCGGGTAATACTAAATTCTTAAAGAGAACCATCCGGAGGAAGCCTTAATTACTTGTTTGCGAAAGGTAAGAACGAAACTGGTGAGATTTGCTGAAATCCAATCTAATAAGCTTTGCAGAGACTTGATTACATTCTTTCTTGTTTTTCCTGGAACTGTCAAGAAATCGTAACGATTCTATGAAATCCGAAATTCTTGAAACGTCTCCTGTGAACATGCGTTCTTATAAATACTTCTGATGATTAGCGATTTGTCTAGGGCAATTTATATTGTAGAATTTTCTTCGAACACGGTAATTAATAGGAAGCGTATATCATTCAGGCGGTCACAATGTATTATCTTAAACAACGACCAGTTTTTATAGCAGCGACCTCTGTATTCGAAAGCTGCGCGTATAAATCGGGCGAGGTCTTTTGTTTAAGTGCGATTTTCAGGTTGTTGGACCCGATAAAAATAATTTTCAGAGGCATAAATGATGGAGTCGAACGTCTTGGAGCGTTATTGGAAAGTCCATTTTTCATGCGTTGTGCGACGAACGGATATTGACGGCGATTCTCGTGAAAACTGTTTCGGGGATCGTAAAGGGGTACATAAATATCAATTCAGTGAATTGGCGCAAGGAGACGACAAAAAGCTCTTTATTTTCAGCTTTAGCAGTCTGGAATTGAGGTTCGTACGACCATAATCTTCATTTATAAAGGTTTTTAGAGGACGTTCCAGCAGACGACAGCAATTAATAATCTTCTTATCCACATTATCATCCATTTGATGTTTGGCTTGTTTTTAACGATCTACGTCTTGATTTTCGATTGTCCATCGAATCAATATTACATGCGAAATTTTGAGATTGAACTTCATGATGGTATTTGGATTGCATATGAGTCGAGGCTAAACTAAACAAGGGGTTCAGTTTCAGCCCGAAATCTCTAAATGAAATAATAGTATATTATTTGATGAGGAGATGTGTCACTTTTCATGGGGAGCCTGTGGGTAATTAAAGACTAGCCACGAAAAGTCACTTCTGCTCCAAACAAAATATGCTATTTTCTTCAGAAGGCTCTGAAATTCATAAAAATCTGGAGATCCACATTTAGATTTGATTCATACTTACGATCGGTACTATTCGATATTATTGAGTTATCAATAGAAAACTTGCCTAGTTGAGGTTGTTATGCGTTGTCACTTTCACTACGGCTTGAAGAAAAGTAGTGCATCGTTGTTCTCCTTCGCGTGTTTTCAAATAATCAACCAAAAGAAAAGATAGTTTGCAAGGAGCGTAACTGTATGTTATGTATAATGAGACATTTGTTTCAAAATTAAGAAAATTGCAAATTTTTTTAATTGAAATAATATATTATACTAGGCATCTGAAAATAATTTTTATGATTAAAGATTTCAAGTCGCTATCAACCAAAGGTGCTTCGACAAATTAATGAAATTATGACATTGAAAAAAGTCAGTGCCTGATCTTCATTGTTCAATAATATAATAAGTATTTTCACTTGTGAAACATTTGAATAATTAAATAAAAATAAGACAAAAATACTTTTTTCGAAAGCCAAGTGATTCATGTTATTTCAAGAAATAACATACAATTTTATGGTGAAACAAAATGATGAGTTTCGTAATGAAGAAACTTTGATTTTGAGTTATAATTAAAAAATAGTAACAAAGAAATAATTTTTGTGTATGCCAAGGAATTTTACTTGACATTATCTATCAAAGGGATGTTTCATCTTGGAAATATCATTTGAGGTTATCGAGATACACAGTTCTACCGAAAACGCAATAATCAATATTCACCCTGTAAATTTCGAAGTTTAACACATATCAAAACACTGAAAGGCCCCTCCTACTTCCCCACCTGCGGGAGCCATGACAGAAACAATGCTGATCTTTTTTTGAATCTGGCCGAATGTCACCTATTTACATCGACACATCATTGTATGATATTTATCCATTTATCTCGTTTATAATATCGAAAATCTTATCAGCCAAACTTCCAACTAGCATGAAAAATTGTTGCATCCGCAATTCCGAGGATGACATTTGTTCACCACAATCTTACCAAGTGACTTTTTCGAAAAAAATTAGATCAATGTATGTAATCTTCGAGACGAAATATTCTTCTCTAGAAAATCGAAAAAAAATTTGAATTGTCAACAAAACGAACGTTGGAGTCCAGGAATGTGCTTCAATTACGAATTCATAGTTGTAGCACATTCAACATTGCAATATCAGGTATATTTATACCTACTGTATTGTCTACTACCTATTATATATTGTCATAAATTTTCAAATGATTTAATTCATTCAGCTAGAATACAATATGAAAATAACATTTTTGGGCGAAGATATTTTCTTCCTTTTGGTCTGTTATTTTTCTCACTGCTTCGAATGTTTTAGTTTAGGTGGAAGGGTAGACGCTCTTAAGTAAACTGAAGCTCATCTTTTCACCTCTTGTTAATGTCGTGAATGCAATATTGATAACTTTTCAATGGAGACACTATCAATAACAATAATTCGTCTTTCGATTACAATGTCATTTGTGTATAATCGTTTTATTCATAATCGATTCGTTTTTCGTTGTACCGTACAACGCCGAATAATCTTTACTTTCTGGATTTAACATATACTTATCTTCCAAATATAGTTCAAATGGATCGTTATGATTTCCAGATGTGCGGGACACCATCAGAGTTAGTGAATGCTGCTAAAAATGTCATCGTGGATTTCTTGCCGAATAAATCCAAGGAAAAATACGATTACGCTCACAAACGTTTCATGTATTATTGCCAAGAAAATAGTCGACCACCCATCGGAAAATGCAATTATTCAATGCTTTTTCTATTTGTCTATGAACCTGAGAATAGGTATATACGTTATGTTGAATTAACTCGAAATTTAAAACTAACTCAGTACCAAAGTTTAATTTCAGAATATTAGAAATTACGTCCGTTATAGCAACATGCTCTTTTTACCAACAACGTGTATGTTTATTTTTTTTTTCTTGCCGGAGCAAGTCACCCTTACGATCAGTTTGGCAAATTTCAGCAACTTGTGCTACGTGAATACATAAGACATTTTGTATCTTTTGATCATCTGCAATATGTTTGGTGAATGCTCGGGAGGATTTGAATGCTTTATGGAGACATGAGAGGTCAGAGAGGTTAAAGATAGATATACTCATAGGTTGCCATGAGATATACATTTGGAGAAATAAAGATTATTTAAGGGATAAATTATTCGACGGAGGGAGTATCGAAGATAAATTTGTTACTTTCATGTTTACAGAAAAAGTAAACAGCAATTTTCACTCTTTTTGTAATATAACGTACGGAAATATAACAACATAATCATTACATAATTATAGTTCAATAATTATTTATTTGAATAGATAAAATACAATAAAATAAATGTATTTCCAGATACTCAGGAATACACCAGAGAAAGAAGAGTGGCAGATATGAATTAATAGTGTGAGAAGAGTTTGGGGTGTATATTTGTTTGATTGATTTTGATTTCAAGAAATAAATATCATTTGAGCGATACTTTTCCCTGTGTTGTTGGTGTTTCCAGAGAATCTCAACCTAAAGATTTCCATAAAATAGTTATGGAGTACCCCCTTTATAGTAAATAGAAGAAGTATGTGAGATTCTTCGAAAGGTTAGTTTCGTTCGAATTTTGTCAGGAGTATCCTGTATTTTAGGATAAAAAATTGAATCATTCTCCTGCCCCTGCAAAAAATGGAGAGCTATGAAGGAAATATAGCTTAGAGACTCATAATCAATGCTCAGTTGAATAATGTTACTGTGAGTTACAGTCAATCTCAGGTAGAGAAAACCTGTTTGTGTTTGTAACAGGGAGTTAGTGCTTTACTAGGCGGCCCTTAATCCTATTTATAGAAGAATCATGTTTCTAATCTCCATCCATTTGATGAAGTTGAAGCGGGAAATTGTGAATATAATATTACAATAAGTAACGATCCTAACCTGGCTTTTCAGTATTTAGCTTTTCTACTTTATGCGGAATTGTATACCACAGCGTAACATTTTCCTATATTTCACACATATATCATACAACCCAATTTAGTTTGTTCTATTTAATCAAATTGAAGTTTCAATAAAATCATTTGTTATAGTTATAAGATGAATTTCGGCCCAAGAGAAAAATGCCCTGTGTAATAAAATACCTCAAATTAAAAAAGATATGATATATGAAAAGAGAAAAATAATAAATGAAGTTATTTATTGTACTCCAGTATGCGATTTTAGTACTCAATAAATCTTGTCTGATTTGTACATTCAAAGAACCTCAATTTCCAAAAACTCAATCCTTCGGTTGGTTATTGGGATTATATGTATAAATAAATTATTACTTGGAACAACTTTGTTCACTAACAAATATGAAACATTAGATAGTTATTACATATCTGCCCTCGAAAAATTTTAAGGCAGTAGTGAAGGAATTTTTGTTGCGGAGTGCATGAATTTTTTAATTGTTATTTTTGGACTGTGCTTCCTGAAAGCTTTCTACAATTGTCTTTATATTGTATGTATTATTTATTTTTGTATTTCATTTTGACGTATGTAAAACTATAGAGTTGTGTAACATGAATAAACATTATTATTATCATTATTCGTCTATTGCTCATAAATGTTTTTTTTGTCCTGGGAGAACTAAACTGTCAATAATTAAACATTGGCCAATCAGTTACGCTGCAGATAATTGTAGAATATTTCCTCGCAGCACCTGAAATGTTTGTTCTTTCTCTCTTTTAATTCGGAAAACTAAAAGCGACGATATTCTTTCAACCCTAGGAAATATGAGAAAAGCCGCGAGCAAATGCTATTATTTCCTATCAAACTACCAATGTATACATATCAAGGACTTCCGTCGCGTTCACAAAACAAGCTCATATTTCACAGAATCGCGATTGGAAGTGAGAGAGAGAAACCCTTTCATCTTCATGTCGCTACACAGTCGCTCTGTTGCAGAAATAGTGGGGTGCCATAAAATATCGGACTTGCTCGAGGTGTAAATTACCTCTAGCGCCATTAATCATAATGGGAGAATGTTTGTTTCGGAATCTGTCGTGTAGTTCCCAATTTCTATTACTCCCCCACAGCCAAGGAACGGGATTAAACTGACAGAGTGGCGAATTAGGGATGTATCGCCACTTTTACGCTATTATTCAAGTGAAGAACACGAGAAAGGTGTTTCGAAAAACGGTATTTGGTTCGACGGACAGATTTATGTGGCCGAATTCTTTTTGGATTTATACACGAAAATATATTTTGGGGCCACCATATTTTTGCTGCATCCGATATTAAGATTGATGGGTTCAGTTCTCGAAATTTGAATTGGACACAGTGCAACCTAATATGTTTTACATGAACAACACTTCGAAAGTAGTGAACAAAATTGATATGTTGTGAATGTAGGTATGATAATGAAACGATTGCATTATCAGGTAAATGAAGTGTATGAATATTGTGCATTATCGAAACTTACACTCTCGTTCTGGACCCATTCCGTGGATTTGGGAATACAACCATTGTTCAAGGTGAAGTTTTGAATTAATACAGGGCCGACTCACGGACTCAAGGTTCTTTATAATAAATTTTCAATATCTTGTCATTCTTGATTACAATTATTTCTGCTTTCATAACGAAGAACGTAGAATTCTGATTAATATTGGATGCAGTTGACGGACATGGTGAATCCGACTTTTGTAATTATTTTCTTAGGGAAGACGATTTTTGGCGATCAATTATTCTGAACCTCCTTCCATTGTTAATGAGAATAGAATAGTTCTTGATGTGAATTGGAGAACAAGAATATTTAAATACGTGTTATATAGTATATTATGTTATGAGTTTTCCTGGAATTTTATATTTGATGAACACTCATGAACATTTTGTATATCTGCTACAAATTTTGCATTTCCTGGTTTATAAGATTATAATTGGAATAAAAAACCACTAAAACATCGCCGACATGTTGTAGGAGGTGTATTTATTTCAAATTGGAACCACGATTCAACCACCTCATCAGATATATTTTTTTTTCATTTATTCATTCTATTTACTCTTATTTCATTATTTCTAGAATCCCCCTAGTCAATCTTAGGTCACATTTCGAAGGCAGAAAATGTAGAAATTTGTTGTTGGATTTTCTCTATTCGATCTATGTTCGTGTTATAATAGGGTTGGAGAGCGTTGTGAAAAATCTATGGTTGGAAAAGGATACAATTCGTGTTGTTCGGGAATTATCTGTGAAGAAATGAATGAGGGTACAGAACAGATTCAACGCTTTGAAAACAGGAACCACACATGCCAATTTCCAACGTTTCAGAAAAGTTCCTACGTTGAGATATTTATTGAAAATAATCGTCAAAGGTTCCGAGAGTGAACGAATAATAGTACATTCTAAAACAAGTTGCTGAATGGGCTCCTGTTCCAACACGAATACGAAATTCGAAAACGGGCGACGAAGGAGCGAGTTTTCCAATGCATGAGTGTTGGAATTACCTCCTGCCACGAATCTCAGAAGATATTTTCTCTTTTTCAGTCAAGTTTTGTGAAATACTCTTCAAATTCAAATAAGAATTCAGATTATACATCAAAGTAACTTTTGTATAAAATATCGGCAGTTTAAAAAAAAAAAGAAAAATTCTTTGATTTCTAGAGGCTACACCTAAAACATTATCGGAACATACAAGAATTCAAAATAGTAATCATAGAAATGAATGCCATTTTCAATTCTAGCAAGCGCGCCCTGAATAGTGCCACTCCTAAAATCTCATTCAGTGAAAGAGGATGTACAGAGTTCCTTTTAGCATTTGATTGAAGATGTGGAACTTCATTTTGACGCAATTGGATGTCACTGCTTTGTAATTTCTACTCATTACATCACATCTAATTGCTTGAAATATCGAAGTTTTGTATGAAGATTTTGTCCCTGAGGTTTATGAGATACTGATGATGACAAAAAGGCTGAAACCGGTTTATCTCTCATCTCAGTGACAAAATCTAAGATCATTTCTTCAACCTCATGATAAAAGATCTGTGAGCTTGGGAATTGAAGATGATATTCATTTCGATGATTACTATTTTGAATTCTTCTATGATTCAAAAATATTGGCAGTTGTTGTAACTCACGAAATTTGACAGATTACAAAATTTGAATTGATTTGATTTAAAAAGTGATAGGATCGGAGGTCACTATTGACAATCATGAAACGAGAAATATAAGAGAAAACAATGCTGTTATGAGTTCATTACAGCAATACTTTTAGTACTGAAATGAACACTTACGATAGAGAAATAGAAAAATATCTATATTATTTTCATATGAATTTGTCTGAATTGTAATGAGTTGTATCAGCTCAGTAAAACTATTTGATTTGATAAATGATTAGTTGAAATATCTGCTGTTCAATTGGAATTTCGAATAATTTCTTAGGTTGTACAATTTCGATTCATTCTGACATTTAGGGGGAGTCCGGGAGAGTTACCCGCTTTCTACTAAAATTTCTTTTCGGGGTAACATATAGCTATCTTTATTTAATTTTATTCTGAACTGCACTATTATAAGCTACATTTGGTCTCTGGAACGACTTGTACCTCGAATAATTTGTGAGTCATATACGAATTCCCACAAATAAAATTTTGGTCAATTTCTCCCGCCTGGGTGTGAGAGACATTACCCGAATTCAGAAATAGGTTAAATGATCATTCGAAATGTTTACTTCATTGGGAAAAATTGAAGAGTGGAAATTCAAAAGGGTCTAAGTGCCATTTTCACGAAATTTTAGATTTCATTTGTTATGGGGTCTATGTGCTAAGGCCAATAGCCTACGAAACAGTTCATGTGTCATCCGCTTCAGGCAGTCATCATTTCTGATGAAAAAACAATTTTTTTTAAACTTTTTTCATGAGTTTGAGACATGTTTTATGTAATATTTCAGTTCGATTTTTTTGGCACTTAGACCTTTTTGAATTTCCACTCTTCAATTGTATTTATATCGAGGCACTTAGTATCACTCAAAACAATGAGAAAATAAGAACCTTCTTATTATTAATGAATGATGAAAATAGACCTGAGTTTTCTATATAATCATTTTCTCTATTTCAGTATCGTAATGAGTTCATTACAGTACTGAAAGTAGTGCTGTAATGAAACTCATTACAGCATTGTTTCAGTTAGATGCTGACTTGATGCTGCTTTTCATCAAAATAATAATTTGAAAATATCAAAATATGAAAAACAAAACTTAAAAAGCGGAATGCGCATTAAAAATTCTTATATATTCAAGTGCTCCTCTGCTTAATTGGAGCAATGAGGGCTAATGAACTCTTCCTTGTCAAATTTTGTCAGCCTGACAATATTTCATGGACAAAGTTTCCTCAGACAGCTCCAGCTCACAACCGCATGGCTGTCTTCTCGCCCCTCTCACGTGTAAAACTAAAACAAAACCAATCATCTAAATCATAAGGACCCTCAAAGCTATCATCATACTTGGGTTCTTCATCAGGAGAACTAGCACTGCCGCTTGACTAGAGAATTTCTCTCTCAACTGTTTTTTTCTTCGTTTTAATCTCTATTGAATCTTTCTTTGTATTTAAGGGACATTCTCAGTTTTCATTTATCTGAAAATAAAAATAAATCCCTTCCATACCCTGGGTAAAGTCTCCTCTGCATAAATAGCTAAACTCTCCCACACCAATCCATTTTTCATTCAGATTGAAAAAAAATGTAGGTCACATTCATAAAATCTTCACTCTGTTAGATGTATTTGAATAATTACACTGGCCATTTGAATAAGTTTCCTTGTTGTATCTATGAAAACAAAAAAGTAGCAATGAAATGTTAAGAATCAAAATAAATCACTTACCAGACGCGAAATCACGTTATCACTTCGCACTGTTAATTCTAATTAGCGAATGCAATGGTATCGCGAGAGAAGGAGAGAAAGTATGGCTTCCAAAGAGTCGGGCCTCTTCTCAATACAAAGTCACACAAACATTTTATGAGCTGTGGCTAAAGTCTCCCCCCTGGTAATCTCTCCCGGACTCTCTCTATCTTTTCGATTCTGCGATTTATTCTACATTTTATATATTATTGCCAATTTCTCCAGAATGAAGCAAATGAAAGAAATAAATTCCTAATTTCCATATTGTGCGGCCCCCAGGGGAAAATACCGATTTGCAATGTCGACCGCACATACTGTCGCATATCATTTATTCCCGTGGCGTCATCTGTGGAGGCGTTAGGACACATCAGCATTATGCCGATATACGTCAAGAGCAAAGTCCAAATGGCATTCAGTTGGCCGCTGTGATACACAACTCAATACGGCAATCATTGGGATTGGGATTAAGTCGCAACAAGTTTGCTAACCAGAACTCACTTGCCATCAGTGTTATAATGGTTGATCAAGCAAGTTATAAAGTAGCGAAACGGGGACTTCGCTGATTTCCAGTCTTGTCAGAGAAAACATTCGATATAGGAGAATTGGATTGGTAGTTTTTATTTACAATAATAAGTGCACATATACACGACTCATTAAGTTTATTTTCTGTCAAACCATACAACGTCAGGGTATCAAAAATGGCGTCGCATCTGAGCTCTAGCATTGAACATGTTATTGATAATTATAAATGCTAAAGTAGCATAAGGTTAAACAGGTAGAATATCCAATATCATAGGATTCATTATATCCTATGAGGTCACAGATTTCTTTCAGTTTTTTCCTCGACAGCAACAATTTATTGCAATATCAAGGTGTAATTGGTTACCATCCTATGATTTTTTTCATCGAGAACTACACAGAATTAGCAAAATCATTTTCCCATTTGACCAGAATATTTCTTCGATGATAAAAAATGTTACAGAGGTCCCTAGAAAAAAAATTACATGTGCCACGTGCCATTATTTTTGAAAATACCAAAAATCCGACAACCTTGTTTTCAATAACTGCACAGGAACAATTAATAAATTATTTCAATCAAAATGTGAACTAAACTTATTATACTTGTATGTTTTTTTGTAGTTATAAAATTGATTGATTAAAAATATGTTCACTTGATGGAATACTAAGTGTTATTGGAATAAATACGATCGTAGAAATGGTAGGTATAGTACACAACTAAAGTTGCAAAGTAATTACGCACTGATCGAAGTACACACCCGCCGCTTCGAGGCTCGTGCATAACTTTTTCTAGTCATGCGTAATATGCTTCTTACAACTCTCTTTATGTAATATACTATTGAAACAAAGGTAAATTCAAGATGGTTGTCATCTTCAATTCATGGGCCGATAGAACCTTCATCAGGTGGATTGCAAAAATTTTATCAAATTTTGTCACTGAGAGAGAAGAGTAGTTTTTTTGACGTTAATTATTAATCTATTGTTGAAATATATAATACAAGTCACCTTGTATGTTCCATAGGCAGCAATCACCTGAGGAAACATTTTAGAGATAGATAAAAATTCAAAAATTAAGATCGGTAGAATCGAAAATCTCAGTTAAAAAGTAACAAATCTGCTATTGAAGGTGACTGGAATTGATCAAAAAAATTTTCATCCATCAGAAATGGATTGAATAATAATGCCTGTCAATATTCTATACCAAAAAATACTTTCATTTTTAAAAATTCCCAAACATTCATCAAATACCATGCAACATACTTTTGAGAGATGGGTTCCTTGAAAATCTGGTATAATCATGAAATATTATGGTATGTGATGGATGTCGGATACAAAAAAACTTAAGGGAAGGGGGCGCGCTAAAGAGATCTTGAACTACTTTCACTTTTATCCTAATAAAAATGCATGTGAGCTCCGCAAGGAGGGGGCACACCCCCAATATGTATCTGCCACTGTGTAATGGTCCTAATAAATGACCGAATAGTTTATTCTGAAACAAGTTGCTGAATAGGCTCCTATTCTACACGAATGGGAAATGCGAAAACGAGCGACGAAGGAGCGAATATTAGACGACATTTTCTCTATTTCAGTCAGAATTTGTGAAATACTCTCGAAATTCAAAGAAAAATTCAAATTAGTGACTTTCTATTTTATTTTGGCAGTTGGTGTGTCTGTTACGAAAATTGACAGATTATGGAGTTTGAATTAACGTGTTTTCATAATTGATAGGATTGGAAGTCAGAGTTGCCAACCACAAAACAAAAAATATAACTAAAAACAATGCTGTAATGAGTTAATTCAATTCAAGTTTATTCAAACACATATATACATTTCTTGTTACAAATATTCCCATCATATATGAAATAATAAGAATAAAAAACAAAATAAAAAATCAACTTCAAGGGGCGGAGACATGTAGGCAGCTTAATGCCTACACTTCTAATACGGCAGTCACAGAAAAACTTCCAGAATTTCATTATTTACGAATCTGTAAGTCAGCCACATAGATACTGATCAATCGTACGCTACAGATTTGTAGCTTACGAAGAAAAAGGAGAATACCGCCATAAGTTTCCCCTGTGTCTAGTTCAAACATCTATAAACAAACATCGGTCTTACCTTGAGTACCTGTGTTTCCTGGTATAAATTTTTGTGTGGAAAAAAATTTTTTTTTTTAACCCTACACTGCCTATTGTATCAAATCAGATACAACCGAATAAACTCCATTCCAAGTTATCTCATCTAGTAGTTTCTGACCCATGATGCGCTGTATCATTTTTGATACATACTTATTCTAAGATGCAATACGGTTCATAAGGAATTTTTGCTCTAGAATATAATTTGGGGCTTGTTTTCATTTCCATAATGCAGCTAGTTGATGTCATGTCAAAAGTGTGAGGTGATTCAGACTAGTTTATACATTTGTTTCTCGTGAAATTGAATTATAAAAACTATTATTCTTCTGATAAAAGTAAGATATATACTATATAACATAATTTTATTCATTTATCCCATGTAATATTATAATATTCGACATTGTATCAAATTTGATACAACTGATGTTTTTCAAAAATAAAATTTTATATAAACTCTAGAATTTTTTTCTCATTTTTACACATATCACTCCAATACAACGAATCGAAATTATATTTTTTCTAACAGAATAAAAAAATTGAGAAGTGTAGGGTTAATTTTCAATATTACGGCAGTACTTTCAATATTGTAATGATCTTATTACGATATTGAACTAGAGAAGACATGTAAGTGGCATTTTGAATCCGTAGATTCACCTCATCAGTGGAAACATATTCCGAATATCATTTCATTCGATAAAAAATATAAGTATTCGAATATTATTTTTGTTTATTTTCAACCGTGCCAAATAGGAAAAAATGCTAAAGACAAGAAGCGTTTCTCTTGACCTCAGGAACATCTTGTCAAAGTCTCACCCTGTAAATATTTTCATCTTTTTCGGAACATCCGCCTCAACCATGCATAGGATATTTATTGAATAAATATGCGAAAATCGAATGATCAAAAGAGTTCCACAGGAACATCATTTATCCCATAACCTTCCATCTTATCCCAAACCTGAGTCAAACTTTGATGCAGGTCCAGAACCTCTGTTAATATACACTCAAGTGTTTTGATTCGACTTGTCTGTTTATGTTTGATTTTCGACAGGTCTTTGTTCATCTGCACACGTCTATAAGGAATGATTCATACGATAAACAGAAATGAAAGACGAGAAACTGCAGCGTAAAGCAGCGAGCATTAATAGATTACTAAATCCTAAGAATTTGTTTCAAGAAACGAATTGCTCCAATTTCTTCAATCGTATTGAGAAATAGCCAACGAAACGAATTTTTAACTCTTTTGTTGCGATGAAACTGTAGACTTCTCTGATGGCACAGACAAGTCATATTATATTTTCGATAACCCACATATAAACTTGTATTGCAGAAAAAATGACAACTCATAATTTCGGCTGATCATATAAATTAACTAGAAAATCCAATGGAATAGCTGCAACAGCAAACTACATACAGTCCAGCCTAAGGTCGATTCCCCGATAAAAATCAAGCTCGATAGAAAGACAAAATGGTACTGAGAAGATTTTAAGAATAGGTCACACCAGGTTGACACACGGCTACTTGATGACATCCTCAGAAGAACAACCTACATGCGATTACTGCCGAGATACTCGCTTAACGGTGGAACACATTCTATCTCACTGTCCACATTATAACGAAGTTCGCCATCGACTTGGACTTGAAGACAATATGAAGAACATCCTCAACTCAGTGTCTCAAATTGAAAGAACACTAAACTTCCTAAAAGAATGCCAACTATATAAAAACATACAATAGATGTATCTATAGTACAATTTAATTGTTTCCATAACTTCTTTGCAATTCAAAACACAAATGTAAAATTTAGAAAAACTGAATACTGTACCATGTGTCAATGGCCTAGTTGCCGAGACACATTAATTCAAATAAATAAATAAATTATATCTGTTTCGGAAGATTACATAGGAAGTACATATATTCTGAAGTTGTATGAACAAAGAAAAACATTGCAGTGTACCTCTTCTTTTCAATTTATATTCTTGAGGAATTCCAACTTATTCTTCCGGAAAATTCATTCATGCTGATGATATTGCTCCGACTTTCCATCATTATAATTTTCATGGCATAGAAATTGCCCTTCCAGTGGAATAAGAAATATGTATTGAAAAATTATTTTTTCTACAAGCGTACGCTTTCAACCCCTTTCCTGCACGCATGTCAATTCGTAAAGAGTCACATTTCCAAACAGTGCGGGAAAACCCCCTGCTATTCCATTCCCGCACACTTTTCAGTGCGGAAAAGGATTAGCAGGGTTTTTTCCCGAACACTTTTATTGAAGAATAAATTGAATTATGATATTTCTCTATGCACCGAACGTCAACGATGAGAGTACTATGGTAACGATATTATAGATCTACGCTCGGCATTCATGTGTATTATGAATTAATATGGGTTATTAAATTTGATCTGTGTGTTGAATCCAAATCGATCTCATATAAGCGCTTGTAGAAAAAATTTTGTTCCTAACTCGTGCAGAAAGTTTCTTTCCCGTACTCAACTGCTTTCCCGAACTGAAGTTTCGTGCGAGAAAGTAACATCTTCTGCACTTGTTAGGAAAATAACTATCTTGAAGAGGCGTAATAACAACACCGAGATTTCATGTTTTTACTCAAAAAATCATCGATCAGCGATATAATTGTTATTTTCGGTTGTTCTTCTTTGAAACATAATTTCAATTGAGGATATCTTGGAGTCAAACCTGATTCCTCGCTAAATTTCAATGACTATTTAAATGATGTGTGATAGGAGCTTAAAACTCAAAATAACATCCTTCAGAAACTAGCTGGTTCATGATGATGGGACAACACTTCGGACGGCACGCTAGCCTTGGTTTTTTTCTACTGCTGAATAATGTTGCACAGTTTTGGTTAACAGTGTTTATGTGAAAATAAATTGATGCCTAACTCAATTTTGCCAATAGGATTATTACTGCTACTATCTTCACCTCCTCTCAAATATTGTAGCTCGAAATATTGGTAGAGAGATAAAAACTTTGAATTTTTGAAAAAAATTTTAATTTCCTTCCAAATTCTTTTCCATATTCCAGATGAAAAGGTCTCCAGATTGAAGTCGCGTAAACCATTTTGATCAAATTTTGCAATCCATATTAAGAGCGTCAAGGAAATTTGGCAATGTGAATGGATTGAATGCAATCTATCAACAAAGAGTTAATTACTGATTATTCTTTTAGTGTTCCTGGATTTGACCTCACCAGGTCAATATGGTCTGTTGTCAATCTTATTAAAACAGGTCATGCACGTTGTAACAGCATATTTTTCACATGGAATTCGGTTTAAAGCCCTAGTTGTGAGTGTGAGGAAGTTGAGAAGACAATGAAACATCTTATAATTAGTTGCCCCATTTATAAATTTCAAGATGGTGACGAGGCTATACATTAAGTTGCATTTCTAAAATAGGTGAAATGAGAAATTGAAAACAATTAAATTTATTATGTATATTATATAGTCGTTTGGGACGAATAGGTACAACTAATTTCTCATTGTCATGTATCTTAACGGATTCAAATTTTCAGATTCTGAATAAGATTAGTCTTGATGTTTCAATTTTAACCAAATAAGATAAATTCATATTTTGAAAATATTTTTCCAATATAGATTTTCAAGTTTCGTTGTATCTCTCAAAAATATTTTCAAAATGTGTCTATTTATCCAATTTCACATCAAAACGACAAATGCATCTCAATCATTTTTTATTAGTTGAAGGCAATACATCTCACAGTACTTTCCTACTGTATTTTTGGAATGTTCGATTTGAATGTCGCAATAGGTAATCTGCAGTCTGCAGGTATGCTAAATGATGAATGTGTATAAGGATTGATACCTATAAAGGTATGGATAACATCACTCAGGGCCAGATTCAATTTCTGTTGAATACAAACATAAACATTTAATGCTTGTTGGAGTAAATACGAACAATGGTTATGGGGTCGAGTACTTTAAAAAATATTCAGTAACAATTTCCTTAACTTAAAGTAGAGAGCTTCTTTGGCTTCATTGCTGTTCATAGGTGTTGATATACATATTTCTAAAATATATTTCTTTTCAGGGATTTATCCAACAACAATATAACGTCATTGAATGAGACTTCGCTTACACTTTACCCTAATCTAGAAGAACTGTGAGTATTAAAACAATGCATCAAACATTTACTTTGAAGATTTGCCATTCATAAAAATACCTCAGAAATTCTAACAACGTATTAAAATAATCTATTGAATTATTTACTGAGAAGGGTCGTTCTGTGAGAAATGTATTTCGCAAATTACGGTCAAGACAATCGTTCAAATGTGTTTGGTTTTGGTAATGTTTTGCACAAGTTTCTAGAATCTGGTACAATAGAAAAACGTCAATTTTTCAATTTTACAACTATTGGGACTTTCTGAGACTGGTCTATTACACAAAATTATTCCTTTCGTCGGGACTCTGCCCTTTGGATACTAGAAAAAAACGTCTTTAAAAAATTTTTTTTTGAGTTTGACATATTCAAAGACATACAAAGTTAATCTATTTTTGCATATTATTCAATGTTTTTACTCAATATGAAAACATTCGAAACATTGTTCATGGATTGGTTGTCTCTTGTTGTTTCGAGCATTTCGACCGTCGTCGTGGATTGATTCTCGACGTTTCGCCAGTTCGAGTGTCTGGCATCTTCAGGAATTATACTTTCAGGAGATGTTCTCTCTGGAATGAGCTGCCTGCATGCAACCATCTGGCAAACATATAGCAGACATGGTTTTTGAATAGTGGGCAGGGCCGCCGCCAGACATTCTGCCGCCCCGGCAAAAAAAAATTCGCCGCTCCTGCTTTGAGTAGAAATATTTGGAATAAAACCAATTAGCGCGTCCTGGTTTTTTGTTATTAATTTCTGTTTCAAAGGTCTCTCATGTAAGAAAAATTCAAGACAATGTGTTGGTTTGTTACATCCATGTTTCTGATTCAGGAACTTTTTACAGGAATGTGGACAAATAAGCAGATCTTTTTCTCTAAATTTTAATTAACAATTTCGCCGACGTTTCGGAGACTACTTTCTTCCTTATCAGGGCTATAAAATAGTATAATGTTAATATTTTTTATTGTGTCTGGAGTTTTGATAAACTACTAACCTCGTTGTTTTAGAAATTTAGAATAATATTACTTGGAGAACACATAGTTAATTCCAGTGTGATGTTTTAAATTATTTCCTTCAATAGTTGAAATGTAATTATTTGTTTCTTGAGCATGTATTGGAATGAAATGTGACTCCTATTGTTGAGGTTATTTAGTCTATGGTTTAAAATTGCATTAATTTCTTCTTCTTCTTTCTTGTAGATATGTATTTTTCACAAGCCTCAAAGATAAAACACCCATACTCAAACAATCTGAGTTGATATACAAGATTCCATGTAATAACTGTGACAAATGCTATGTTGGACAAACAAAACAACTACTTCAAGAAAGAATAAGACAACATAAATATGACACAAGAAAACCAAAGAGTTCACAAAACACAGCCCTCACTGTCCACACTTTAACAGAAAAACATATATTCGAATTTGAAAATGTTACAATACTAGACATGGAACCACATTACAGCAGGAGAATAATAAGTGAAATGGTACACATAAAGACCGAAAACACAGTCAACTTCAGAGAGGACACTCAACATTTAAGCATAACATACAATAACCTAATGGAGCAGACATAAAGAAAATAAGGGACCAGTCATAGGAATGATTTATGATCTAGGTTAGATTTTATACTTTAATTTATTTATTTTATTCATTTCAAGGTTTTAATATTTGACCACAAAAAAAATTTTTAACATGTCTTTGTGTGTAGTTAGCAGTACTGTCTTGACGATATTTGTAGAATTTTTAATGTCATTGAGTCTGGAGTCGCGACATTAACATACCTACAAGAAAGAAGAAGAAGAAATTAATGTAATTTTGAACCATGGACTAAATAACCTCAACAATAGGAGTCACATTTCATTCCACTACCTGCTCAAGAAACAAATAATTACATTTTATTTATTGAAGAAAATAATTTACAACATCACACTGAAATTAACTATGTGTTCCCCGAGTAACATAATTCTAAATTTCTGGAACAACGAGGTTAGTAGTTTATCAAAACTCCAGAGACAATAAAAAATATTAACATTATACTATTTTATAGCCTTGATAAAGGAGAAAGTAGTCTCCGAAACGTCGGCGAAATTGTTAATTAAAATTTAGAGAAAAAGATCTGCTTATTTTTCCACATTCCTGTAAAAAGTTCCTGATTCAAGACAATGTTATCCGGATTACCATGTAGATGTTCTAACTGTTTTGCGATTTGATATTTGACCTCATATCAAAGTTGGACCTCTTACCTCGTAATGCCCTCTTAGACGCAGAATCTGATGGGTTTAATCGATTCACCGAGAAAAATTACCAAAGACTTCAGTATCAGGATATGAATTTATGCATCCTGATCTGAATTTACGCCACCGGATTTTTGAACAAAAAACACTGCATGTGTTTTAACAATTCGGATGAAAAATTTTCCACTAAATCCGAATCTGCAATAAAAAAGATGAATTAGCATCTGAAATTTCAAAGTTGGGCCTCATATCTCATATAAGGCCCTTTTTGGTCCAAAATCAGATGAGCCTATTCGATTCCCCGGAAAATATTACCCCAGTATCAGAATTCGAATTTTTCACCTGAGCTCGAAGTAAATTCACCGTTTCCAGACGGAGGCGTGGAAATGTGTGAATATCATGTGTAATGTGACTCTTAGAATGGCGATATCTAGGGAATGGTAAATTTTAGGAAAAAAAATCATGAAGACCATTTTTGTAGACAATGTCAACTGCAATTTTTGTTCGAGATTTTCTTTAATGAAACATTGAAAATTGAACTTGGACCCCGAATAACGTTTGTCGCACACATAACACCGATGAGGATATATGAAACTGCGTTTGTGATGATTAACGCTAGCTCTCTACCAAAATATATCTCTCCAGCAATTTTTGTTATTTCGAATGTCTATATTGACTGGATCACCGTTGGAATGCTGGTTTCACCGGAAGTAATAGCAACTTTCGTTTTTAGAAGAGGGAGCTGCATATTTTATGATAAAAATTAATTCCTTTTGAAATCCCGAAACTACTATTTCAACGTGAAATTACATAAACAAATTGAAAATAGAGCTCTGATTAAACGTAAATATCTGATATCTTCACGGTTTTTTCTTTGAGAAGAATGTTGTTTTCAGGCTTCCGCGAGAAGTAGGAATGGTGCTTCTGTCACAATAGTAAAATCATGATACAAGGGGTTACTAAGGGTTGTCAAAGTTGGTAACTTCAAAAACGCAAAAACTAAATTTTACCAAATTGGGACCCCATTTTTTATAGCCATAATGAAATCTAATATTGAAAAATAATGGAGGTGTTTTACTTTTTGTGATCTTCAAATACATTAGTTTTCAAGACTCCTGTCTAAGTCTAAGAGGTGAAAGACTTCTTTCATGTAGCCAATCTATAGGCTGACGTTTAGACCCTTGTGTAACGGCCACAGGCGGTCGCTTTGAATATTTATTATGATAAAAAGTAGCCAGAAAGAAATCAACGATAGTAATAAAAGAATTTGGTTGAATGGTTGATGAGTTTGGAGGTCTCGAGGATTTTAAAGAAAACCAATTTCAATAAAATGCCGACAGTTTCGGTCTATATTTAGACCATCTTCAGGGCTATTATTTTCTGGTTTTCCGCGTAATCACATATAAATTTAGAGAACATACAGTACAAAAGAATTGAATATACCAGCAACCAGAGAGCAACCGAAACTGTCGGCATTTTATTAAAATTGGTTTTCTTTAAAATCCTCGAGACCTCCAAACCCATCAACCATTCAACCGATTAACTCAGGTCGTTAGCTAAATACTTATAAAAGAATTTGTTGGTTACCATAGATGAATTTTTCTTTCTTGCTATTTGTGATGTATTGGATTTGGCCTTTCGGCGTGTACCTTCTACTCGTATCTGTACTAAATGACCTTTACTCTGTCAAAAGTTTAAAATTTTTCATTTTGTTACATTTATCTGTGTTAATCCGCTTAATGGATACATTCAAGGTCAAAAATAATTCCAGCCTCTACTCAGACGTATTAATAGTTGATTAATAGTTTTTTCTCTATTTCAGTATCGTAATGAGTTCATTACAGTACTGAAAGTAGTGCTGTAATGAAACTCATCACAGCATTGGTTTCAGTTATATTTTTCGTTTTATGGTTGTCAGTACTGACCTCCGATCGAATCAAGTTTCGAATCAAATCAATTCAAATTCCGTGATCTGTCAAATTTCGTATGTCACACCAACTGCCAAGATACAAAACAAAAGTCACTAATCTGTATTTTTATTTGAATTTCGAGAGTATTTCACAAAAATCGACTGAAATAGAGAAAATACCGTCTAATACTCGTTGCAGAAGGCAATTCCAACACTCATGCTATCGAAAACTCGCTCCTTCGTCGCTCGTTTTCGAACTTCGCATTCGTGTTGGAATAGGAGCTCATTCTGCAACTTGTTTTAGAATATACTATTTCCAAACCGTGGGAAACAAGATCTTATTTGCAAAGAATAGATCTAACTTTCCAAAATTAATTTTTTATTGTCTAATATTAATATGAAAAACAGATTTTTACGAAACAAGATTTAAGGGTGGCTTTTTCTACCCCTTGCATTCAAATTAATGGCACACCACTCAAAAATTTATTCAGGTTTAGTTCTTGCTCGCACGAAATATCTGCTTGATTTTATTTTTGTTAGTATTTCGGTTTTGAAAAAAATTTCAAACTGCTCTTCAGCCGCTATCTATGTAGGGCTTGAAAAAAAAAAGTTCATGAAAAATTAAGCCATAAACTGTTTCGAAGCTATTTCTATCCACCATATATACAGGGTGAGTCTTTGACTTGTACATATATTCAAAACATAGATTGTTGGGGTCAGAAGAAATACTTTTTTCGTCTAGCATTTTTTCTGATTTAGCCTAGATAAAAAGATATAGCCATCTTAAACTTTCATAATGAGCTATGCCACCCCTGGAAATATGACACTAAAATTTTTCCGAGCATTAGATCTACCACCTGAACTTTCGAGAAAATGTAGCAGAAATTTAATTCTGCGAATCTTCTGAACAGAATTATATTCAGCCAAAGTAACCACTTTTTTTAATTTCGCTGATATAGATTTTTTTTAAATCATTAATTACTCGAAGAGTGCGCATTTCACGAGATTTCATGTAAAATGCTTTTGTTTTCCAAAATGGCGAAATATTCATTAAATGGCATTCAACTCTCTTCCAAGGGTCGGGATCATAGAATTTCTGCTATAATTATGGAATGGTATTTATTGGTCATAACGAAAAAAATAAAACATGGGAGTTGAATTTTCTATTCGTAAAAGATTTTCCACATTATTGAGAACCTATATTCTGAGAATCATTTCATTCGATGAAATCGTTCACGAGATATATTCGAAAATTACATTTTTTTATGGACTTTCAACAGCCTGTTTCTAACCGAGCCGAATCGGAAGAAATGGTAGAGACAAAAAGTGTTTCTTTTGACCTCAGGAATGTCTCGTTAAAATATATGTACAAGTCGAAGACTCACCCTGTATATTAAGGATATTCTTGGATGTTTATTATCAGAAGTCTCTGGAGAATATTACATATTTCTTGCTGAAAGCGAACTGCTCTAATAATTTCACAACTATTGATTTTTGAAATTTTCATTTTGAAAATGAAAGCTTTGAAACATAACATTTGTAGCACTGTATAATAGCTACTCAATTCTAGAGGAAAATTTTCAGAAATTATTATGAATCTATATAGAAAGAAGACACAAATACATGCAAAATGGAATGTTTGTTATTTGGCTATGAAAAAAAAAATCAATTTCATCTAGAGAAAAATTCGTGATCTAGTCTAAATTAATAGTGATCACCATGAAAAGAAAATATCTGGTCAAAAACATCTTTAAACCATCTGTCGCCAATTGAATCCCGTTTTGCATCAGTCTAATGATTGACCTTTCGTGAATAATACTAAGTTCATTGAATTTTTCATTCTATATTGCTTTTTGTTGAATTCGTTCATTGACTAGGTATAATAGCCGTCAAGTTGATTGATTCAAGCATTACTGCTTCATGTTAGGAATCTACCTATATATAATTTTGAACGATTCTGTGTCACAGAATTACCTGACTTACACTGAGTTGCAGCAACGTCCATTAAAATTAAATCTTAATTCTCCCTTAAACGGAATATCCATAGACGGTAGCCATTGATACTCCGTTTAATGGAGAATTGAGGGAACATTACGGCCCAAACTCAAATTTGAACTGAGAACATTGATTTCGAGCCCCATGCTCTGAGTTAGAAATGAAATAATCAAAAAATTTCGCTGTAAATTATGTAAGTTAAGAGGAACTATTTAATGTGCCTAAAATATGAACTTCAAGAAATGCCGAATCGAAATATCAAGATACAGGGACACAAATTTAAAGCATGAAAGTTTTTGTTCCCTCACTTCACTGGCAGAACTCATTATTCCAAGAAACAACAATTCTACGGAATTCCATTTCCCCCTTTTTAAGAACATCTGATTGGTTCGGGACACTGCCCAATGATAATGAGATATAAATTCTCAAGTATCGAACTGCACCCTATAATATTTCACTAAATCAATTTCACACAAACTGCAGGAATGAGCAAAATCTGAAATATTCATTCATGAGGAATGTCCTAATCAAATCCTTGGACCGGAGTTGATTAGATGAAAGAAAATAAATAAGAAAAAAACTTCAGGCTGCAGATTAAAAATTCATACTTAGCTTCATGAGATGGCTTTTTCTGTAAATGAAATTGCAAAAAATATCTTTCATTATTTACGCTGTCTCTGTAAAGCAGGAAGCTCCCCTGACCTCTCTGTGCGACCTCATTAATTCTAAATGAGAAGAGAATTCATTCTCAGAGAGAATGGCGGTTTGAAGTTTCCTGAAAATAGGGTTTTCATATTTACTGTTCCGTAGAAATCGATGCAACAGGAAAATTGAGATGGAATTACCTCAAGTGCTCCAGCGGTGAATGTCCTACCAGGAAAATACACCTACGCATGGGAAGAGCTGCATCAGGAAGCATCGAAGCGCGGAGGTGTTCTTATTAAAAGTTTCTAGTGCGGTGGTTTGAGGTCGAATGCTGAAAATTTGCTCGGAAACAAGGCTGAATGCATATTAGGTATATACAACTCTGTAGACTTAGCAAAGATGAAATAAAGCTTCTTCGCTTCAACTTCTGACATTAGAATCTGTATGTTAGATTGGTCGAGTAGAATGTAACATTGAATGATTACGATCGGAAATAATATTCTGCTATTCAGTGAAATATTCAAGTTTCGCAAACATTTCATCCATTCGAATAACTAAAAATATTTTCAGTAAATACTAAACACGTCGAGTTAGAAACATTGATGAATTCAAAATAGTAATCATCGAAGTGAATACCGTTTTCAATTCCCAGGCATACGGTCGGTTTCACAAAACTATAATTGTGCGATTAAAAAACCTTACGTGAATTCGAACCAATCAAATCACTCGTTTTGAAATGTCAACGAATCGCGGTTGCTCCAATAAATTTAACGGTACAAACAAAGTTTTGTGAAACCGACCCTCAGAGATCTTTCATCATATGGTTGGAGAAATGACATTAGATTTTGTCACTGAGATGAGAGATATACCGGTTTCAGCCTCATTTGGCATCATCGGTATCCTATACACCTTAGCGACAGAATCTTCATAAAAAACTTCGATATTTAAAGCAATTAGGTGTGATGTACTGAGTAGAAATTACAAAGAAGTGACATCCAATTGCGTCGAAATGAACTTCCACATCTCCAATCTCACGCTAAAAAGAACTTTGTACATCCTCTTTCACTGAATCAGATTTTAGCCCTAACTTAGGGCCCTCATACATGTTTCTCCGACTGATGGAAACGCCTAATTCTTTTCGCGACCGTGAAGCCAAGTGTTTTTAGGAAAATGAATAAAACGGTGAACAAAAAAATTATTTGCCTTTACGAAGGCCACACCGAAAACATTTTCGAAACATTGATGAATTCAAATCAGTAATCATCGAAATGAATAACATTTTCAATTTTCCTGTTTACCGTTTTATTCCTTTTCCTAAAAACACTTGGATTCACGGTCGCGAAACGAATTGGGCGTTTCCATCACTCGGAGAAACATGTATGATGGTCCTGATTTAGGACCACTGCTAAAATCTCATGGAATGGAAGAGGATATGTACAAGTTTATTTTTTCGCTTGTCATTGGAAATATGAAACTTCATTTTGACGCAATTGGATGTCACTACTTTCTAATTTCTGTTCAGTAAATCACACCTAATTGCTTTAAATATCGAAGTTTCTTATGAAATACAACGTCATAACATAATGACAAAAAAAAATTGTGAGTGAATATTCGTGTTCTTAGTAGATTTCACAAATCAATAAAAACCAATATTCTGAAAATCATTTCATTCGATAAAATCGTTCACGAAGAAAATTCGAGAATTTCATTCTTCATGGATTTTCAACAGCTTGTATCTCTTCAACCGAATTGAATTTGAAAAGAATGATGGGGACAAAAAGTGTTTTTTTTTCCTCAAGAATCATTCCTTAAGATACATTTGCAAGTCAAAGACTCACCCCATTCTGTAGGAATGCAAATCTGATGAAAATTTCGGCTCACTCTCAGAATGATTCACTCGCATCGGACTTTCATTCTCACCTGACACCGAATAAACTATTGAATTCTGTGATAACTACCAACGAAGTCAGTATTGGGTGGCGCATTCACCATTCTGTAAAAACCTGATAGTTCTCTACCAGGTATCGTTAAAATGATGTTTCGTTTATGATGATCCGAATTTTATTGTATCTGTCTGATATTATTTACTCTTCTTATATTGAAAGAGTAAGGGTTCGTATATGAAACAAACATTACAATTCAGGTTGGCACGGTATCGATAGGGGAAACCATTCAAGAATTTCTTCACAAAATAAATTCAATTCCATTTTTTTAAGGTCTTTTTCTTTTGTATCGATACCAGTAGTGCAATATGATTATGTAGCATTACATGCCAGCGAATGGAAGGTTAGCTGAATGAAATTTTTGAAAAAATTGTCAAATTATAGATTTTTTATGGAAATTCCATGTATTCATTCTCATTTTCTTTAATTGCAGCGAATACAACTGACATGTTTATGTTTCGACATAAATTGTTCAAGCATTACAAAATACTTGAGTTGTCTAAATTAATAACATGTCAGAGTACCTACTATTTTTCCTCTTATAGCAAAATAAGTTCTGAAATTTCATGAAGAATATCCTGGATACGGGACAGAAAAGACATTACTAGATGTCCGAACTATACGAATTATGATCCTTCGGACAAGTCAGGAAATATGAGTGCCATAAGTCAAGACGTGGGCTACATATAAGGTCTCGGATGCATTGTGTTGACCTATTATACCCCTATTTTCAGCGTTATGAAATCCAAGGATTCTCTGCCAGCAGTATATCAATATGCGATGTGAATTTTATTGTTTTTGTTACAATCAACTAGTAGGGCATCGCTGTAGATATATCTCATTCCTGCAAAGTTCCAATTATATAGGAATCTGAAGTTGTCATCCTCCATATGGAATATAAGATATAAGTATGCTTCCGGCTACAGAACAATAAAACTTCACGGAAATTTTTATTTTCCTCTCGCATAATAAGGTTGAATTCGTACAAAGTAGAATAGAAATGACCCACATTTCTGCCCTCACCTCAATGAATAAATGATGATAATTTTCGGTTGCAAGTACTTGTTTGAAAATCCTCAAAGTAATATCACAAAAATAAGAGTTTTCGACATTCGATTAATATCTTCACATTCTACGAAGGATGTATCTGAGAATAAACGTCGAATGATATAGTCCATGATGAAACTTAGCATTTAAACATAAAATCAAGAAATTAATGATTGAATGTGGGCTTTACAACCATAAAAAAAACTAGGTAAAGTGAATATTGTCAATTGATCTAGCTTTTGTTTTCATATTTTTGTTCTTTCTTAACTTGACAAAATTTCCTTTTATTGTGAAATAAACAATTTTTTAATTTGAATGTGAATCTGACAACCTCTGTTTTTCAACACCCTCTATAATATTATTATATAGATTATTTTTAACTTTAGTTGCTATTTTAATTCACGAACGTAATTTGTTCGGATACGGTTCTCATTCTTATTTTCTTGGAACCTAGAGAAAAAATTATATCCAATCTGGTGAGAACTTTGCTTTCTTTCATGGCATTTGACGACTTGTGTTTCAGTAGTTTATAGGTTTCGCAAAACGTTGAATGCCCGATTTAGCACTGTCAAGTTCAAGTTGATTAGAGCCACCAGGATTCGTTGAACTTTCTAATCGAGTGATTCGATTTGTTCGAAACAACGTGAGTTTTTTGATCGTACAATCAAAGTTTTGTGTCATGAAATTACCAAGCACCAAATTTTAAACTTTTCACGAAATATTATATTTTCTGTTGAAAACACATGAAAATTTTTTTAAATATAATGTGATGGATGAGTTTATATAACATCTTTATACACTCCCTTTGAATTGAACGCTAATTTTATTGTCAGAAATTTCTATCTTAGATTTGAATTGAAACGTGAAGAAAAATATTATCGATTTTAATTTGATTCCACCCAGAAAAGCTGATTCATACATTTACTGTTCCATCCACTCGCTAGTGGTGATTGAGCCTCTCAGAATGAATTGAAGCTGAAATTGAGGTTTTCTCGTTCGAACATAGAAATCCAAGATTCTCGGCTTCGAATAGAGGTGATTTCGAGTCTACCCAATCTCAGATGTCCTCACACTCAAGAAATTGGTCTAGACCCATACTTTTATCGTTATAATATAGTGTGCTGCAAGTAACTGTCGCCGGTTGTTGAAAGGGAGTGAAGAATTTGAAAACTAAAATTTGTAATTGATGATAGATATCTGATATTTAGTCATCTTTTTCGATGAAAATATTTATTATGAGATGAATGCAGCAGAGGGAGTGTTAGAACAATTACAATCGCATCATATAATCACCCCGAAATTGATAAACTTAATCAATTTATGAAAATTCAAACGATCGAAAAAACACTAAAAAAAATTTCAATAATTTTTATTCGTATCAATTGAGTGGCGATATTTAGGTCACGATTTTCCTGAAAAATCCTGATTGACATTTAACACCGAAAACAATGCATATTCTAATGCCAAGCGACGAAATGGAAAACAAAGGAAATTTCAATGACTTCATTTCGGTAATTAGGGACCCGCGCCGAAATACGAAAAGCGATGATTAATTGCTATGAAAAAGCACTTTCTCAAGTTGATTTAACCCCCGGATAAGTCGTAGAGAAAAAGCCGTCTGCCTAATGAGATTATCGTTTGTACGTGGTGCTTCTGGAAATATTCTCGTCAACTGAGGAGAATATTTTCAATCAAACCGCTACGTTTGGATTGCGTGGCATAAATGAATATCAATATAACAACCTTTAACTCCCTGCAGGGAAATTTTCCAATAAGGGGTTTTTAATTGATAACTTAATTCAGAATAATTCAGGACGGACATTATCATGAGTCTTCACAAGAAGTGAACTCCAAGTTCGCAGGGCACTGATGGAACAGCTGGTGTTAACAGTTTCCAGATCATGCCTTCACTTTCCCGCGTTGATGAAAACGGCCTATTTCCAAGGACGTGATGAGGTCTGAGAGGATGGGGGAAGTTCGAGATAGATTCTGAAGTCATTTAGCATCTGGCAGGAATTTTAAGCTGAAGAACAGTCAGTTTTGTCCTCTCCCAATTTTCATCAAAATAGACAATCTGGGCTTAGAAAGAGCCATAGTTATTGCACGGCTCTCCTGAATGTTATGAATAACATATTAACATGCATAGATGGCGGAGAAACTCGTGCGTTAATTTTGTTAGATTATTCTAGGGCCTTTGACACCATCAACCATGATATTTTGATGGCAATCTTGCGGCACATTGGATTTTCTACTGTGGCTGTTGAATTCATGAGATGTTATTTCAAGCATCGTCAGCCATATAAGAAACGGATCGAGGTAATTCTGGGGTGGGAACTGTGCAGTGTGGCGTTCCGCAAGGCTGCGTTTTGGGGACTATTCTGTTAGGTATTTATACAATTCTAATAACATGCGATGTGAGATATTGTAGGGAGTTCAGGTACGCTGATAACAAACAGATTCTGCATTCATTTCACTCCAGCATAGTACGTCAGGCCAATAATAAAATGAACCGTGATCTTGACTCGTTGGTACGGGTGTCGAGAAATCACCAACTCACACTGAATCCACAAAAGACTAAGATCATGATTTTTGAAAAGAATAAGAGTGCTGCTATTGACGATCTGCAAATTTACTTAAATGGAGAGCAGATTCAATGTGTAGATGAGTGTCTTAATTTAGATGTCCTCATAGAGAGTGAGCTTCGATTCAGTGGTCATATTCAGTCCTGCATTCAAAGGGCTTATGCTAGACACTTTCTCTCGACGAAACTTAAGACTTTGCTCACAGATGCTTTAGTCTTAAGCCACTTCAATTACTGTGACGCTCTTTATGGGCCATGTTTGATCAGAGTTGATGGTGATAGGATACAGGGAGTACAAAAATTTTGCTTAAGATTCATAAATGATATAAGGAAATACTATCTTAGGGTATGTAACTGACTCAGTATGGAGCACAGAACACTAATATATAAGAAATGAAACGTGCCTACTAATCTTAGGCAACACATAACGCTCCATTGTTTTGCATGGGGAAACGGATCTAAATGGCAGGAATTTCAAATTTATTTGAAAAGATAAATTTGAAATAACCCGTTCTCATAATTCACGTTGCTCTTTATTAAATAATACATTGCAGAGGAACAAAAGAATACCACTATTCTTTCATTCCTCTGCAATGTATTATGGGAGTGGAGGTGAAAAAATATTCCAAAATGTATTAAAAATGTGTTACTTCTAATGACATATTTGAATGAAAAAAAGTTTCGTGATTTATGGAAAAGCCTACCATCATGATACATAGATACTGTCACAGCATTGATTATTCAAATATAGATAAGTTTCAATTAAACACAATAAACAATAAACTGCTGATTTGAAGATAAATGGGGGGGTTATCAAAACTTTTGATGTCCGATCAAAAAAACCTTCGTAAATTCGAACAGACTGCATAACTTCGCTTGAAATTCAAACAGAACTCGGTGGATCGAATCACTTGACAGTTCTTGATTGAGTTTTATGAAGCACACTTTAAAAATGATTATACATGATAGATTTTAACTCTGTACGTGAGATAACATTGCAAATGCAAAAATAGAATATTCTAAAACAATTTACAGAATGAGCTCCTATTCTAACACGAATGCGAAGTTCGAAAACGAGTGACGAAGGAGCGAGTTTTCGATAGCATGAGTGTTGGAATTGCCTTCTGCAACGAGTATTTGACGATATTTTCTCTAATTCAGTAGAGTTTTGTGAAACACTCTCGAAATTCAAATAAAAATTCAAGTAATATTGGCATCTTGGCAGTTGGTGTGACTTACGAAATTTGACAGATTACAGAATTTGAATTGATTTGATTCGAAACTTGATTCGATCGGAGGTCAGTACTGACAACCACAAAACAAAAAATATAACTGAAACAATGCTGTTATGAGTTTCATTACAGCACTACTTTTAGAACTGTAATGAACTCATTACGATACTGAAATAGAGAATGGTATATTCTAAAACAAGTTGCAGAATGAGCTCCTATTCCAACACGAATGCGAAGTTCGAAAACGAGCGACGAAGGAGCGAGTTTTCGATAGCATGAGTGTTGGAATTGCCTTCTGCAACGAGTATTAGACGGTATTTTCTCTATTTCAGTCAATTTTTGTAAAATACTCTCGACATTGAAATGAAAATTCAGATCAGTGACTTTTGAATTATATCTTGGCAGTTGGTGTGACATACGAAATTTGACAGAACACGGAATTTGAATTGATTTGATTCGAAAATTGATTCGATCGGAGGTCAGTACTGACAACCATAAAACGACAAATATAACTGAAAACAATGCTGTAATGAGTTTCATTACAGCACTACTTTTAGTACTGTAATGAACACATTACGATACTGAAATAGAGAAACATTATTATAATACACTAATTCACACTACATTGTATGCCTTTTATAACATTGAGTTGAGGAATACTAGAACATTTTGAAAAAAATACATTGATTTTTCCTTAGTGCGGATGGATAAACATGCATAATATTTATATTTTATTTCGAAATATAGTTTCATCAGAACAGGATACCACTCCAGCCATATACTAATTTTCTATTGTACAAATATTGAAAGACACACATTTCGAGATGGAATTACATGAATTTGACTAGGGAGCAATTTGGAACTATATCATTAGAATTTGATGAATTTTCAAAGAGATAGCAATGATCATGCAAGGCAGAACTGAGGGTATTGGAAGTGTTGTTGACAGATACATGACAGTTATAATTTAGATTTGGTTCTTCATTTTTGAAATTTCTTATTCGATAAAGAATTTACACTTTGATTTCACCAATTAGTGTTTTTGTAGTTTTAACTAAGTTTCTTCACCACACCTCACCTTCGAGTATGAATGACCAATTATTGATTGAGCATGGGTCCACTACGTAATCGATTGCAAACTCGCTTTGATTTCACTCTTCTCTAACTCAGCTATACTAAATTCAGTTTGGGGTGGTCGGCCAGCCTAATTCTCATTTAATCATGCAACTCAATGTAGAACACAGTAGGTAACTTTCTTCGAAATGGCTCCAGTGCACCTTGAAACAGAATTGAAATATTATTCCATGTCTGAGTAAAATTAAGCAATTATGAAATCAAAAGACTAAGTAATAATCACGAGAGGCAGTACAGAAAAAGGAAATCCAACCTTTAAATTTTCAATATTTCCTAAATTCGTCTCGTAAATATTCAATGAACGGTTCGTGTCTTCTGTCCTATGCTTTGGTGAACCTGCGAAAAAATAGAAAATGGAGTTCAAATTAGTGAAAGCATATTTAATATTGATCAAAACAATATTTCAAGGTAAACCAGTTTCAATACATTATGAATGAATAAAATAGCTGATAACTTACCACTAAATTGCTACAAGATTTATTTTTTATTTAAATTCGCAGGTTTGTTGATAAGCGCAGCATGCCGGTATGCAAAATGGTTTCTTCCGAATTCGGCATCCATCTTGATGCTTGCCATGCAGGAGCACAGAACCACAAGCTTCACCCCTGTGCTTTGGAGTCTAGACGTGAACTACCCGCGGCTGTATTATTCTATTCGGTCAGAACAAACGAGTGTCCACCGTATCTGTATAACAAAATGCGATTTCGTAGTGATGTCCACTCTCTTAACTTTAGGGGACTCCTTTCTCCTTCTCATACCAAATTTATGAACTTTATAACCGAATGCCAGCTAGCTTCAAGTCTTTGGGATTCAGGCGTAATTATATGGAATACCTACATATCAGGTGTTAGTTGGATAAAGCATGCATTTCTGTTTCCAGATACCTATGTTTATAATTTATATTTTCATTTCACAGAGTAGTTTTTGATAGTCGAAGATGTATGACACCTTGAATTTCGTTGATTTTTTTTCTGCGGAACATTATTTTTGATATTTTTTTTTCTCGGACTCAAGTTAATTTCTGCAGTTATATCAACGATCCCTTTTTGATTTACATTCAACTGATTGCATGCTGTGGATAAAAAAAGATTATTACTATTATTATTTTCGGTGGTGTAGCTGGTAATATATCCTCTTTCAGTATATTTGCTTTATATGGGTGAATCTTGGGCTGTAGGGGTTCGATAAGAACTTCAGATGATGGGAAGAATCATTTTCATCAATAATTTATAATTCAGTATCCTTCATGCTAATTCACATGACTGAATGAATGATTGTTACCAGTGGCGTAGCGCAAATTTCGGGGGCCCCCCCCGCAAGATTTCAGTCGGGGGCCCCCTCCATAATTTAACGTTATTTCTAATAATAATGCCTGACGATGGCAAGTTAGCTTGCCGAAATGCATTGCATGTCCTTTTAATATTTTAGGAAAGGATTCAATAATTTTAAAGTGGAGAAGACTTGTTCTTTGTATATATTAAATATAAAACTCCACCCATGGACTACTACCACAATACGTTATTTCTGATAAGTTTCCCCTGACGTTTTTCAAAGAAAAATATTTAAGAAAATGTGATAAAAAATTTATACATATGTATATATATTGAATTACAAAAATTTGTAAACAAAATAACTTAGACTCTGATATAAAAATAACTAGAAAGAAATCAATGTGAAAAAAAGTTGAAAAATTTTTCGACACAAATGCATTAATCTTTTCTAATTTTTTTGTTCAAACATATCTATCAACTTTTCGATGTCCAAGCTTCAGACTACTTCTTGTTCGAAGCAGTAGTAGGCTCAAGAGTCTGATAGACATGTTTGCGTTGTTGAATTCCTAAAGGTGCGTACAGACATGCTCCGAATGGCGTACCGCACCACGTCGCGTACATCAACGCGATCAACAAAAGTTCGCCAATATCTACACTGTGATCGCGGCGATGTGCGCTACGTTGTTGCACCCCGCCGTCCACACTTAGGTACGCGACGTGGTGCGGTACGGCATTCGGAGCATGTCTGTACGCACCTTAAGATAATTCTTGATTATCTTGAGCCCAATAAAACGATCATTTGACGATGCTCAAAGAGAGTCCCGAAAAGCTTGACGGTATATTAAAAAACTGTTGAAGAAAGGGTAGCACAGGGAGTAATTGAGTGATAATTCGAATTTCGAATGGAGTTATTGAAAACCTTATATGTTTTTTAAACCATTTAGGAATATTTCTCCATTTTTCGAGAGTAATAATAATTGTATATCCATTGTTTCAGTTTTGTCCATTACATCTCAGAAAAAAAAAGCGAATCGGCAAGTTCAATAGAATGAAATTATTGGGGCTCCATTTGAAGCTTTTCGTTTGACTTGGGGGTCACTTTAGTGCAGGAGCCCTCTGATACGCCACTGTGCTGAATAATTGATTGTGACTCAGGCATTGGCTCATTAAAATATCAAAAAAACATTTCGTCGCGTAGAAAATGCATTTTCTTTTTCTCTCTGGAGTTTTCTTTTCCAACATTCGAACTGCAGTTTCTTATTGTCACATTCAAGAACTTTTCTTTTTTTTAATATTGAAAATGAAAAAATACGAGAGAAGTTTCTTAACGTATAAATAGCTACGCAATTAATTCTAGAACTAACCTTGAATGAAATTGCAATACTGAAACAAAAGGCACTAAAAGAGTCAACACATTGAAAACTTTGTCGTTGATTGTATACAAACTCACAACATGGTTTCGTATTCAAACACTTGTTTCTCTCACTACTAGAATGGAAATGCAGATAAAAAGATTTCATAATATTTTCCGCTTCTTCATAAAAATATCCTGATTGGAGACTTGACAATAATTTCTGCAACAACAGATAAGACGCGCCGAAAAACAACATGTCAAATAAGCTGCCGAGCCCACAATAAAACGATCATGTGGCGACGTTCAAAGGAAATACCGAAAAGCTTGACGCTATGAAAAACTCTTCAAAATAGGGTAGCACAGGGTGTGACTGAGAGATATGTCGAATCGAATTACTGTTAACCTTCTATGTGTTTTGAATATAATTCAGGAATATTTTTCTATTTTTCGAGAATAATAACTGTACCTTCATTTTTGAAACATAGATGAATTCAAAATAGTTATCATCGAAATGAATACCATTTTCAATTCCCAGGCTCAGAATTCATCTATGTTTCAAAAATGTTCTCGATGTGGCCTATGTAAAGGCAAATAATTTTCTTTTTCTTATGTACCTTCATTGTTTAGGTTTTGTGCATTATATCATCAGAAAAATATCGCGACTCGGCATGTTCAATAGTTACTGGGGCCCCATTCAAACCTTTTCGTTTGGCTCGGGGACCCCCTTAGTGCTGCCCCCCCCCCCCCCCGCACTGCGGGGTCTGCGGGGCCCTGTGCTACGCCACTGATTGTGACTAAAATTGATAATGTATCAATATTTCATTTCGAAAACTTTCAGACCTAAACAAGACATTATCGAGCAGATCCAATCAAATTAATAGGTGATTTTTCGATTTCGGGAAATCCATTGAGGTATTCATTGTATCTATTTTCCATATTTCCAAGTACAAGATAGTAATTTTCTTGAATTTTTATTATTCATATTGAAGAATACCTTAGGGATCATCCAAGTTCCTAAATCTGATATGGTTTTCCACATGATCTTCGAAGTTCATGAAAATTGACTTCATGATCATATTATAAAAGAATTCTCTCTGGAGGAAACTCGGCAATTTAATTTTCAATCTTACAAAATATTTGTATGTATGTGCTTTGATCACGCAAAAGTTGAAGAAAAAATCAGGATGCTTAATATAGCAGAGAACTATTCGAAATTCAAAGGAAATGTCCTAGTATATCATGATAACGCCAAGACTTCCCTCAACTTGAATTTAAATTCTTTATTACTCGAACAAAATTGAAACTTATCACAAACAACAAATATTTCGATAAAATAATTTTTCGAGATCATACCAACCTTAACTCCAAGATTTGAATTTCATAGGGCTTTACAATGAACACAATATAAAAATAAAAATTCAGGAAATTAAATTTGCAGATGAATGGTGTATACTATCTTTTATCACTAAGCGCTAGAACGAGTATCATTTTTTTCTTACTGAATATTGAACTTCGAGGATCGATAAATAATTCTTCAAGAATTTGTGAGAGTTATAAATGAATACACTTTATTAACGAAGTTTCTTCATTCAAATGATAATTCCCGAGTTCCAAAAACGTCCAATAAAATTTCAATCCTCCATCGAAAACTTATTCATAGCTGTCAATGGAATGTCCTGTTTAATGTGACTTCAAAATTTTACCGATGCATCAAATTTTGATAGGCGTTTTTGAAACTCACTATATCATATCAGTTTTTATCATATCATTAATGAATGATATGACGTTGTTTTGAGACGTGGTTTTTGTTCCCTCACCTTCATAATGTTAATCAATTCATTTCTGATAGAAATTTCGTGTTGCAAACTGAATTCCTGCAGATTCACTGAAACTGTTGCACAAAGTTTGCAGTTTTCATCACTATACAAGTTGTGTTAAGTATTCAAAAGTGGTCAGAAGTGAGCGAAGACCTACCTCATTCTGACAGCCTTCGACATTCAACACCGAAAACAATCTCGAAATTATAAACTGATGTTTGGAAATCTTTAGGTATATTCGATTGAATAGACACACATTGTCAAAAGTCTCGTTCCCCCTTCTATCAACTCTCAACTTGTTTAATGAATTTAGAAAAAAATATTTTTTCGTCTTTACCTTGGCCACACCGAAAAAATTTTTGAAACATAGAAGAATTTAAAATAGTAATCATCAAAATGAATGCCATTTTCAATTCCCAGTCTCACATATCTTTTATCATGAGGTTGGAGAAATGATATTAGTTTTCGTCACTGAGATGAGAGATATACCGGTTGCAGCCTTATTTGACATTATCAGAATCCCATATACCGCAGAGACAAAATCTTCATAAAAAACTTCGCTCTTCGAAGCAATTAGATGTGATATACAAAGCAGCATCCAATTGCGTCAAGAGGAAGTTCCACATCTCCAATCACATGCTAAAAAGGACTCTGTACATTCTCTTTTACTGAATGTAATTTTGCTGTGGCCCTAAATAAGGGCCCTTATGCAAGTTTCTCCAAGTGATGGAAACGCCCAATTCTTTTCGCGAAGTGAAGCTAAGTGTTCTTAAGAAAAAAAGATTCGGAAGCCTTCGTGAAGGCAAAGAATTATTTTCTCAAAAACACTTAGCCTCACAGTCGCGAAAAGAATTGGGCGTTTCCATCACCGCCATCACAAGCCGAAAATAAATAAAATATAATTTTTGATTTTTTTCTCATTATTCATATTTGTCTCATCCTGCATGAAGCAAAGCGTAACAAAGAATTTTTATTAATTATTCAGTTGCATTTAGCATAGAGGAAAATGTTCATTTCATTTCCAGTATATGGATTGTTCATTTTCTGAGAAACCTAGGCGGACCAAGAGACTTGCCGAAATATGTATTTCAACTACTCGTACAGTACATTCTTGTAGATTTTTGGGGTCTGAAATCCCTCACATCAAGTACTCCCTAACTAAATGATTTTTTTTTTCAAAAAGAACCTCGAAAGAGATTATTTTTCAAGCCTATCTACTACAAATTAAACTCAATGGGACATAGGGCAATTGGTACAACGATCGAACAACGCAACAATCTGCGGAATGGAGTCAAAGATAGGGGATCAAAATCATGCTCATTGTTTTCTTTGATAATCGAGGTGTCGTGCAATAGAAGTAATAATTGCGACCGGGTCAAACAGTTATTCGGGTATTATCTGCATGATATGAAGCGTTTCAGAGAGGCTATGCGTGGGAAACGGACAAAGACAATTTAATTCTATATCCATGATAACGCGTAATGACATAACACAAATGTGGATGATTTGATAAAGCACGGCGTCCAAATCCTCGAACAAGCACCCCTTCTACCATACTCAGTACCATGTGATTTATTTTTTGTTTCGGTTTGGGTTGCCCTTTCGCAGACGGAAATTTGACTCACCATCAAACAAAATGCGACAATGAAATCAAAGTTGACATTCTTTCGGAAGCATTTCAGAAGGGATGATTGGATGAAGCGTTGACACAGATAGTTTCAGATGTACATTTATTCAAAGAAAATTAAATGAATTTGGAAGCATATTGAACAAATTTTGGTTGTGTTTATCATATCTCTGTAATATTTCATCGAATTTTTGAAATGAAAGACCGAGTGCTGGTTTGTTGATTTGTTTGTTCTTCCGTAACTTCTGAACCTAATATGAAATTCCAAGGGAAATACAGTACAGTGAATTTATTCAATGAAGTTTTCACATCGAATTTTTATATATAACATAATGAAGATACGAGTAAATGATATTGATTTTTCAGGAACAAGCCTTGAATAAACTCGTTCTCTTCAGGCTTTCATCTCAGCGCTAGACCATCTGTGATAAAACAATTTAATAATGATTTCATAGAAACCAGGCAGATCCATTAAATATTAGGTCCTGGCATATTTTACTTTACTTTTGAGCATCAATAACCATTCTTATAATCGTGGCTATAATTCAAAATAATGTTAAGTAGGTACGTCGAGGACTCTTGACCTCTGAGCAACTATTCAAGATCAAAAATGCCTTCATCACAGTTCACAGTAAGTATACGAAGCAGAGCTGTGTCGAGCACTGATTATCAGTGCTTCGAGGACTAAGCACCAAGCACTGGGAAAAAATGGCTCCCGAGTCGCGAGCACTAAGCACCGGTATTTCAATCGGAATGAAAATTGTAACTTTTAAACTACGCTGTATTATGTGATATTATTGTCAGGTCAAAATGGATGATGTATAGGGTGTTTCTGTGGCTCATAGGTAGAAGAACCCTAGATTACACGATGATATTCAATATCGATAGTTTAAAGCGATATTGTATGTCCATACGGATCTACATTTTATAAATAGTTTGCATTTAATGAATAGTTTAAGGCTTTCACGACCGGATATACTGGTATGAAAAGAGTCTTCCGGGCTTATTGGCCGTGGTCTATTAGGAATAATTTCACCTAGAGCTGTGTCGATCACGATTGATCGAATCGTTTTGATTCGATCATGACCGATGCGAGAGTGATCGAGTCACGAGTCTCGAAAAGACCCAATCTTTCGGGTATTCGGGTCTTCGCATCTTCGCTTCGGTTTCGGACGTTTCGGTCACATTCGACCCGCTCTTATGCTCAAGTCATGACACGAAACTACGAAATTGAAGACACAAATATGGATACGTTAGAACCGTTAGGCTATCCTGGTTATCCCTTGAATACGATTATGTGTAGTGACTGATAATATTTTGTAGTTATAGAATACAATAACCAGAAAATTCATGGCAGAATAAATTAATTTGTAGTTTCCCCTTATGCATAGAATTCTTTGGAGTTTGATTGTAGAGAAGATCGAATTCGAATAGGTCGCGATCGAAATGAAAGAATGTCGAATGATTGAATGACCGATCAACAAACATAATTAATTGATCGTTTGTTGTAAATGTTTCAATTGGGGAAAATCATGAGCAAAACTGTGACTCAAGAGATTAATGTGTGCACATGTGTCTGAATTAAAATACCTATAGAACGTCTCTAGTGGCATATTCCTTCTCTCTGTTGACCTTTGATCACATCCGTGAACTTTATTATCTATCTAATTTCTGAAAATATGAAATAATCGATTGTATTCGGTCGTTTTTGACGATTAATTTCCCAATTTGTGAGAATCATCTCAAACAAGCTTATTGTTTGAGTCAAAAGTTAATATAAATACGTCATTTTCGTTATCTGGGGGTATGAATAAATAACCCATTGGCTTCTTTTTTCTGCACCCGATCCTTCATCTCAAGTCTCCATCCATATACCCGGGATCAAGTAGTCGGTGAACGGGTCTAGGAATCCCAACTGGAACTTGTGATCGAAATGATCGGGTCTTTTTGACTCGATCACGACGCAAACGGGTCGCGATCGACCCGGGTTACGAAAAAGTCGAAGAAGAAGAGAAGAAACTTTTATGAGCGCCTTTGTTTGTTTGATTTTGGATGAGGTAGGATCTCTTCTGAGTTTAGTGTAGTTTGAAGGCTCTAACAACTCCCTCATTTTGAAATCATAGTCTGACGAATTCATTACTACCGTTGCGTTTGCAGGAATCATCTGTTCCGTCAGTTCCGAACAGAAAAGAAACTGTGATTAACTTGTCCAAGAGGACATTAACACAGGAGGAGAAATCTGTCCTTGAAAAAGGAAACAATTTCTCCATTCGAACAAAACAAATTCCGGTGGAGAATATAGTAGCTAATGTTGAGGCAGCAATTCGGTCTTTACCTGAGGCTACAGCTGAGGAAGTGAGGACTGAAGCCTCCAGAATTATCAGGAAGGCTAAACCATCAAAAAGTAATATAAATTTCAGGGAATACAAAGCCATAAAGAATCTCAATGAGGACACATCCATTGTGATCCTTCCAGCTGATAAAGGAAACGCAACGGTAGTAATGAATTCGTCAGACTATGATTTCAAAATGAGGGAGTTGTTAGAGCCTTCAAACTACACTAAACTCAGAAGAGATCCTACCTCATCCAAAATCAAACAAACAAAGGCTCTCATAAAAGTTTCTTCTCTCGATGAAGAAGATTAGATTAGATTAGATTAGATTAGAGGAGGGGCGACAGATCAAAACCGACCTTGCGAGCACCTTGACCTTAAGATCTATTGTGCATCCCCGCGCTGTTTACCAGTCGGGCAGCAAAGTCTCGATGAACTTCACCACCTTTCTGGGGGCCACATCCATTACTTGTTCAGGCTTTAGGAACCAGGAGCCAAGGTGCCGTAACCGTTTCTGGTGGACAGCTTCACACTCACATAGTAGGTGACTGGCTGTCTCGGTGGCTTCCTGACAGAAGCGACATGTACTATCGGGCGCCTTTCCCATGTTTTTTAGGTGATACCTCACGGGACAGTGCCCAGTGAGAGCGCCCGTCAATTTCCTCAGTTCCAATTTGCTGAGTGAGAGGACTTTTTTGGTCCAGCTCGTCGAGTGAGAGAGAAGTAACTTAGCTTGCCTTTGACCATTGGTCGTGCGCCAGGACATAAGCTTCCTCTTTTGTTCCCAGTCCTTAATAGCCATTGCTTGATGGCTGGCTGGGAAGCCGCAAAACGGTTCAGGTCCAGTAAAGGGGGTTGCCCCTCCTTCCCTGGCCAGTTGGTCAGCCGCTTCATTGCCGTGAATCCCGGAGTGACCAGGCACCCAGATGAGGTTGACCTGGTTTTTTTCTCCGAGTAGGTTAAGTGACGTCTTGCATTCCCAGACCAGCTTTGACTTTACTTGTGGAGAGTCAAGCGCTAGCAGGGCTGCTTTGCTGTCAGATGCTATATATATTTCTTTTCTTTGGTAGTTGCGTTCGGCACAGAGCGCGACGCACTCCCTTATAGCAAGTGTCTCTGCCTGAAAAACCGAAGGACAGAGACCCATTGGTATGGCTAATTGGGTTGAGGGGCCGTAAACACCGGCTCCGACTCGTCCGTCTTCAGTTTTCGAGCCATCAGTATAAAATACCGTAGACCCTCTGGGGAAAACTGATTCTTTATTAGCCCATTGGTCACGACTTGGGAGTGTCGTGGTGAAGTTTTTCCGAAACTCATGTCTCAAAGGAAGGTTGTCTGTGACCACATCCTGAAGCTCCTTACACTCATTTAGAATGCGAAGGTGCCCTGTGTAGTCTCCAGTTTTCAGCTCCCGCTCCCTTGCCACCCGGAGAGCCCATCTGGCCGCCTCGCTTTCCAGAAAAATCTCTAGAGGAGGCAGGTCCAGGATGACTTGCAGGGCAGCAGTTGGGCAGGAACGAGATGCGCCTGTTATGGACAGGCACGCTGTTCTTTGTAGTTTTCCTAGGGCTAGTTGACCCGAAACTAGTTTTGCTCTTGGCCACCAAACGAGAGCCGCATAGCTCACGATTGGCCGGACAATGGATTTGTAAATCCAATTCGTTAGTTCAGGTTTTAACCCCCACGTACTTCCGACCATCCTCTGGCACGTGAAGAGAGCTCTCTGGCCCTTGCTGATCACAGCCTCAAGGTGAAGGCTCCAGGAGAGTTTTTGGTCGAAGATAACACCAAGATATTTGGTGTGGTTCGTTGGGATTAGGGTGGTCCCGTTCATCGTAATTTTTTTAAGAGAGAGTTTTTTCCTCCTGGTGAATGGCAATAATATCGTCTTTTTGGGATTTATATTGAGACCTTCTCGGATACACCACTCGTGAGTTAAGGTTAGGGCAGTTTGCATTCGATCACTAATTGTGTCGTCATGCTTACCCCGAACCATTATCACAAGGTCATCTGCATAGCCGCAGATCTCAAAACCCGCACTTGTAAGTGTTTTTAGAAGATCGTCAACGACCAGTGACCACAAGAGTGGCGATAAGCAGCCCCCTTGTGGGCACCCGTCTCCGGGCGTCGCAGTAACTGAAGCTGCGCCTAGTTGCATGAAGATGAAGAAACTAAAAAGAGAATCTGTAAGAGTGAAGCAAGGGCTCCGCGCATATACGGACTTCCGAAAATTCACAAGGATAATGTCCCATTGAGACCAATTGTCTCAATGGGGGGGGATTATCCCCCCCCAATGTTGAACGAAGTTGGCAAAATTTTCAAACCAGTTGGAAGATTTTCAAGGGAGTTGAAAAAATTCCAAAGCAGTTGGAAAAATTTCAAAAGGGTTGGAAATATTCCAGAGTAGTTGGCAAAATTTCAAAGCATTGGGAAAAAATTCCAGAACAGTTGGAAAAAGTCCAAAGCAGTTGGTAAAATTTCAAAGCAGTTGAAATACATAATTCCAAGAGAGTTATGACATACGAAGGAATCTGAATCAGAAAAAACAAGTTTGCAATCAGTACTTGACAATATATGTATAGCCGGCAATAAATGGTATATTCAACCCAATATTTTTACTATCAAGTGTTGGAAGAGATGCGGCCTCGAGAAGTAGGTACCCAGTTGTAAATTTTTCAGTTACGTCGCATGGACTGTGTCATAAAAAAACCATCTGGTATCATATTTAAGCTGTTACTTTCAGATAAGCAGAATCATCATTAGGTACGCTCTTCGTACCTTGTGTTATAGTTTTGCGAATAAACAATATTATGTGTACAGGGTATCCCAAATTGCTTGATTTTGGCTGGTTCTGGTACTTCTAGACTAGATAGGAAAAAACGTTGAAAGGAGTCCTGGGCTCAATTTCCGTGAAAATGCCAGTACTGAAAACGGTTTCTCGATATCTTCATTTATTTCGAAGATTTTGAAATTTTTTCTATTTAGAAGTTTTCATTTTCGAAATTATCTGAGAAAGATAAAAATTTTCAACAAGCACTTTTTCATCCGGAATAAGACATTATTTTAAATCTTTGAATTTTTTTATGATAAAATGCGTTCGTATTCGAAATAAAAAAATGTTTTTTTTCCACGAGAAGAAAAAACTGAATATAGTTTCTTATTTCAGATCGTTTTCAGATATTTTCGTGAAAAGAAAAATTCGAAATCGATAATTTTTTGTTAAATAAAAAAAATTAAGATGTGAAACGGTTTTCACTAATGGTGTTTTCACGAAAATCGAGCCCAGGACATCTTTCTAAGATTTTATCTATCTGGTCCAGAAGTACCTGAAGCAGTCAGAATCAAGCAATTTGGGATACTCTGTATATGAATTTAAATAATGAACCAAAAGAGATTCAAAGCGAAGTTTGAGTTATGTGGTGCCTTATAAAAATTTTTTTAAAAGTTTATGAACAGAAAATGCACGAAGGAAAACAAGTGTGAGCGGAAATTTTGGGTAGTGACCACAGAATATCGGAAGTCACAACAACAATCTTTCAAAACACTAAATATATCCCCAATTCCAAACACTAATTGCAATAAACGCTGCAAAAGAGTTCGAAACCGCCAACTCAAATTAGGAAATGTAGTTCAAAATTGTTTCTTCAATATGAGTGATTTAGGTCAAAACCATTTCCCTACCAAATCAGGAATCTGTTTTTTTTTTTAAGAAGTATCTTGATTTATGACACACACTTTGACACACTTTTTCTGTGTAAACTAGGGAGTTATTTTGCTTTTCTTTATTTCATAAAATCTGTTAGCAAATGTAAGGCTTATTTTTCATCAAACGAAATATATTTTCTGAGAATTTTGTTCCTATTATTCTGTGAAATGGACCCATGTTAGGCATGAGCAGTTTCAATATTTTGAATCTCATCAAAGTGATAAGTAATTAACTTTGATTTTTTATCTACCCAACATTCAATCATGTATATTTCTTTATTTTATGGAATCTGCTTTTTTGTGAAAAATATTCTGTTTTATGATGCTTGAAATTTTGAGATCCACCAAATAATGAAACTAAATTAAAGAATGAAACAAAAATTGTGTCTCAAAGTTTCGAATATACTTCAAAATAGTCTTCACAAAAAAACGATTGCATAAAATAAAGAATCAACATTAATTTCTCATCAATTTGATTCCCAATATATACTCCTTCCACGGCATGAAGAGAATAGATTTTTCATATTTTCTCTGATGAAAATGAGCCGTGCCTTCGCTCCCAGATTCCACGAAATGAAGAAAAACTATAAAACTGAAGAAACAAACAAGTAGTGTTTCTCAAAGTTTCAAGCAACATCAAGATACTCTTTATGAAAAAAACACACTCCATAAAATCTACTTAATTGAATGTTCGGTAGATGAAAAAAACGTTAATTACTCCTCACTCTGTTGAAATTCATAATTTTGAGTTTTTTTTACCGAAACAAATATTATACCAAAATATATATAAAACGAATTCCTGTCAATTTAATGTCAAGTTGGAAAATTTTCGATGGATTTCCCCCCCAAAAATTTGGTTTCGGCCCGTCCCTGCCTACCGAAGTTGTAGGCGAAACGTTAGGTGAAATTATTCCTAATAGACCACGGCCAATAAGCCCGGAAGACTTTTTTCATACCAGTTTGCATTTAGTTCCGATTATTATCAGAAGTAATTGCACAAGTGCATCAAAATAACCGATAATTTTGCATGACAGCGTGTTGTCTAAAAACTGCATGAGTTCATTTTTCTCCAAAAATGAAAATGACCGAATGCAGTTTTTCAAAGACAACACGCTGGAATGCAGAATTATCAGGTCATTTTGATGCACTAGTGTAATTCGGGGGAATATTTCCCGAAATTGCTATGGATACGAGCAGTGCAATTATTATCGCAGGGATCTTTAGCTCTCTACAATGCAATTATCGCTGTAATTTTCGATAATTGCATTCTAATTACATGAAGTTTTTGACAGGAGGGAAATATTCATTGAAAGTCAATTTGGAAATGTCAGTTCTTTTGTGAAGATATTACGAATACGAACTCTACTTGGATGCAAATCAATGCCTGTTTCTTGATATTCTAGAAAATCTGAGAGATGAGCTTCATCTTTCGAGAAATCCATGACAAAATAGTGGTTTCTCTATATGTCCAAAAAAAGAGCTAGGTAATACAAAACTGAAGCGTGTGCTATAAATTTTTGCGCAGACAGATGAACTGAACAAATTCCTGACGTGAAGAAGTTGTTGAGAACTTTTATTCCAGAAAGTGGTTTGAAATGACTTTTAATAATAAATTTGTGAATAAAAAAAAATTGATTACTTTGGCTGAATGTAGCTGTTTTCAAAAGATTCACAAAATTAAATTTCTGCTACATTTTGTCATAGGTTTAAGCGGTGAATCTGATGATCGGAAAAACAACTTTAGTGGAATGTTTCCGGGTGTGGCATAGCTAATAATGAAAGTTTATCTAGGCTGAATCGGAACAGTTATTTATGATACAAGTGCAGAAGGCATTGAAATTCTTACACGAGTTCAGATTTCAAAATTGAGCTACGAAGCGGCGAGTTTCTGAATGAACGAGTTTCATGGAGCACGGGAGACAATTCACGAGACATTCCATTAAGACATTTCATGAAAGAACGTCATTCAGTAATACGTAGGACAATTAACAAGCCATTCAATGGGAATATACAGGAAAGGTATATTTTTGACGAAAGTGAGAAAAGTAATTTACAGACACATTCAAATCATTGGAAAACCTATCCATTTTCTCGCCGAGAGAGACAAAAGATGTTTTTGAGGAATGCATTATAAGTAGAGGAGTGTAGACTATGTATGAGACTGTCTCCGGAAATGGTGCAATCTCTACTTGGACCTACCAGGAAATACTATCGATATTTTGAGTTGAAATAATTTTTTTTCAGATATCGGTTGAAATATATAATGGCAGGATTCTGCATTTTGCGGAAACTTCTTCAGAATTTTCTCTCTCAGTCACTGGAACAATTTTTTTTTTCAAAAACAGCCCTTGCATAAACTTGTGCACTAATTTATCATGGGCCAATTCCTTTAAAAACAATTGTTGCCGAACAATGAAACAGGAAATAACACTTCGAATTATTGACCATAGTAACGTTTCGGGATCTATATGAGACTCCTTCATCCTTCATCGGAGAAATTCGTCTGGTAAACAAAGTTCCTTGACTTTTGTTTCTCATTCAATGGTTTAGTTCTTATAAATACGGATTTCAAATCATTTTGTAACTTTGAAAATAGTTTAGAAAGAATGAGAAGAAGTGGTTTCAAATTCAACCTACGAACAGTTTTCAAAACAAAAAATGATTTGAGATCTATACTGACGAAAAGTGAAGTTTCGAATGAGAAACAAAAGTCCAAAAATTGTGTTCACAATATTTCCTGTGTTTGTGGAGAACATAACATTACAGGAGAAACATGAAGTCCTCTAAAGATATGAACTTAAAAATAACATAAAAATTAAGATATTGATAAATCGCGAATTGAAGGTCATGAGTGCGGAGATAACATGATGGATTGGAATGACACAAAAATTCTGTTGGTGGAATGTGATCATTATGAAAAGAAAATCGAGGAGTCCTCTTGTTTGTATTTTGTTGAATGAAAAGAATAATCTGGCCAATTCTTCGGTGGAAATGTCTTGTATTTTGAATAATTTGTTGGGGAAAAAAACTGAAACCAGGAAATTTCCAGATAATATAAATCAATGTCACCATGTATTAAAGTCAGTAAATCTAAAATATTCACGATTCTGAATATGTTCATGAATTTTACGAATTTCTCTGATGGAGGTGGTTTATATAGACTCCGAAACATTACAAATTTTAATAGTTTGAAATGTTCTTTCCTGTTTAATTGTTTGCAAACAAATATCGAAATATCTTTACCCTATAGACAAATGAAGTGCACGAGGCTAAGCAGGGGCACTCCTATTATTCGAGATTTTTTCTGACTAATTTGGTTCCAGAGATTGCAAGAATAAATTTTAAAGTAGTTTCAGAAAAATGCTGAAATATTCATTTTATTCTATGGAGATGCTCGGAAAACATTCTTTCCCAAAAATCAGCAAAATTTGCATCTTGAGCTTCTATTGAGGTTGCTTTTGTTGCAATCGATTGATAAAAATTCGTCAAATTTTTCTCATAAGTACTCTCCATTTGAAATATGTGTTCTGTAATATTTTAGAATTACACTATTTTCAAAAGATGATTCAGGACATCGATGTTTTTTCGATTTTTCGATATCAACTAGAATGTTTTCTATCGATATCCCAAAACTATGCTAGATAAGTTGAGATGCACGTCAAAATGAACCAGTTCATCGTACCGGGGATGGGGGGAAGGAATTGGCACCAAAGAACTCAAAATCATTCTAATTCAATTTATTACCATTGACGGGTTATTTCACTAAGCTAATTCAATACCCTTGTGAAATGGTTTATCAATTTACTTCGTGTAATAGATCGTCCCCTTGAATGGATCAAGAAAATCCCTTGTCTCCATTCACACGATGCCAATCCACTAGACTATTGGATTGTCTTAATGGAATGGCTTGTCAATTGTCCCCGTGTGAATCACCATTAAAATGAGCCTTCTTCAAGAGTATCATACAATCTTTTCGTTGAATTTTTATCGAAATTGATGAAACAATTCCGTAAATATCATCAAGCAATTTTTGCATTGAAAAACATCGATTAACAGAACTGTTTTCTCTCTCATTAATTTGACGTATAATAAATAAATTCGTGGCAGGAGGCCAACATGTCATCAATAAATGTTACCATGAAAACTGTGCTAGAATGAAATATTCTCACATGATTTTGTTCTACGAGATGTGGCAGAATCAACCGATATGACACAGAATTGAAGAAGTAATTGTATACTGTTAAAATATATCTACAAGTCAAATAACCACCCACCCTGCATTCTAGATAAATGAATAATGGTAAAACTATGACAAGTGGTTGATTTTTGGATTCGACCAAATATTTAAAAGGACTCCAGTTCCATTCTTTTTACTCATATAAGTAAAATGAAAATTTTGCTTATTCAAAAAATGTCAGTTCTCTCTCGATTGATATTTACTTAGAAGTTGAGCTTCCCTAGAATATGAAAATGAGAATAGGTGCAATTAAATACACTAGCTGTCGATATTTCATTTCATACGTTTGAACAACGGGGGTGATTGTTGTTCCATTTTAACCTCGGGAAATACAATCATTTTTAAGTCTGAATAGCTAATATTTTCTTCCTTCTATGTAGATGCTCTTTCATTCACTGGTATTTCCGCATTATCTATTCGTATGGATTTAACTCATAAATCAAAAAGTGGGGACGAAAGCCGATTCTAGCGTGAAAAATTATTCTCAAAGTGTCATGACTCGGTTATTGATAGATGTGGAAGATGCAGTAGCTGAGGGGATGTGCAGACTTTCCTCTCAAGTCGATAATCTCCCTCGAGTCTTGTTTTTTTGTAGGTTGTCGTTTATCTCTACTCACTTTGAGCTGGCAGTTAATTCCAATCGAGGATGGTGCCTATCGGCTGTCTCATATTTTGATAGATAAAGTGGTAACTCAACACCCTCCTCGACACTATTGGGACTAAGATGGACTGTACTATTCTCGTGAGGAATTCGCGGAAAAAACCATTCTTAAATATACGACATCTTTGAGATTTAGCAGTAGATGATGATGAAGGTTGAAAGTTTCGGGAGTTATATACAAAATTGGAGTTCACAACAATCTTTTTTCAGAATATCTCAACTTCATTTAAAATTGTTAACATCAACATGATCTTAAGTCAAAAGTAAAATATTAAAACACTGCAAATAAATGCCATAATATGAGTTTGTTCAACTAAAAATCTAAGAACACCACCGTTAATCTACAAATAATGGTCTAACAGTAAACATAGGTGTTTCATTAACACGCCTGAAGAACTTCGGTTAAAAGCGAACACTTCTTTCCTGACATTTTTATCTCAAAGCGAGTGTTAAAATCAGTTCAAATTATTCAAATGGCATTAGACGTCTAGTAAGATTTGATGTTAAAAATGTTCAATTTGCCTAATTGATTTCATACAGCTAATTTACGAGTTTTTGACGAATTAGGTAACGATGCCATGAAGAAAGTGTAGTATTGATAATTCGGGCACTGAGCCTGATAAAATGTTTTTCCAATTCAAAGTTTGTTGATGTTCTCCATAAATCCCAGAAAGTCTCGAGAACAAATTTTCTTCATTTTTAGAAATTCAGCATGAAAAAGTTTATCAATTTGACCGATGTTGGAAAATATTAGATGTTAAATGAGAAATCGAAACATTTTGTATATCATATGCAACAGGAATAAACAGAGATATACAAATCATAATCAAATATAAGAGCTAAATCAAACCGAACAGAGTTCAATCACTGATCTGCAGAGACAAATGCGTTTATTTAATAAGGTCACAGTACTTGAATATTTCTTCCATGATCACTGGTTTGATTCCAAAGATGCATCTGATTGTCTATACGAAAATGTATCACACAATGAAATCCGTCTATTAGTTTCTGCTCTAGGAATTTTTTATTGCAAAAAAAGAAATTTTTTCCTTGCTATTAGTAGGGAAAATAGAAATAATTGATGAGCGACCTCTAAATATTATTATTTGAAGCTGATATTTTCATAGAAGTCTCTTTCCGATACCCTGAAGATAATTAGGGGGGGGGGGGTTCGTGAAAACAAAGAGTGTCGATTTTTTTGAAAAAGTCTACTATATATGCAATTTTATCCGACATATTCACGCTCCTTCCTGATGACTGTGTTCATGAATTTGGACTGTCTATCAACTTGAAACTTATTCCAGGATATATGTTACAGGATCCTATCGGATAACAAATTGGACTTCATCCATCCAAGGGCTTTCATCAAGAACACTCAGCTGAAGCGCTTGTAAGTATTTTTGTAGTATATTTTATTTATTCAGACGGATTTGGCTCCTTTGCACGAGTTTAACACAGAGACCTTTCTCTATTTAAAAAAAATAATTCAATTGTTTTTCTTTCAGAGACAAAAACAAAATGTCAAAAAAATGCGCCATTATAATATTTCCATCCATAAATTATACCATCGTCCAATTCTGATATCGTGATCATATTGGATAACAGCAATGAGCAATGATGTAGTGTAGTACAAACCACAGCTAATGTTTACTAACACGAATCTATTAATATATTATCTGATGAGTAATCTATATAGTACTGTCGTTTTGAGTACCACCCTGAATATCCTTGCCCCCATGCAAAATCAGAAAGAAATCAAATAGAGCTGAACTTTGGCTCGTAGGAAGACATTTTATATGTTTAGTTCCAATGAATATTCATAAAGAAAAAAAATATCATTTAAAATGAAATTTCTCTATTTCAGTATCGTAATGAGTTCATTACAGTACTAAAAGTAGTGCTGTAATGAAACTCATTACAGCATTGTTTTCAGTTCTATTTTTCGTTTTATGGTTGTCAGTACTGACCTCCGATCGAATCAAGTTTCGAATCAAATCAATTCAAATTCCGTGATCTGTCAAATTTCGTATGTCACGCCAACTGCCAAGACACAATACAAAAGTCACTAATCTGAATTTTCATTTGAATTTCGAGAGTATTTCACAGAAATTGACTGAAATAGAGAAAATACCGTCTAATACTCGTTGCAGAAGGCAATTCCAACACTCATGCTATCGAAAACTCGCTCCTTCGTCGCTCGTTTTCGAACTTCGCATTCGTGTTGTAATTGGAGCTCATTCTGCAACTTGTTTTAGAATATACTATTTTATTGGAAAAAGGGGTTGAGTGACACTTTTCTAAAATTATTGAATTGCCCTTTCAATGCAGTAATACCACACTTAACCTTTTTAGTTAGTAGTTAGTAGAATAGATTAGTTACGATACCAAGAGTGGCGATGCAAAATGAAAAAAAAAAAGTTTGCTATAGAGACTTTTATAACATTGATCTAAATTGATGAAATAGAGTCAAGCAATCTAGAACATGAGGAACCAATCTGAAAGTCAGGCAATATTGAAAATTCGAGAATGAAGTTGAAACATGACCTTTCTTCACAAAAATTAGTATAAGTAATCACGATAAGATTGATCTAAATCAAAAAAAATTCAGCGCGTACTATGAAGGTTCGGCTTGCAAAGCGGGGATGGAGAGGCATGTGTTATGTAAAGGAGACATAGTAGACGATTGTGTTCCTTTTGTGTTATATCTCATAGCTGATACAGTTCTCGAACAGACTTATTGCTCGGTTAAATTGTCTTCAATATTATTTGAGTTTATTTGAAAAAGAAATATATATTACTTCTTATTTGAATTTCAATCGTATCAGGATTGAGTTTTTTGTTTATTTGATTAAAGATTGAAGTTTCATTTATTTAGGTGTAGGTTATATGAAGTATTAGAGTCCCTGAATAGTTTGGAAATATAATCGAATCTGGTAGTTTGCAATTGGGATCTAGGTATTTTAAGATTTTTCTTGTTTCGAAATGAAATTGGAAATGAATAACATCAATCGTAATAACCGATTTGGGGAGACCAATTTTCACGAGCCAGTTAGTATATGATATAAGAAAGACCATTTCATGTCATGGCATATTATACGAGTACGTCGCCTTTTCTAGAGTTAAGCGACCAAAGTCAATCTTTCAAATGAAAATCATCATCATTGCCGGAATATGGTGTGGAAAGAAGTGTTTGCTTAAGCCAAGGCTTAAGCATACTCTACTGCATCATAACTTAACTTTAATGACAAAACTATGTAGGTATAAACCTACATAATACTTATACTCGGAATTTTTATTTAATATTTAAATGAACAAATTTCAGTTATTATATTATTATGTCGGAAAGATCATTATTCTTATTTCATTAGTATGCAAATCATATACTAAATTTAATTATCAAAAACCGTGTTTCAACAAAAAAAAAACCGACCAAAGATTCGTCAAACCAGGTACTAATTAAATAAATATAAGGAAGATACCGCCCTGCCCAATTCATGAGCCATGATCGGAGTAAGTTTGTTAACTTCTGTTAACGCTGTAGAGCAACCGACATCATGAATAAAATTGCGAATAAAATACCTAGGTGGCAGTGGGTGGCATACGTGTCAAGGCAAAATCTGGAGCGATGGTCATACAGACAGACATTTCCGAGACTTCAAGAAACAGAAAGAAGCAATGGAAGACCTAGAAAAAGAAGTACATACGATAGTAGTTGTAGTCGGAAAACAATGGATGAGAAGAGAGACAGAAATGCACAGAAGATGAAACTGAAAAAGGCTTATGTCCAACTCTGGATGAAGGGGGGCTGATGAAGAAGAAAACTATAGAAGCGTGTGGCGTTTGAATGATGGTTGTGGTTTATCCAATGGAGTAATTAACGAATGTGGAAATTGATGTTTGATGAGAAATCCAATCAGAGGAGGTTCAGGTTATGTTCCGCTAGATGTACACTTCTGTAGGTAGTCAAACTCAGATGTGACTTCTTACATTAATGATGTAATCATGATCTTCGTAGTTGTAATGAGGCCGAAACCGGTCTGCTACTGCTCTTTTTCGATGAGGGCATTTTCTCGCTTTGGCTGAATATGCAGCTAGGTTTCCACTAATCCGCTTCTTTAATGTTTTATTTATCAATTCAGATTCGTGAATCAATCATCAATTTCGTACATAATATCTGGAAGAATCAAATCGCAATATTTTGTGGATGCCATAAATTCCTGACCATCTTCGAAATACCAAGATGATTTGGAATGGCGGATAGATATTCCCCAATTTCTCCGCCTAGGTGGATTTCGCGAAGCTTTCCCACGAGGTCGATGAAACAGGACTGCAACGCTATTTGTGCCGGAAGTGCATAAGTCCCCTTATCAGAAGCACCGCACGTAAATGGGCCAGGGCGGAAATACATGGAGGGTCGTGTGTTTACATCAAGCGGACGGAATATAAATTCGTTGACATATAAGCTTGATACTGGTTCAGATTATTACATATTGGGGTTTAGTTGAGCGGAATTGGGGTTTGGGGATGATTTTCCAGCGAAATGTTTATTTCGTGTAGGAAATTCTGAGAAACAATATTCTATTATAATATATCAGATGTGGTTAGACTGTTATTAGCTATGAATTATCCACCTCCTTTCATATTATAATAGATGAACAAACAAACAATCTGAAATTTGATAAAAAACTATCAAATTTATAGAAAAATGCACACTTGGAGTGTTGTCTGAACATTTTTCCTTCCAATAAATCTGCATTATTCAATCTAGAAGGTTATTTTTTGTTTCTGATTTTCATAATGTAGTAAGTAAACTTTTTTTTTGAAGTTCCAGAAAATTGGGCAGACAAGAGTACTTTTACTTCAGAAGGGACCCAAAGACAGTTGTAGAAAGGCATTCAAGGCTGGGGGCATCTTGACTATCCCAAGTATGTTTATATTTTTCACCGTGGAATTTGTGCATACCAATATAACAAATTTCCCGAGAAATATCATTTGGAACTAGAAATAAAAGAGCCTTAGAAATATCTTTCCATCGTCTCACATCATCACAGAAGTTTTTTGATTACTGGGGTGCCATTTTGTATAATTCGATTCCGGATAATATGAAACAGATCAAGGGCCTTGTTGTAGTCTGCCGTATATAGTGTGGATGAATTTCTGGATCAGCCTTCATTCTTTTCACATGAATAATGGTCAAAAGTTTGTTTTATATATAATTGTGGTATGAGTCTTTTACTGACATATTTTGACTTCTGTAATTTGATATCTTTTTGTGTTTCCTGTGTCTCAATACTGAGAATTCTTGAGAAAATAATAATAACCATTATAAAAACGATTCAAAAATTGACAAAACGATCCACTCTTTCAAAATCATGCTAATCACAAGAAAAGAATTAATTATAACTTTTCCTGGCTATGCCTCCCATGTCATTCACTGCATATCTCTCTGCAGTTGGTTTCTCACGGCTTTCTTCATACGGCAGGAGTAGTATATTGTCGTATCGTCTGCAAATTGAGCTCTTTTGCTTCTTGATTCTGGGATATCCAACGTGTTTATATTGAATAGTAACGGATCTAGGATCGATCCTTGAGGTGCGCCTCCTTCGATATTCCTTGACTTTGATCGTATTCCGTCATTGTTCCCTTGGAACTTTGACGATTTGGAAGAAAAACAAACCGAATCAAATGTGAAAAAAGATGCCAATATAAAATCCAAAACAAACATACGGAATGAAAATGTCATATCTGATAGGAATGATATAAAATACAGAGATATTTTGAAAACAGGTGAGCCCAGTGTGCATGCTGTAACCGAGAATCCCGTTCAATCTACTATCATCGATATCGATAACAAGTCGAGATTGCTAATTTCGGGGCATCCCAAAAATAATCCGGGACATAAACAAATGAGTGAAAAGTTTAGAAATGTCGTCGTTGATACAAACAGTGGAAACCCGTTGAAGCCGACAAATCTAAATGGAGTGTTGTTTCTAATAAGAAATCCAGAAGGAAAGCTCGACCAGCATTGGTTATTGGGGGAATGTTCGGAGATATCTACTGTTGAGGGGGTTGAGAAACTCAAGGCCCTTCATGTTCCGAGGCTTCGACCTGAGACGACGGCAACAGATCTTCAGACCTTGTTAAATAGAAATTTGACGAATGTTAAGTGTGAGCCCTTGAAGTCAAGATAACCGGAATCTTATGCTTCTTTTAAAGTTCTGATTCGGAATAGTGATCTGGATAAAGTTCAGGATGCTACCAATTGGCCCAAAAATTCCAGTGTCAATTATTTTTTTCGCAACCCGAGTGGAAAAAACAGGACAATGTGAATTCTTCGAATCCTTCAAAATTGTCCATGTGAATGTTCAGTCTTTGAGCAATAAAATAGATAATTTACAACTACTTTTTGCTGAAGAATATCCATTATTCGCAAGTGTAGTGGAACATTGGAGTACGAGCGATAAATTAAAATCCATGTCAGTACGAGGATATATCCTGGCGGCCTCCTTTTGTCGTTGCAGATATCTACATGGCGGTGCTGCTATCTACACTAAAATTGGTATGAATGGAGTTGATATGGACATCTCTGAGTATTCCATAGAAAAAATTTTCGAAGTTTGTGGAGTGAAAGTGATTCTTCACGGTATAAAATACGGAGAGATAAGTGCTTACAGAGTTCCTGTCAGTGATTACTCGCTTTTCATTGATAGACTTGGTTTAGTCTTACAACATTGTAACAGATTAGTGGATATTTTATTTTTATGTGGGGACTTGAATGTCAACTATTTGTTACCTCACAAACCACAGAAGCAAATTCTGGATTATTTGTTCGTTTGCTTCAATTTAAAGGTAACCTCTACTGAGCCGACCAGAATTGTTACTTCTATCAATAACTTAACAACCATCTCTAAAGTTGATTTCATTTTAACAAATGCCTGCTCTGATTGTTATGAAACTTATGTTTTAGAAGGTCACATGCGTGATCACAGAGTTTTTACGCTTGATTACTACACTAGTATGCCCTTAAAAGATAAAGAACATTCTGGCACTAATTTGATATATTCTAGAATGGTATCACCTGGAGCTCTCAATAATCTGTGTGGGTGTATAAGTTCTGTTAACTTTAGTAATCTGTATATGTGCACAGATGTTGATGACTGCCTCAATTCATTTATGAGTTTGTTTGAATATTGCTTGGAAAGATCTTGTCCAGTACTTCGTATGAACCGTTCCAATTATTTTTGCAAAAGTTGGGTAAATAATGATATAAAAAAAGCTAGTAGTGATTTGAAAAATTTGAATTGGCTCTATGAAAATTTGAAAACATTGGAGTCTTATAACATCTATAAAACTGCAAGAAATGACAAAATATAATTTTTATCAAAGATTGCTTAATTCGTCTATTAATGAAAAGACAGTGTGGAATATTGTTAATGAGGAAACTGGTAGAAAAAGTAAATGCAATACTAATATTAGCCTATTTTATGTAGGTACATTATATAGTAAACCTGCAGATGTTGCAAATTTATTTGTTGATCATTTCGCTTCTGCTGCTGAAATTAATATCAGAAACTACTTTGGCAACTCACTACCATTAATATGTACAACTTCTCATCTATCAGCTGCTACATTTTTCTTCCGTCCAGTTCTCCATGAAGAAATTGTTAGTATTATAAATGGTTTCAGAAACAAAAAGTGTAGTGGTGTTGATCAGATATCTGTTAAGATTCTAAAATCAACGGTAAATGTTATTGCTGATCATTTGGCCCATATTATGAATTTATCAGTAAGCTCTGGTAAATTTTCTACTTCGCTGAACATGGCTACGGTTGTGCCAGTTCATAAGAAAGAGGACCCTCTTAATACAGTAAACTATAGGCCAATTTCAATTTCGAGTGTTTTCTCCAAAGTTTTTGAGAAAATTGTAATCAATCGGAGATATATATATATATATATATATATATATATATATATATATATATTTATATATATATATATATATATATATATATATATATATATATATATATATATATATATATTTATATATATATATATATATAATATATATATATATATATATTCTTTTGAATAAGAGAGCTAAAATAATACAATAAATGTTGAAACAAAAAGAACCTAAGCTGAGGTAAAAAAAGGAACGGGGTACCATAACATTCTTCGTATGATATTATAGTATCATACGATACTATAGAGCCAGGGGAAAAACCTCAGCTGAAAAAACCTGTATCCCCCCTTTAAAAAATAAAATAAAATTGTTGTATCTGAATATTCTATATAGAAGGACATCACGATTATCGGAACGGCTCTTCGGAGGAAAGATTTCCAAACACAAACTCCAACCTGAAAATAAAAAAGACAGAACAGCAAGAGAATTCAATTTATACTTCATCAAATTGATCTGAAATTTTCAACCCATTGCAAAAATGAGTTTGATATATTGTGTATGGCTCTAATGCCATCTTGGAATTTATAAATCGAACAATTATTAATTAGGTGTTCAACTGTTTCCTCTGATTCACCACATTCACAATTAGGACTATCAACCGAATTCCACTTGAAAAGCATGCTATTGGTACGACCATGACCTGTTCTCATTCGATTAAAAAGGGACCATATTCTCCTGGGAAGGTTAAAACCAGGAACTTTATTCGATGGATCAGATATTAGATCCTTATTAGATAAAGAACATACATCGCATTCGGATTTCCAGATTTCGTTGTAGCTGAAGTTCGAATTCAGAAAGTTATTCGACCAAATAGGTTTACGAGATTTCAGTCTTGGAATTCTATTTTCTTCAACGTAGGAAAGTATCGGAAAAGAATCCGGAAATGAATTGAATTTATTCCAAGAATTCCAAGTTGCAGACTGTCTTCGAATATGGGGAGGAACTATATTTAATAGCACTGGTAGCCATTGGATAGGTGTAGATCGGATGGTTCCAGTAATTATTCTCATTGATAAATTGAGCTGTGCAACGATTTTCGGATAATATCTTTCTTGACAAAGTTCAAAATTATAACCGACTGTCAGCACGAGAGAAAGGGAAGATCCACTCAAACAGCAGCAGTGTCATTCGTGAATTTCATTTATGAAAGATTGGATAAAGACTTTTTTGTTGCTGGTCTACATTTCGATCTGACACGTGCTTTTGATGTGCTCTCCCATAAATTAATTCCAAATAAATTATACAATCTTACAATTAGTTGCTCAGGGAGACAAATTGTTTCGAGGGACTCTATAAAATTTCTGGGAATCTAGTTGGATCATCTGTTGAAGTGGGGTTTTCATGTTGACTCGGTCAGTAAAAGCTTGAATAGTTTCTTCTACGCAATAAATCAAATTAAATCATCACTACATATTGAGTTCATTTTAAATGTTTATTACAGTCTTTTTTATTTAATATTATGATTGTTGTTTTGTTTATTCAACATGATCATTTATGTGTGAAGAGATCTACTTATTTTGTTTGCTTTTCTATTGAGGCCATCTTCTGTTGGCTGGACGCATTTGCTTTCCAGACAGTAAAAGCGTCATTCTTCCTAGAACTGAAGCAGTTTCTTCCTCATTGCTCGATTTACTGCTTGGCTAAGTCGTATGTTGGTGAGTCGATGGTACTAAGAATCGGTCTCAATAGTACCATCGACTCACCAACATACGACTTAGCCAAAGTTGTAACGACTATGTTGAAACCTTATGTGGAAAATACGGACACTTTCGACAAGGACTCTACTCAGTTTGTAGAAAAGCTTCAAAACATCCAGTCGGGACCAAATGACCGTCAGACTAGTTTCCATCAGGGAATCGCTTAACTACGTGTCTGAGTTATTTCCGAATGACATAACAAAGCTCTTCGAACTTCCTATCATCCAGCTATTTTCAGTGGAAAAGCGATTTCTATGATCAAATAGAAGGTACGCCATGAAAAACCCTGCAATTGGAAATTTCTTCATGGAAACATTTGAACAAAATGCAAATGAAGCAGCAACAAAGAAACCATCCACGAGGCTACGTTATGTGAATGATACTTTTGTCGTTTGGAGTCATGGACTTAAAAATTAGATGCTTTCCTATCCCATCTTAACAGTAGGCACCCAAATATTTAATTCACTATGGAAATTGAAAAGGATGGTGCCCTACCCTTTCTAGATGTCTTGGTAACTAGAAAGCCTAATGGGAAGCTAGGACACAAATTTTATAGAAAACCAACCCACACTGACAGATATCTACACAAGCAGTCCAATCAGAGTTATAAAAACACTCGTACACAGAGCCGGACGATAGTGCAAGCCGGAATTTCTAGATGAACTTGAACATCTTCAGCATGCATTCGTCACTTACGGATATAATGCTGAAGAAATTCATAGGGCACTAAGACAAAAACTTTCCACACGTGATGGTAACACGTCACAACTCACACCCAATGGTACCATATATCTGTAAGGACACCGATAGAATTGGTAGAATACTGAAGAGGCACAATATAGAGATCAGAAATCAGAACTACCAAATACAAAGTCGAGCCACTCTCACAACCCGATATTCACAGTAAACCTTGTGACACAGTCTACATTAGTACAACGAAACGAAGTATCAATACGAGAATTAAGGAGCATGAACGATGCTGTCGACTCAATCAGAGAGAGAAATCAGCACTAGCGGAACATGCTTTAGCAGATGGACACAATATTGTTTTCTCAAAGGCAGAGGCTATTTCGAACATTAAAAGTTTCTATCCTAGGATGAACATGGAAGCCATTGAGATATATAAATAAAAGAACAACATGAACAGAAGGGAAGAAACTCCTTTGGTACATAGCGCAGGGTTGCGGTTTTGGAAAAGACTAAAATCAAACCAATACGAAGTGGGGGTGCGATAGACCAATCAACATCGCACGCGTAAACCCACTACATTTCGGAAATTCAGCGGTCCAGTTACAACCTCAGAACAAGAATCCTCTGAAGATGCCTACCCCAGTTGTAGGCGAAACGTTAGGTGAAATAATTCCTGATAGACCACAGCTAATGAGCCCGGAAGACTCTGGCAATGTCAATATATCATGTCGTGAAAGCCTGAAACTATTTATCACTTTTTTATGGTTAGAAAATTGGGAATATCATTGATTGAATGTTATTTGTGAAAGTGAATAATTTAAATCCTGAAAAATTTTCTCCTGAAATGTGATCACGTAAATTGTTTTTTCGAAATATCTCAGAATATATTAATTCAAGGTATTGGTGTTATTTCCACACATTATTCCCACGTAGATTTCATTATGGCTATGAAAAATGGGGATCTAATCTGAAACAAAAAAGTTTTCACGTTATTGAAATTGCCATCTTTGAGAAAGCTTTTGCAATTGCTTGTATCAAAATTTTCAATTCTGACTATTGTACGAGAAGCATTATTCGTACCTATGACATCCTGAATACAAGGCTCTAACTGTTCAGCTTTTTTTTTTCGTATCTATTTTATATGAAATAGGGTACTTACCCTATTTAAAAACTTTTTTTGATAATTCCCAAACCATATATTAATTAAACTAAACGTGATGAACCTGCTTAATATTTTCCCCATGTGAAAAAATTACCCCAAATATTCTTCTGGTATCAATTAATCAGTTGGAAGTTAAGAACCCCCTCCTACGACCACTACTAGTTAGTACTTTTCTTTTGAATTGCGAAACTAGAGCAATGAACAATTTTGTTCATTTTGTGGAGACGGGCTAAACCTCATCTGAAATAAGTCCTGTTTTCTATGTTGAAATCGTAGAAATCCGCAAATCAGACCCACCAAGTAGTTTCCGCAGGAATAAATTGAAATCTCGAAGAAAATTAAAAAGTTTCTAGAGTCTGAAAGAGTTCGTTTTTATGCCGCTTAAATTCTGGAGGAAATTTATGTAGCGCAAGCTCTACGACAAGTAATAAGATGCTAAACGGGTGCATTCCGGGTGGCGGAGATTTTATTTTTCCCAACAAAATGTTGAACCTTTCTTGTATTCCTGTCTCCTCGTTCATTCTTCTGATAAAACATGGGTTTCTGCCAACCGAATTCTGAAATGGATACCTATATAGGGCGAGTCTTTGATTTGGACTTATATTTGGTTGAGAAGACACAAGCTGTTGAAAATCCAAGAAACAATAAAATTTTCAGTTATATCTCGCAAACCAATCTATCGAATGAATAGTCCAGTCTTTTTGATCTAAATAGAGTCAAAATCTCGGAATTCAATATAATTGGCTGTAAACTTGTGAAAGCTTTCATTTTGTCATCTCAAAACTTGTCTCAAACACTACCGACTCAAGAGTGGCCGCATCCATAAAATTCTAAGGGTCAAATGTCGAAAAAATGATTTCTTACATGTTTTTTCCAAATATCTCGGTTCCTATCAAATTTTCAAAATTTTTAGTTATTATGCATATTATAGAGGAATAAATTTTCTATAACTTCTACTCTACTTTTTTTGTACTTAAAACTGTTTTTTACTCGAAAGCCTACATGATTTCATGTTGAAGCATTCCACATTATTTTTATTATCGATCCTGAATTTCCATGCTTGATCTACAGTGTGGCTGTTGATGTTTTAAGTCATCATCTCAGCTGAGTTCTCTTTTACAATTAGTTTGAAAACTACAGGTGATGTGGCACCTTCTTTAGAAAACTCCTCGTTTTCTTGAAGATTCTGCTGAAGTAAAAATCCAGTTTCAACCATGATATAAATTTTTATAAAAACCTCATTGTTTTCTGATGATGGTTCACTTACTTCTTGTATCATATTCATGTTGGATAACCAGGAATTAGGAATTCAATGGTATGGATCAACAAACCTATGAAGTTATTGAAAAAATTATGATTCATTGTTTTTATTCAAATAAAAAACACCGTAAGGCGCTAGCTCATTCCGAATCAATGAGCCTTGGAGTAAAATTTAATATTTGAATATGAATTCAGATATCAGTCAATATCAGCCAATTGCCGAACGGCTAAAATTCAATATAATTTCAATAAATAAAAGAAACGTTCGGTAAAATACGATGATTAGCGCCTTCAAAATAGTAGGTACTCTATCAAATATTCCGACAAACGTTTCAACCAGAACTGTGAAAAATTCATCAAAAATAATGGACCTTCCTAAATTAACCGTTCCACTTCAAGTCACCAACCAAAAAACCCCTCAGGTTTCAGGAGAATTACAATTCGTAAATAGTGCAAATAAACATACTCAAATGAAAATTGATACATGGAAAGTTAGTACTCTTGACTTGGAAGCCTGTTCATATTTTGAATTTGAATGGATCTATTCAGAATTATGTTGAATGTCTACCATATACCTATGTTAATACGTGAAGCTGTGCTGTGAAGAGTTCCATCAGCAAAAACATAATTTCGGACTCAACACAAGAGGGCATATAAAACGAAATACGAAGGGAGATGCCATAGCCTCATCGCTACAGCACCCTCAAGATCAATTCCGGAAACATGACACTCTTGTCACAATTTTTCCATCCGCCCTTAACATCATTCTGATTTATAAACTCTTTTCCGCTCCCGAAGTTTCTCTTATATGGTGAAAACTTTTCTTTTTCGTCATATATCTTCCTCTTACAATACATCCTAGAAGGATGATCTGGAAAACTGGATTTTGATTTAATAACAGTTACCTGGCTGCTTCTAAGAAAAGCTTCTTTTATATTTATTGTCGTTGTTCATATGATGTGTACAAATTCTGATTTTATACCGAAAAATAGCAGTTTTTATATATACAAAGTGTACTGTTTGTTAATTTCATGTCAATGTTAAGGTTTATGAATAAATAAAAAAAATTTTTCAGTCTTGAAAAAAATCGAAACGTCGACAATTCAAAAAGGATTTTATTGATTTGCCCAGTCCTCAAGCCGCAAAGTTATTATTCAAAAGAAAACAGGAAAGAAACTTTTTCGTTTTTTATCTAAAATTATGATGATCATCTGAATATAACTATTTCTCACATAAATATCAAAAGCATTAGGGAAATATCACTACTGTTTATACGTTTAGCTTTTATTGCATCCTTCTGCATGCATCAATCATCAAAATCCTCGCAGACCATTTAATTTCATTGGGCTATGTAACATTGTGAAGGATTTGATGGTCCTCGTTATAATTATTTCACATATTTCTGGTTTTATGTTCATGTAATGGGAACGTCCTCTTCAGTCCGAGAAGAAAGTTGATATATGATGGTTATATATGACCTTTGTCTTGAAAAAGGATGACATTGTCCTCGGTTTTATGTTGGTGTAATACCCTTCCAAATATACGTTTTCATATACGAGAAAGAAGCTTTTATTGAAGTTTACTGGTATCCAGCAAATAAAATATGTTAACCACATTCCTGCGTCCGATTTTTGCCTTTCCAAGTTTGTTTGGAATTTTTTTATGAATGACAGGAATGAACCCATTAATCAGTTGAAGTTCCATTCGTCATTTGTTTACCGCTCAATACCTACTATGAATTTTTATTCGCTCAAAAAAATTATGTGTTGCTTTGAATTTAGGTCCTTCATAACAATGTGAAAAACAGAATTATCTTATTTCATAGCCCTGTGCATTGTGCAACATAATATAATCATGAAACAGAAGGTAGATATGGAATCAAAATTTTTCAACAAAAATGTTTTTCAATACACTGAAAATTATTTGTCAAGAGGTGAATTCACAAAATTATAAGAAATACATATATGGAATTTTTCATTGAATTCGAATTTTTCTTCGTTTTTTTAAGGACTAGTTAAAAAAATAAATTGTTTCATAGTTGCTGAAAATGTAGAAACAAAGTTTTAGTCCCGCTTATCGAAAACTTTCTGGGATACCGAAAATTTAAGAACATTTTAAATTCTCCGACTGTTACGATCTTCATAAAATTGCACATAAAAGGATCAGTGCCGTAATTTTAATATTTCAATACTATCGAACTATTGAGATAAGAATTCCGATGGCTATATATCTGAACATTTTGACAGTTTTTGTCCTTTAATCCTAATTGATGTATTCAAACCTTGAGAGTACGAATATTATTAGTGAGGGGGTATCAAAATCGAATGAATAAAAAATAAAACAATCGTGCACAATGACTTCGCCTCTTTTCCATTCGACTTGATCCGCCGTATAGTACAAGCAGCGTCGGGATGCTTCTTTAAATAATAATAATAACACTCGATTAAGCATAAACATTGATCGCAGAGACAAGAGCCTGTTCGCGATCCACATATACACTTTTCAACTAAGTAGTCAATATTATCCAAGATATAGAAAAAACTTTTTATTCATCTAGTGGTCAAATGGGAGCCCATACAAAATCATAATTGAAAAAGATATATAAATGAAATCAAGCTGACTTTTTTCGTCACAATAGGAAACATCAATAAATTCAAACAAATCAAAATGTATTAATCTATAAATGGCATGAATTACATTCTGATCACAAAAGAGGATATCAATATGAAATGAAAATGTTATGATAATCATAGACATGATTGTACTGCATCCAAAAGAGGAAATCATAGAAAAAAATAATATCAAGGGACTCTGACATAATTTGCCTCAAATCGAGACCTGTTGCCAAAATTTATCATATACGAAGTTCGACCACAAATTATACCTAGATATCTAAGTGACACTAGTGACAGTTACAATGACATGTATTATTATTTGTTATTAATAGAGATGATATGATTTGACACGAAGCTTTTTCATTCTTGCCTTGGGTCCATACCCTAATCAGATTCTGCTAGAGCTGATCTTTCGATTTGTTCCTTTTTTCTAGTATGAATCAGGTATTCCTGATGCACCCTCTTTTCAACAGTTACAAGATTTCACCTGCCTGTGAAACTATGATCGATTTTGTCGTTGGTACTTCTTACTCATCCCAGTTTTCGTGTGTTCTCTATAAGAGCTAGGATAAATGCTTGATGTGAATTAATTCAATTTCAAAGTAGAGTGTCTATAGGATACTCTGTGATTGTGGAAAGGTATACATCGGGACTCCAAAGCAAATTAGTCAAACAAAAATATAATAAACACGGATGCTGCTTTAGCAAAATATAATATTATTGAATATCGAGGAAATCTCGAACAAAGAGAATATTGATAAAAAAGAATAAAAAGACTCATTAAACATAAAACTTGATTACCTGCGAACAGCAGGACAAGAGACAAAACTAGAACACACGAAGTGAGGAAGTTATCCAATGAGCCCACAATCATAATATTTCGGTGACATAATATCCGGCTATGGAAGCCACAATCAATATGTCATGGTAATCATTATATTATGTTAATGGAAACTGATTCAAGTTTAATTAAACTCTCCTTGATCAACTATTCGTTCAACTAGATTTAACACAGGAGAACACTCTAAAAGCAATGTGATACTTCTTTCTATCAGATATCGATTAATTTATTATACTTTTGTTACAGACTTCTTCAGAACTGTGAACTCTCTGAAATCCCCACGGAAGCATTAAAATCTCTGAAGAAGCTACAAACATTGTGAGTATATACTTTTTTTCATTTAATATAGTCAGGATTTATAAATTAAAAAATACTTAAGTTTGTGAGAATATTAGGTCACGTTCTTGCGCTAGGTACAGTACCTTTGAATTTATAAATTATTATCAATAGCATTCAAATTTTGGCTTGTCTCTATACACTATTATTAAAAAAAAAATCTGATTGAAACTATATTGTACATTATAGCCTTAGATACTATATGTCAAAACACGTATGTCACCACTTTGGCACGGAAGCTAAGCAGGGCGTCGTTCTCTGTTACCATTCATAATAAAATTCATGTCTAGAACGGAATTCAACGTCGACAAAATTCCTTACAAGCTTTCACTTCAGCGCGGAATTCGTGCCGCCTATAGTTCATGCGCAGGTGCAGTGCTTTCAGTCACATGTTTAACCGTCATTGGAGTTTTAACTGTCATTTTTATGTTATCTGTTAAAAATAATTGATCTGTAATCTGTGAATCCGAACCAATCATAGATAAATAATCGACAATTCTTTTTCTTTATTATGAATGATTAATTATGTGCAAACTTTCGTGCTGAAGTGCACTACGGCCCGCGAATTGATTACGAATTCAGCTTCACTCGGAATCTTTCCGAAGGTATTTTTGCCGACAGGCGGAAGAGTACAATTCTTATTTCGATAACCCTCGAAGAACCTGAGAACTCTGTGAGGGCGCAACGCCGAATAATCTCTGATCAAACGAGCAGCACCCAGGTATTCTTCATGAATAATTTTAAATTTCCTATTTATATAATTTCACGTCTTTGGCAGTTTAATCACGATCACAGACCCACGATCAAAACATATCTAGTTCGTTCGTTCTGCAAGCCCCAAAAGTTTCCATATTTGAAGCGACCTTCAAAATTACAGCTGCAAAAATCTATTCAACAGAGGAAATCAAAAGGATATTTTTACCATATTCACTAAAACACATTTGGAGCTTCTCTCAGGATTTTTTAGGAACGTATCATTTGTTTGTTCTTTACGAATGATAAAAGTCAAGATTCAAGTTCATCGTAAATGTCTTTTCCTTCAGTTGCAACATTGATCTGATAACATGATAAACTTGGACATAGTATAAACGGGGTGGGCTGCCTTCTTTTAAAACGGCAAAACTTCATGGTCGAAACCTTGACGGTTATTCTTCAATTTAACATTTCTCGTTTGCACGAAATACTTCAAGTTTTTCCGTAAAATCAATTATACTTCAGTTGTCCTTGTAGCTCCATCAAATTCGTTTACATATCTGGAAATGGCATTAAACGTTCTATACTTCCTATAGCGGGCGTGGTGAGGAGATGAATATCACGATATTGAACTCAATAAAATCGGTCATATTTTTTCAAAGGTTTTATTGTTGAAAAATTATTAAATATGGACATGTATTATTTTCAGCAAAAACTACCTCAATCGATGTGCTTTCGAATGACATTTCAACTTTTGTGGAAACTGCTTGTCTCCGGCCATAATATCATGGCTAACAAGATAAAAACGGAAAAGTCGAAAAATTCTAAACATAAATTTGCTCCATTCTGACACTCATTATGATTAAATATTGTAGTTATTCTCATGGAAGTCATGAACTAAGAAGAAGTCATGAATAATAAGAAATAGCAAGGTTTCCACCATATGTTATATGACATTTTTTGTGGAAAATCACTTGAAGTTTTGCTGTTTTACAAGTAGACACCCTGTATATTATAGTAAATAAAGTCGTACATATAGTAAGCAAATATTTCTGCAACTGTGGAATCAAATGAATTAGTCTTACATCATAAAGAACAAGAATACCAGCAACATCAAAAATCGTCAAAGTACCGGTTTCGGGGTTGTTACGTTGCACTGATGAGGGATGACAACCCGAAACCGGTATGCATCTATTCCCTTCTCGACACCGACGCTATTTCCTGTGGTTTACTTTCAGTATGAATCTCCGCTAGTCCACGATCGCAGTTCGGAAATTAATTTTTCCGAATTGTGACCGTTTTCTTGCATTTATTCATGGTATGCTTATCCATAAAGCGTTAACCCTTTATTGATACTATTCATAATTCCATAGTTTCACTAATAGTTATAATGTCTATATGCAACGAACGCCGAAAATTTCTGCTAATTGCAGTATCAAGACGAAAACACTTCGTGAAGGTGTGTAATTTAAGCCAATAGGAAAATTCTTGTTCCTAACTTATGTGTAAATTACTTCTTCCGCACTTGGCTTATTGATCTAAGTGTGAGAAGTATCACTTTCCACACTTGTTAGGAAAATATCTGTTTCGCCCATTTGTGAAGGGAAGATATCCGGAAACGAATTTTCCATCATTCTCACGTGTCAGATCAAGTAGGTACTTTTTCTGCTGAAATCAAGAGTACCTAATGCAGATGGACTTCACAGATGAATCCTATCAGTAACATAAGTAAATATATTTATAGTTGTAGAAGGAACAACTAACTTAGGTACCGTATCTAGTGCAATTTATATGGGTATGCCATTGATAAATAAAGATACTGAAACGATGAATAAAGGTCACAAACATGAGAATGTATTTCTGGATGTATATCATTACATTTATTTTATCTGAGATGCCTTTGTTATAGAAATACACATGGGTTTCATCAATTTTCTCAATTTCTTCTGAGTGCTAGTAACCTTGAGCCTGACCTTTTTATTTTTGATACGCATGTACCTCAATCAGGACTTGACTAGGCCATTGTATGACAACAGGAGAAATTCGAGTGACAAAAGGTTATAAAACAATTTTAACGTAGAGACCACTTTTGTTTAAACAAATTTCCAAAATCCATTGGCTTATTTGAAAAAAGCAGAGACAATTCAGATGAAGGAAGCACATTTTGCGCAGGAAATTAACTCCACTAATTTCAAACTCAAAACGAAGTTCTTCTGAATATAGAGACTCTCAATAATCACTTCGTAAATTCAACCTATCGAAGATTTATCTAATATCTAATCTATGTATTTTATGATCATTCTTACTTTGTTTTGGGATTTTTTTTCATTGTGATGAAAGAATTCTTGGGTAGTCCTCCATTAATTTAATAAAATAGATCATCATTTCACTCAGAATAATCTTATGATTTCAAATTAATTCTAAATGCTCCAGATGAGCACAAAAATTTGTGGACCAAGTTGAAAGAATATTATGAAATCGTGAATAGTAAATTTGCATTTCTAAGTCTATTAAGAACTTTCTTCAATATTAAATTAATTAAATTGTCTGCACAATAATTTCTACTCAATTTATATTCTCTTGGAATCCCTTTGATGTAAAAAGATGACTCTCTCGAAATCTCAATGAGGTACATATGTCTACCAAAAGTTTAAAAACATACTTACGGTCTGAAAGTTACAGCACCTGTGGACAATTATTGGCGTAAAATATCATCTATTTGAGTGACAGAGGTGTTTCACCTATTCGTCGTTTGAGCATTTTTAATTTACAATGAAACTAACTGTATATATGATCTAAGGGCCGCTTGCCACTAAGCTAAATTCGGAACTAATTCAAGCTCTGAGTCCTAAATCAGATGCGCACGCATAATAAATGCGAGATATTATTAGGCGCACGCATCTGATTTGCCACTCAGTACTCAATGTAGTTCCGAATTTAGCGTTGTGGCAAGTGGCCCTAAGGAATGAATCAAACATACAAAGTGTTCTCAAGAGTGTTTTCTTGCATACCATTCGAGTTGAAAGTATGAGGAAGAATTTATAGGTTTCAAATTCTCAAACTAAAAGCTACAACACTTTCGAGCACAATTTGTATATTTATTTGTGAATGCATTCCCTTTATAGCAGGACGCTTGTCATCGTTAATATTCTCATATACCATTAGTCTTCATGATAATTCTCCATGCTGCATTATTTATTCCAGATTATAAAAATCTTCGTTTAATTGAGAAACTGCCATTTTGTCACAAAAAAATTCAAATGTATGACTTTGAGTTACATATGAACCAATTCAGTCCAGTCAAGATCCGTGTTTGCAAAAGGTCTCGTCTTTATGTATTTTTCATATATTGATCGGGCCAATAGTAAGGGAAAAGATTTCAAACTCCAAAGATCTGTGAAACCAGCGATATAGCGAAGAAATCATCACGCAGAGAATTTACTTGAAAACTATCCACACCACATAATTCTGAAGGTGATGTTTTTTATGAAAAAGGGAATGTATTTTGCTAATATAAAGGCCCCTTATGGTCCCCTTATGGTCCCCTTATGGTCACTCACAAAATGTATGACACATAAGTGAAAAATCAATCACATACGGATAATTTCAATTTACTCATAATATGAGTAACATTTTAATTCGTAACGAGTATAGTTTTAATATTATATTCTAAAACAAGTTGCAGATTGGGCCCCTATCCCAACACGAATGCGAAATTGCATGAATGTTGGAATTGCTTTGTGCCACGAGTATTAGACGATATTTTCTCAAATTATTTGTCAAATTCGTTCATTTCGCCACATCTCGAGGAACAAAACAATGTTAGAATATTTCATTCTAACACTGTTTTCAGTAAAATTTATTGATGACATGTTGGCCTTCTGCCACGAATTTATTTAACATCTGTCAAATTTTATGAGATAGAAAACAGTTCTGCCAATCAATATTTTTCAATGCAAAAATAACTGAACGTTATTTGCGGCAAATTCAATTAATCACGATAAAAATTAAGCGAATAAGAGAAAATAGTGAATGGTACTCGTACAGTAGGCTCATTCTGACACTCGTTCATTCAAAAAACACGCCACTTTAAGGCTCCTTCTTGAATTTTGAACTCGTGTAAGAATATCATTGCCTTCTGCACTTTATCATAAATAACTATTCTCTATTTCAGTCAAGTCTTGTGAAATACTATCGAAATTCAAATAATAATTCATACTTGTAACTTTATTATTTGTATTTTGTCAGTTGGTGTGATTAACGAAATTTGACAGATTACTGAATTTGAACTGATTTAATTTGAAAATTGATAAGATTGGATTAGAGTAAGATCCCAGGGCCCCCAGATCTTACTCATTTTTGAAGTAACGAATTTTACAGTATAAACAGTCTTTTATGTGTTAAATAGTGTGTGCATACTCGCTAGCTTGGCTAGGCGGCCCGTTCGCAGGTAGCAGGTAGAAAAAGTGGACAAAAACATACCTAACTTTTCTTAAATTCGAAGATTTGATTTTTTTTATATGTCACGCAGAATATTATAAAAAATGAAAATTTCATATTGCCAGACCGTTTCCGTGGGTCCTAATTCCTCCCAGACGCTTTAAATTTAAAAAAAATCACAGTTAGAAACATTGTTGCGAAATGGCCAGATTCAGCACTTTTGTTGAATTCGAAGCACTGATTTTTATATATGTCGCGCAGAATATTATAAAAAATAAATATTTTTTTATTGCCAGACTGTTTCCGTGGGCCGTAATTTCTTCCAGATGCTTTAAATTTCATTAAAAAAATGAACTTTTCCTACATTTAAAGTCTTCAATTTTGAATATAATCCTTGGGGAATTATTTTAATTCCTTTTGTGGAAAGCAAGACCAATCCCAAGGGCCAAATATTCTGCCAGTACACAATCAGAATTTTTATTTGTTCCCTAGAAACTATGAAATTTTTGCCTATAAAGTGTATGCGAGCAATTACGGCCCACAAGGTAGGTTCTACCAACTTAAAGAAATTCGAAGAACCCATAGTTACGAAACCTCTATCAATAAAAATATTGTAAAACGCCAGGTACGAGTTAACCATCGAGTGAAGCTGACAATGAAGATTAAGATTAAGATGAAAAAGATTATATTGTTTCATTTCTGTTATAATTATAATAATAAATTGTCATTACCATAATTTGATGTTGAAAACATACACTTTGTAGGCAAAAAAATTAATAGTTTCTAGGGACCTAACAAAATTTTGATTGTGTCTGGCAGAATGTTTGGCCCTTGGGATTGGTCTGGCTTTCCACAAAAAGTATCAAAATGATCCCCTGACGACTTCGACTGTAAAAAAGTTTTTCTTCTTCAATGAAATTCAGAGCGTCTAGGAGGAATTACGGCTCACGAAAACGGTCTGACAATATGAAATATTCATTTTTATAATATTTTGCGTTACATATATAAGAATCAGTGCTTCGAATTTAACAAAAGTGCTGAATCTGGCCAATTCGCAACAATGTTTCTAACTGTGATTTTTTTTATTGAAATTTAAAGCGTCTGGGAGGAATTACGGCCCACGGAAACGGTCTTACAATATGAAACATTCATTTATTCATAATATTATGCGTTACATATATAAAAATCAGTGCTTCGAATTCAACAAAAGTGCTGAATCTGGCCATTTCGCAACAATGTTTCTAACCTGTCATTTGAAGCGTCTGGGAGGAATTACGGCCCACGGAAACTGTCTGGCAATATGAAATATTTATTTTTCATAATATTCTACGTGACATATATAAAAATCAGTTCTTCGAATTTAAGAAAAGTTCGGTATGTTTTTGTCTATCTTTTCAACCTTCTGAACGGGCCGCCTAGCCAAGATAGCGAGTATGCACACACTATTAAACAGATATAAGACTATCTATACTGTGAAATTCGTTACTTCAAAAATAAGTAACGTCTGGGGGGCCTGGGATCTTAGTCTAATGTCAGTACTGACAAATCGAAAAATATTACCGAAAATAATGCTGTAATGAGTTCATTACAGTTCTACTTTTAGTACCTCATTAACGATAGGTACTGAAATAGAGAATATTCATTCATGATACAAGTGCAGAAGGCATTGATATTCTTACACGAGTTTTGGAATGAATGAGTCTTAGAATGAACCTTCTGTACGAGTATCATACATTATCTTGTCTAATTCTCTGAACGTTTATCAAAATTAATGAAATATTGCCGTAAATATCGTTCAGTAATTTTTGCATTGAAAAATATTTATTTGCAGAACTGATTTATATCTCATACAATTTGACAGATATTAAATAAATCCGAGGCAGGAGGCCAACATGTCATTAATAAATATTACTGAAAACAGTGTTAGAATCAAATTAGAATGAAATATTCTAACATTGTTTTGTTCCACTAGATGTGGCGGAATGAACGGATTTGACACATAATTAGAGAAATTAATTCATAAATTTTCAAATTCATTCAGGTTTCAATACAAACGTACTCCGAATGAGTTTCGAACATTATGAAACATTTCTGAGATTATTTGTTGACCTTCTTGGACGTTCTGACGTTAATCATCTATAGACGCGTGGCATCCATTTTTTGATTTTTCACTCATGTATTAGGTATGCATTTTTTGTAATCTAGAGTAGAAGCCAACAATGCACTAATATATAGGGTGTTCTATTTGGAAAATTGAGAGGGTGGCCATTGGGGGAAAATGGGTTAAAGATATAACGTCTCCACATGAGCAAATAGATATCTTCCTTTCGGACGTGATCTTTTATTTTTTCATAATAATGGTGCCTTCTGAATTATTTGGAGTGCAGTTTCCATTGTGATGCCCTGTATACTTGAACTTCTCTCAGTTTTTGTTCAATATCTGTGTGAATATATGGTGTGACAGGTATTTTCATTATGGACAATTGTCACCGAATCGTTGATTTCCGAGAGACATATTTACAATCAAGTTAAAGTAAGATAAATGAGTTTTAATTAGAGTCCAAACAATTACCTTTGAGTCCAACAGTTTCCTCAAGTGAGATAGATAATCATAAATGGATTGTATAAACGCAATTAATCATTTCTTTATTTTCATATGACTTTCATGGGCTTCAAAGTGACGTTTAATATTGGTTGATAATTCAAATTATTGAAATCATGGCCTGTATCTTGGGTTTTCCAATAATGCTGTTTTTTGGATCGTGCAAGTCCAGTCCTTGAAACCTGGGGTCTTAGTAACTGTATCCAATTTCTTGAATGTGATATTTCAGAAAAGTTGTACCTCGGTAATCAACTCACCCTAATCTCGGATTCCAGCAAATTCAGTTCACATAAAGGAGGGTTTTACAAGATCTTGATTACCAGATCAAAAAAATTTGCTTGAATTCGAAACAACTGAATCCCCTCACTTGAAATTTCAACGAATCTTGATGGCTTCGATCACCTTGACGGTAGAATCATGATAATTTTTTTTTTTTTTATCAAAAAAATTATCACGATTCTACAAAGTTGCATGAAAATCAGTTATTGTCTGACGAAGGAGTCTGATTCAGACTCCGAAACGCAACGCTTAAGATTTCAAAGTGTTTTCATTTTCTTTCTGTTCATTGTTAGGCACCAATTTTTTCACGTAAAGTTTTGGCCCCTGATAAATTAGTGCTCAAAATTTTTACGCAGGGGCCTTTCTTATATTATTAAAAATTTTTTTTTTCTAATTCTTTCTTGTTTCAGAGACTGGGAGAGAAAACCCATATTAAGTTTTCAGAAAAATAATTAAAAAATGTTGTGTACCTGATTAATAGGTTTCCCTTTTTTTGTTATCTTCTGGATAACGGAATTTTTGACATTATTTGTTATCATATTGTAGGAGAAATTTACAATCGTTTGTTTTTTCAACTGAAAATATTTCAGTTATTATTAACTTCCGCTCTTGAATGCAGGCAACTGCATGTTTCGGCTTGAAGCCATCATCGGGTTACAATGTGAGCAACCTCAAAAAATACCGTAACCTGCGCTCATTCTCTACTTTCTCAGTTTTTATTTGAATTACGTTTTAGGACATTTATTGAATTTTTGTTGTCTGGATGTGTGTTATTTTGCATTTTGAAAAGAAAACACTATATGACATAGCTTCTTGGTGTATTCAAATCGTAACCCGATGATGGCGTTAAGCGGAAACATGTACAGGGTGATTGTTTATATTTTACTCAATAGCTATCTCAGTTAATATTGGTCGTACAAAAACGTTTGAATGGGCAAATTTGAAGTGTTTTTATGGACATTCAGAATTCAGTACTAAGCAATTCATAAAGGCATCGGAAACCTGAAAATTTGTTGTGAACTATTGTTTTTTAAATGGTACACCCTGTATTTTATTTTTCTAATCGGTAGAGCTCTTTCTTCGGATATCAAATATATATATTTATTGAGGTTGATTTCGGCAGTTTTTGAAAAATATGGATAGTTTCTTCTAAATCTAAGGTAGCTGTGGAATGCCACACGAATAAAAAACAACTGATATTCATTTCATTTATATACTTATTAACTAGAAGTTGAATTAAGTGTTCAAATGACCCTCATATACGTCTACACACAGTCGATATCTTTTATTTTATTTTTTAAGTTTTTTCCTTACTTTTTGTGGAATATATTGAGGTTTTCAATTATTTCTTCCTCTATTCTGAAATTAATCCCTTTAATATTTTGCGGAGGGGCCATATACACTTTATATTTCAAATATCCCCATTAAAAAAGTGTCCAAGGAGGTTAATTAGGGACTATCAGGAGGTCATAGAATAGAACTTCGATATGAAGAAATCACAGCATTCTCGAGTGACGTAACGCAGCTGCCTTAGATTGAGACGAAAAATCCTATATATTTCAAATACTGCCGAAATTAACTTTAATAGAGTATTTATATTTGAAATCAGAGAAAGAGCTCTACCGATTAGAAAACTAAAATACAGGGTGTAACATTTAAAAAACATAGTTCACGACATATTTTCAGGTTTTCGATGACTTGTTGAATTTCTTAGTACTGAATACTGAATGCTCATGAAAAATACTTCAAATTTGCCGATTTAAACGTTTTTGTACGACCAATATTAAGTGAGATAGCTATTGAGTAAAATATAAACAATCACCCTGTACCTAGAGTCACATTGAAACAACAACAATAAACTTTTAGTTTACTGAGTGGGGAATAAAACTTTATTTTCATAATTTTCTAATCTACTACCTCACTATGCATTTCAGTCAAAAATATCAAAAGACGTAAGAACCTTTTATCAGCATTTCCAACAGAAAATTTGAGTTGTTCATCTTCGGTTCTCGATCTAACTTTCTTCAGGAAACCATTTTGATAATATTTCATGTTTGAAAAAAACAGGAAAAAATATAATATTATTTGGGCTGCAGCGATGGTTCCATAAGTCTTTGGAATTTGCAAATGAAAACATCATTTTTATTGGGTCCGGTCCTTACAACACTGAATAATAAAATAGTTCATAACGATTTGACCTTTTTGCGGAAACGACTCTCAAAGAATGTGTTCAGCTTTTCTGGACTTAATCGTAAATGAAACTGCGACACGAGCCACATTTTTTGAATCGAATTATTCTGGCGATGCTTTCCTTCGGCGCTCTTTGAAATAGCCATCATCTCGATTCCAGGATTACAAGGGGCGACTTCTTGATCACAAGACGAAAAAATTGTTGACTTTTTTCTCGATCCATTTTTGAATGTCTCCTAAATTACTGAATTCTTTCTCCACTCGAATCTTATGACATAATTTTATATTCCCAATTAACCTGTATCCAATCGCTCTGCGAAAGGTAAACAGAATATTTTCGACACCGGTTCACAAACGATGTTCTTTCGATGTCTAACCCCAACAAAACTTTCCTAATTATCCTGCTCAGATTCCAACATCAGGAAGTTACATAAATTATACCCGGGAAAACTTCGGGTCCAAGGCCTTGAAATTTCCATGGCGTCCACGTTTCCAGCATCAAATTGTTCTCAAACGTATCCTGATTTATGCTCTCATCAGGTCCAACTTTTCTCCGGAGGCAATATCCGTCACAGGATCCCCAGGGGTTCGAACAGAGTGAGTGATCGGACGTTCGGCAATGCCAAGGTTGCCTCTGCCTGTGGGAAATTATGGACTGCTCGTGAGCTTTTCTCGGTCACGGGACAGTAAATGTTCTTGTTATTCGTCGCAGCCAGATCTCGATGGTTCAATGAATATCGAAAATTTTATGAAAATTCCAGGGAAAGAAGTAAGTCTTTGACATAAAGATATTTAGACAAAAATGAATTTTAAAGTTATGCTGAGAAATAAGCTAGTTGCGCAATTTGCAAATTGTCGTAGAATGTAGAAATTGTCACCTTAAGAAATGATGGGCCCTTTTTGAATTGAATTGCGAAAACTCGGTTCACGACTAAACGCGATGTCGATGACAGATTTCTTACCTCGTATGCAACCAATATGCAGCCAATCATTCGATGAGAAATGTAAGAATTCGAACGAAGTTATTTGATAACGATAATCCGATTGGATACATAAGGAAATTCAAGGCCGCAAATCCCTTCCGACTTTTTATTTCTGTTTCAACACAAAAACCATTGTTATTATTGAGCATTCCATCAAAAGCGGTGGTTCATTTATCCTGACCCATTGGCATGAAAATGAGCGGAGAACGACCTTTTTCGAAGATCGCCGTCCAGACCATGATTTGGTCAACTCCTTGGCGTAGGATGCAAACCTTCCCGATGATCGCTGGTAACTCCCTTCAACTAAATCAAACCCAATAATTTTGTCTGTTTGAATACTGCTGAATGCAGCAAGTTCTCTTGTCGGGGAAGACAATGTTCGAAAGCATCCCACCATCTACCAAGCAAATAAGCTTTTCTTTAATGCCTGGACCTCAAGCTTTTTCTTCAATATGAGAGCGCCGAATTTCTTTCCAATCGGTGAAGCACCCTTTCGACGATTGCTGGCATCGTTGCAGTGCTGCGTTTTCCACCACCGTAACGTTTCTTAAATTATTACAGAAAAAAATTATACCCACGTGCACGATTTGTAGAGAAAAATGTAATTCAAAAACCATTCGATTTGAAATTCTTCTAATCGAAGCGAATTATTATTTTTTTAATTAAATAATTATTGTCATTTCATTTTTACTTGAATACGTATGTGAATTCTATTTTGACCGGAACAGTGCGTAAAACGTAAGTTAGACCAACTTCCTCAGAGTGAAAGTATACTTTTTACAAAATTTCGTTTTCAAAATAATGAAATTGTTACGAAAAACTTTATCGAAGATATCTACAATTACAGACCGATCTCTATTCTGAGTGTCTTTTCCAAGGTCATCGAAAGAATAGCATTAAATTGCATGTCTGAATTCCTTAAAAAGTACAACTTGTTGACGGGATGCCAACATGGATTCAGGGAACGAAGATCAACCCAGACGGCTGCTGTTGAGTTTTTTGAGTGTGTCTATGAGTCTCTCGATAAAGGTCTCCATGTAGCAGGTTTGTTTTTTGACCTTTCAAGAGCCTTTGACTGTATAACACCTAGATTCATTCTGAATAAACTATATAGTCTGGGTTTTCGGGGGGTTTTTCTAGATTGCGTATGCAGCTTTATAACAGGGCGTACAATGTCTGTGAAGGTGGGCAGCCAGTGGTCTGACAGGCGTGTTTGCGAGCTAGGAGTTCCACAGGGCTCTATATTGGAACCAATGCTTTTCATTATTTTTATAAATGATCTACCCAAACATCTGGTATCAATCTTGACCAAACTGATTATTTTTGTTGGCGATACGTCAATTGCTGTATCTGCTGCAGACCTGAACGATCTGAAAGTCATCTGTATATCCCTAATCGACCAATTTGAAAACTGGTGTAGAGAAAATGCACTTATTATGAACACTGACAAGACCGAATGTGTTAGATTTTCACTGAGAAGTGCAAAAGACAGCACATTTGATATATGCTACAGTGGTATAGTACTGAAAGCTAAAGAAGTAGTCTAGTTTTTGGGTGTCTATGTTGACGAAAACTTGAGGTGGTGCAAACAAGTCGAAAGGGTACGTAAAAAGCTTAGCTCATCTTTTTACGTTATATACCGTTTGAAGAAATCCCTGCCTTTTGAAGTGTTGTTGAATCTATACTATGGCCTGGTGTTTAGCCATATAGATTATTGTATTCTGATCTGGGGTGACTCTGTTGATTTTAACAGAGTTTTGGTGTCCCAAAAACGTATACTACGTATGATCTTTGGACTACATCCACGCACTTCCTGCCGGCCAATTTTTAGAGATAATAACATCCTCACTGCTCCTTGTATATATTTGTATAGAGCCTTGATGTATATGAAGAATAATATAGATAGATTTACCAAACTGTCAAATTACCACAGTTATTCCACCAGAAGTACTGACACTCTCTCTATTCCAGTGCATAGAACCTCCATATTTAAGTCCTTCATTATGTATAAAGGCATTATATTATATAATCATTTACCTCAGAGTGTGAGGGCACTGAATAGGCGCGAGTATGGGAAAATGGTGAAAAAAATATTGGTAAATAAAGCTTACTATAGTGTAGACGAGTATATGATCGACATGAACTTGATGTAAATTTTGAATTATTATTTCTCATTCTTATTATATTGTATTTGTTTGGACTTGTTCTATAAACTTTGTGTCGAAAAGGATCAATAAATTATTTCTATTTATTTCTATTTCTATCGTGCGGTACTTCTTGTCACTGGCTTAACCTGAGCCATTTGTCGTTATCATAGGGGAGTAAAAACCGGAGTAATGTACGATATTGTATATACAGAAACTTCCCTTCAACAGCCTTCCTGGTTTTAACTTTTCGTCCTCTTTTCTGGTCTACCTAATCCATTAAATTTCCGGGATAACTCTCATTGTAATTTCGAAGTGCAAACGTACTGAGCACATTTAGTTCTGATTTGAGTGTACCGGCAAGCGGCTCTAAGGAAAAATTTTTTTGATTTCTCATAAGTGAACATGATAGACAAGAATCGGTATCTTTTATGGAGTGTGTGTATTTTATCGTGCCCTGGTCTCTTATATCTTATAATTATCTTGAAGTTTTGAAAAGGACCTAATGAGTTGCGAAATTTTCACCAAGTAATAATAAATATTACCAAATACTTGCCAAAAACTCCTGTGAAAACTATTTATTAGTGAAGAATAATAGATGTCAACATAAAATCGAAAAAGTCGGTATAAAATTCGCCAAGTCTGAAATAGTATAATTCCTTATCTACTTTGTTTTCGTATTGTCAGTACGTCCTTTTCACGAGGTTGAACGTGGAATCACCATTCAAGGTGCATTCTCAATCCATTTTCCAATTATTTATCGAGTTCCATTAATCTTCTCGACGAAATATCAAGACATCGGCTTTGTCAGAAAAGTTATTCTTTGAAATAACTCAATTGAGTCATGGTCAATGTCTTGCTCCGACTCCAATGACCCAGGTTTGATGAAAGCTGTTGATTTCTCGAATCAGAATTGTAGTCCATGATATTTCCCGATTCTGCAAATATGCATGGAAGAGCAATATGCAATGCTCTTGAACCTCTCATTTCGACCTCACTCTGAAAAATGCTATTCAAGCTGTGCCAAGGAACAAATTTTCGCGAAATATATTTAGAAACAGGAAGCGCACCATTCATAAAAACAACAAATTCGAACAATGTGGCTCGATGTCCGACACGCTTCAGCGAGATTGGATATTTCAATTAGTCGTACCAAGGAACACGAGTTATTTTGAAAAGGTTCCAAGATGTGTCCCGTCAATTCTGACGCGCGGCAGGTTGAAAAATCTAATCTCTCGCTCCTAACAGCTGACCGTTGTTTTCATTTTTGGTTTATCTGTAACTAATTCGTCAAATCATCTTCGCAATAACCCTCACCATATCATTTCACACATCGAAACATTATGGATTCGATACGGTTTGTAGCACGATTAAACGGAACACGTTGCTAAAAGGCTCGCTATCAGAATCTGATGATGTAACGATCGTCAGAAATGGTTATCGTTATTGGATTCGATTTGCTTTATTTTAGAAAATTATTCACCGGGAAATGTGAAGGGACTAATAGAGAAAAATAATGTTTCATTTATCACGTTGTGGTTCTTTATTTAAATTCCTAGTTTTAATGAGAAGAATCTGAATCCTAATATAACGTTTTTAAAAGATCAAGAAGGAATATTCCGGAAATGAACTCTGTTTCATTATCACATTAAAATAATACAGGTGTACCAGAAATTCGTTAATAGTTGGAACAATCATCAAAGTTACAAAAGGCAGTATAAACCTATATGAACAACTTTCATTATTTTGTATCGAGAAAATGATTCCATTTTTTTAATTCGATATAATCCGATTTACTGTTTCGAATAAAATCTAAATTATTTTCTCCGCATCTGTATGATAAAGACTCGAAATTCAAAATGTCTCGAAATTCAAAATGTCTCGAAATTCAAAATGTCTCGAAATTCAAAATGTCCTCCAAACAAAATGCATTCAATGAAGTTAGCCATGAGAATGAAATGTCACCTGTTATGTCATTTAAATATACAAAGGTCGCGAGGTTTTTATAAACTGGTTAGGCGAATGCCAAAACGAAACATTGTCGATATTTATCGATATCAAAATATATGCATATTGACAATTCATCTCACAATCGAAAAATGTAAAGAAGGCGTACACTGTGTCCCATTTTGCATTTTGGTTGAGACTGCATTTTATCTCAGCAATTATTAAAGATTGAGTTATCCGGTTTTCTGGACACTTCATCACTTTTTGCAAAACCTTTAAATCCATAAAGAGAAATATTTCAACTACTTTTGTTCCTCAGGCCCTGTATAACATAGAAAACAACTGCTTTTAATCGATATTTTTACATAAAAGTCAGTGGGGTATTTGAGAATAGTTTTTAAAAGACTGTTTTTAAAATTGGGCACTTTTATGTAAGATTATCTATTATAAGCAGTTTTAATTTTTTGTCCATCTTATACAGGGTCTGAGAAATAATGACATTTCCAAAAGTGAATATTTTCGTTTTCACCCTGTATTTAAGGAACAAAAGTAGTTGGAATATTTCTGCTTGTGTATTTTAAAGTTTTTGAAAACCCCATGTCTCTATCTTCAATAATAGCTGAAATACAGTGCAGTCTCAATAATAATGGGTCACAGAATAAAGGGTGGGCAAAATTGATGATACCTGAATTGCAACTTTTGGAACCAACGAGATGGAGGAAATTAAATGACACATTACGGTCAGAAAGATCTTTTTCTATATATCCTGAGGCGTAATCAAATAAGATCGACGTCAAATGAAAATATTCCCTATACTTATTTTCGTTAGTAAATAGATGGCGACAAATCAAGACTTGGTATGCACCCTCTGTAGTCCTATTTTTGAAGAGGTCAGATTCACTTCTTCTATGAATCTCTTCCTCTGATTCTTCGGCATTAAACACTACCAAAAGAACAACATGTCGCATTTCGTCAGAACCGCTTTCGAGGAAATTGGGGCTTCAGAAAGAATTCCGAGATGTTATGGACTAATTCTTTTTAACTCCAAGATGAATGATAAATTACACACGGGGGATAGGAGAATGCCCCTACTGATAAGAGATTAAAAAAAAAACAGATTTGAGAATTAAATTTTGGTATGATGTGCAATTTCTGAGGCTGAATTCATCTCGTGACCTTACATTAGCATTGTTCAGGGCGAAGCCTTAAATCCAGGGATGTCCCTTCAAATTGCTTTAAAAGTGGTATGAAGCTAACAACCTTAACTTTGTACCGAAAGTAGACAATCCCCTCAACTTGCTTCAGACTCTCCCAATTGAAGAGTCCTGATCAGTTTTATGCAGGAAAGAATATGATAATGAATGAGAAGCACAAAATCGAGAACAACTGCGACGCCGTATGTCCAGAAAAACTTGAGAAATCGACGCTATGGTCGTCAACAATCAATACAATGATGCAACGAGTCAGGGAAAATAATGACCTTTATCTATTACTAATGTATGAATTTCATTTTATAATAGGGCAAGTATCAGAAATTTGATGAAAACATAAAACCAATTTTATGAGAGTTATCATCTTTCAAAATTTTCGAAAGCTATAAATTATAGACATAGACGAAGAACAGAAATAAGATTTGGCAGTCTTCGATAATTCAAAAATTCCTAAAATTTCTATGAATCCTTTCTAGATGGAACAACCGAATAGTTGATGTGTCAAAATTGAGACAGGAAATGATGTAGGTATTTGCGTAGATCGATCTGTAAACGCTGATCAATGTCATGACACAAAAAGATTAAATTTCTTTCCACTGCCAACAAAGGAAGGGTTCAGGTGAAATATCCCACTACCTGCTGTTTCACCATGTGGGCGATCAAAGTGTTAACGGACTTTTGGTACACCTGTGTGTAACTTTCATGATCTTCGAAAGATTCATGATCAACCAGCTCGCTTTTCATCGCCTTAGGAATTTCCGCGCCTGAACAACATTCCGAACAAAAATACAACTTGCCATCATGTTCCTTAGATTTTATGTGTGTTGCAACAAATAATGTGAGAAATTTATACGATTAAGTGACAATCTGAACGAGTTCTGATAATACTCTCATAATTTCCGCACGAAATGTTATGATTCCTTTTGGGTCGAGCAGATTCGTGGGTGGTAACAGCATCTGGCACGTGGAACCAGAGACTTTTCAAGATTTGAAATCTCTACGCAGTCTGAGAATGGATAACAACCATTTGCGAGACGTGCCCACTAAGGCGTTGGAGGCTGTACCTCACTTAGAGGTCCTGTAAGTATCAGGACGAACTTCAGTCTGTGATCCTGTAGATTTGGGCCCTTGTAGATACCCCGCAGAGCAGAAGGACAGTTAGTGACCACTGAATCCAAATTTATAATGGTTTCGCGATATGAATATGATAATTCCTGAAGAATTGTCTATTAGGGGTCAGATTCAAATTTATTTTCGAAGAGTTTCAGAAACAAAATATTCATTTCATTACAACACATTGGTCATTGAACATTCCTAACAAGTTTTAATTCTATAATCTCTAATATAAATTTCATGAGAACATTGAACTAAACATTTTCACAAAAAAAACGCATGATTCAATAATATTGCTTATTTGCTGATGGTGAAGGTTTTCAGGAGAGTTATAATCGCTTAAAATTCCATCCCATGAGCCGATGAATTATTCAGAAGACAAAAATTCTTTGGATCATTGATACTTTCCCAGATTTAAAGAAAAAATTGTCTTCAAAAATGTATGGTACCACTTGAATTGATTTTCGTTCTGATGAACATTTGCTTTTGGGAAGTATGGTCTAAGGCTTTCTTGCATGTTAGATTACAAGACGAGATGAAATTTATTCAAGTGCTCATAATTTTCACATTCCAGGAACATCGGTCACAATACGATAACTGTCCTACAAAAAGATGTGTTCCCAGATGAGATGAAGAGTCTTCTAATTCTGTAAGTACAAGTTTCCATTATGATTATTGATTGTTCAAGTTTAGATTGGATATAGATCTTGAATAACTTTATATTATATTACAAGTATCATATTCATATTATTACTACCGGATCCGGCAATTGAACTGTCCGTCTTTGGAAACGTAAAATCTCTGTTAGTTTTCAACATTTTGGAATTTGGTTTCTTGCATATGGAAGCAGAAAGTTCAAAGTTTTTTATGTGCTATGCAAGTAAACGAGCTTGAGTCTCCTTCTCAAAGAGGTGCACGCTGCATGAATGACGTACTCATTCAAACCGTTCCATTCTCGTGCCAGGGACAACTTGAGCGATTCCAATGATGTTTGTTTTTTAGTACAAGCCTTTGACTGTGAAATGATCCAAATACAGTAGCCGAGTGGATTCAAATTGGGTGAAGACAGCGGTTACATTTCACAGTCTATCAAAACTGGTACTTTCGAACTCAACCAATTTTGGAAGCCATTTGCTTCGTGCGAGGGAGCTAAGTCTTGTTGGAATGTCCAACGCTCTGGACCGTATGCACTCCGTACCCACGTTTGGCACCTTGCGTGAATAGCGCTACGCCTTTGGTAAACTCGAAACCTTCTCTGTTCTAGTACGTGTACGTGTTTATCCCCCGAAGTCGTAGATTTTGCCTATATGAATTGAACTCATTTAAGAATTCACCTTTTTGATAACAAACATTTGAACCAACACATAGGTACAACAACAACAACAAAAATAGAAAAAAGATGTTCGCATTGAAATTCGAAGTTATGATCTGCTAGAATAAAAATAATTTCAAAAGCAAAATCAGTGAAATATCTTGACAAATTTAAAAATTTCAATAAAATTATATCGAAAAAGGTAAAGGATTTGTGGAAGATTTTGTTTTCTTCAGTATTATTTATGTTTCTCATCAAATGTATGTGAAATTCAAAAGACTCTCCTCACCAGACTTGGCGTGATTTGATATGAATACAACTGAAACTTTCTTCACACTCTCAATGGCGTAACCACAGTCGACTCCTGGAGGGGTTTAATTTTATTCTAATCAATGGGGGGTTACGTTCCCAAGAACACCCTTCCCTTCGTTACGCCTCTTTTGTGCTCACTCAATTCACGATGTTGCTGATGATGAATATTGTTATAGTGGGTGCGTTTTATTTTCTCATCAAATCAGCCAATATTAATAAAAAATTATTTTTTTCCCGTCCCCTTCCAAATAATAGTCAGAAATTTCACAAATATAATTTCATTTCCGAACCGAATTATAATATTTAGGTGAGATACTCCAATCGTTCCATTCAATTTGGTTATACTATATTCATAAATCTGAAACCCAACAATCCCAACCCACCAAACTAATCCAGATTGTATCTTGAATTTTTTCTATAAATTACCTATATTGTAGTATAGGTAAGCCGAAAAAATCTGTCTTGCAACTATATCTACTGAAAAACAGGCTCAAAACATTCACAATGCTGAATAAAGCAACCAGTAAGGATTCATTCATCAATTGGAAAAAATCCCACTTTCAATTAGCCGATATAAGAAATTGCTGAATAAAATGAGAAATAAAGCTGAACTCTCGTATTATACATTTTGCACTCGACTTGTTATTGGTTTCTCAATTCGTGCTCGTCTGACCAATGGCATAGCGACTATTCGCGTAAGATGCCAAATGCTGGTACGGAATGTCTAAATGAGGACCGTATGTTTTGCGTGCCCATGGTATCAACTAAGTTACCATTGCACATAGTGGGCTAAATTGGTGATCCTGAATTACAATTTTTAACCCCTAGAGAAAGAGAAAAATGAATGGTTATCAGTTTTTGAGAAACTACATAAACTGCGTTTCTCTAGCTTCTTTATTTACTCTCATTATAAAGGCTGGCCCACGTAAAACTGTGGGCCGAATTTTCCGTAGAAATGAGCTTAGGCAGATCAGTCCGTTGAAGTCTTTTGACTGCGAATTCGGAGGTGAATGATCCTACTCCTAGGTGTAAAAAATGAGTTGAAAGTAATGGGTGCAATGCATTTAGTGCACCGAAACGAACGCCTCAAAGAGAATTTTCAGCATATTCATGAATATAATTGCAAAACGTTCGAAATGATGTGTCACTCGAACACAATGGTGATTTAAGAATATTGAAAAAAAGTTTTTTCCAGGAACATACCTTTTTCATCACGTCGTTCCAATGATAATTTCATTCTGAAATATAAGCGTCTACTTGGGCACATGCATTTCTTATCTTTTTTCTCAGATGGTCCAATTCATTAGAATCAGTTTGGTATATCATAATTTCTAGAGTACCACTCAGAAAGTAATCCATGGGCGTTAGGTCTAGCGATATCTGATACGTCCATTGGTTTCTATCCATTTATTTTTATCGCAGATTTTTACGCGCATCTCAAGAAAACATTGACTTGTTCAAAACGCTATTCATATATAAAAAAAATATTTGGACGTTTTCGAGAAAATTGGGGTTACCAAGATAAGTGATTCACCCTATACATACATGTGTCAATTCTGCTTCATCTTAATATCGTGACTAAGGAATAATGAAATCACTCGGTGATTCTTTTTATACTCGTGTTTCCAGAAATTATTGGTATGTACTTATTTCTTAAACAACAATATAATTGTCGAAATAAATGCAAGATTTCGAAGAAATATCCTTCGTAACCTAGGTGTGCGCCAAACAAGTGCTTAAAATCTTCAAATTAATAAGGCTTCTCAGACATGTTTTTTCAAAGAAAAATTTTCATCAAAAAAAAATTGTGAGAAAAAGTACCTTAGTGGTTGACTATTTCAACCCCTTCTCAGCATCCTTCAGGGGAGAAAAAATTCTAAAATATACACATTTTAGAATTCTATAGACAACAATTATTTACCAAGTTTTGTGTCTTAGTTCGATATACAGAGAAAATAAATAAGAAAAAACGAAATCTTTGGAGGAGTGTAACTTTTCCAGGAGGAAAGAGGTTTCTTAAAAAATTTCATCCCAAACAGCCACCTTGAATTTCATCAGAGTCAAGTCTTGCATTTTTTCAGTGTTATTCAGATACACCCTATAAGAGAATCCTGAATCCTTTTCGCGATTACCTCCCCAACAACTTTTCTGCAAGAGATCGCCCTGATTCGGTGTAAAAACATTAAGGAGCCCAGCGAACTATATCACGGTGAAATGAAAAACGGCCACCTTACAGGCACGGTCTAACGCGATACCATCCGCAACGTTAAAAATTGAAATAGATCGCAGTTCTACTGGCTATCAGTAAATATTCCTCAGTTATAAAATGAAATATGAGTCAGTACACTTTATGAACATCACCATCATCAGAACTTTGACATTATATATTGCTTGAGTTTGGATACAGAAATGGAGTTCCACTGTAGGAGAAATCTTATTACGCAAATCATTCGGATATGAAATGTGCTCTGTTTGTAGTGTTGTTCCCCGTAATTTTGTAAATTTCGTAAATTTTGTACAGTACAAACGATTCTTCATGATTTGATTATTCTCATATTGAGGAGATGATTGAAAACTTCGTTCCAAAAATTTATTTTCTTCATTGTAATCGAAATAAATCTATAAACTACAATTTTTTTCATGAAACAGAATGAGTGAGTGAATTAACCCAGAAAATGTTGAAGTATCTTTGAATATTTCAGTTTATACAACTTTCGATGTACCGTATTTTCGGGTGACTAGGGACGATTATGAAATTTCACTTGTCATATTTTGAAAAGAGGGACCTATTTTCATCTGACAAAAAGGATTAGCATGTTAAATGGTTCAGACTATTGCTTAGTATATATTCCATGGTCTAGAATTCTGATATAAATTTTAAAAGAATAAAATATACTTGTTCCAAGTCTCCCACCGATTTGGGTGGCTTGGGACATGAGTTGAAATCAATTGATTCCTCAATTCTCGAAGAGGTGCTATAGAAAGGTGTACCTATAGTTCAAAGAAATTATACTTCTTCATTAGGTATAAAGTTGGAATTTGGTAGGGAATTTTAATGAAAACCCTCGACTATAGCCAAAGTAAAAACTTTGAACACAAATGCAATACAATTTAAAACAAAACAAAATAACAATGATTATTGGGTGATATTTATGTGGAAATTACGTAAATAGTATCTTGCTGATATTTTAACTAATATTCAAAAATGATAAAATTAATAACGCTATACTAAACGTAGAAAGTCTTTTTTTTTCAAGATCTTGTATACTGCTTTTTCTTACAGAAAACCCCTATCACCAGTAACTTGCTAATATAATTGCATCAAAAATTATATTTTCTTCGTGTTCAGACAGACAAGTTTGACCACCATATGAATGCATATTTTTGTTTGGGAAAGTATATTTCGGTATGTTATATTTTTGGGATGCTCCTCTGTAAGTTGAAAGATTTTTTTCAATGTCTTTAATCGCTTCGCTAAGTGTAGTGTCTGAAAAAAATCGTTATATTTCCTTCTGCCAATCCGCTGCAAGTGTTCATTCGGCATTACAACAAGTCACCCTATAAAAAGACAAAATAAATAAATAAGATCCTTGTTGCCGTTTGATTTGCAAAAAACATTGTTTCATCCCACATTTCTTTCCGTCAAATCAAACGCATTGGTCACGACAAGGTCAATAAGAGGTAATTCTTGATCAAACCGAAAAGGAGCTAGGTATATCATTTTATAAATTTGTCCCATCACTCATGCATGGCAAGAAATGAAGAAAGGAAGAAATCTGCAATATTGATCATTGTTCCAAGTCACCCGAATTTACCGGTACTGGATGAAACGAGAATGTCGTTTCTTTCAATATCAAACTATTCTGGAAAATGCTCGAAAATGCTGAAAAATGTTATGGTTGAGATTTATTTTTTAATTAGAAACCTTCGTTACGAATGGTTTCACGATTTAATCGATAAAAAATATTTACTTCACAAGGTAATAAAGAAAAATGAAAAAACTAATAAAATAAAAAACATTAATTTTAGTTTCATCTCTCATTTTTGTCTCGCAATGGTCATAGTGATTTATAATCCATTGCTAAAAACCATTTACTTGTTCGGTTTCAAAGCTGAATTCACATTAGTCTCTCATGTTATTTCAAACGTTCATCAAATAAAATCAATATACTTCCTCGGATTCCTGATTTTCCCAACACGAAGTGATTTTTTTCTCACCAATATGGTTTTGCAAACGGGAATTTTCATTAGAATAATATTCTGCAATTGGGAAACAAAAACTTAACAATTCGTTTTGACCGAAACGATGAATTAAGAAAATCGCAATGTTTTTTGTTAGGTTTTTCTGAGGATGAAAATTTTCTAGACATATTTTGTGTTGCTTCATTATATCGAAGGTTCTACCGCATCAATCACTAACACTGAGTTGCAGGAACTTCCATTAAAATTTAATGCCGCCTTAATTCTCCCTTAAACGGAATATTCATAGACGGTAGCCATGGATACTCCGTTTAATGGAGAATTGAGGCAGCATTAAATTCAATGGACGTTCCTGCAACTCAGGGTAACCCACGTTTTTCAAGACATTGACACTTCGAATAGATGTTTTTTAACGAGAGCCAGTAATATTGTATTGTAGCTATTGCAGTATTCGTACGGTCACTACTCAATAAAAATGTTTTCTACGTTGAAAAGAGAATTTTTTTATTTTATCCGTGCCAACTCGTCGTACAGATTCAAATTGAAGGGAATTAAATAATCTGATAGAGTTTCATCCCAAATCCACCTAAAAAACATCGTTCAAGTCCATGGACTTTGTCAAAAGTATTATTGTTGGTATTATTCACGATGACTCATATATTAAAAAAAATTACGGCTCATATTCGAGGAAGTAGTATATGGGGCTTCGCTTTATAATTTTAGAGCTTACTATACAGAGCGTTCCTTTTCATTGCTTTTTGTTGGAAAAGTTCATCCGTATCTACACAAATAATATTTCTCGATTGTTACCCCTAATAAAAAATTTAGTAGCCCTTGTTCCAGGAAAGGGAAGATGCTTCTATGGATGAATAAAAGAACTAAAGCCATCTAGGTGCAGGACCCTGAACTTCCTGCGTGCTCTCGGCATTTATTATTTGCTCCGGACAGTGACAAAAACAAACAGATTCATATCCAGACATTTCTGCTTTGAAAAATCCTCCAATTCTTGCACAGCGTCCTAACAGGCAATAGTTACACAGTCAGTCGGGTCGTTCCGAATAAAGGACAAGACTTCAATATCCCAAAAATGAGCGGGGTTGTCGCATGTGAGGCAGTAAAATCGTTGTCATCTTCCGCATCTTCTCCACTTCATAACGCTATTTATACGGAAGGAATGGAAATTTCGGTGGTGATATTGCTACCGAGAAACACATTGAAAATATTAATGTGGACTCTTCGAATTGACAGGGAGATAATTCAGCCGACGGAACATCCTGATCTGATCTTCGGATAATTGTGTCGTTAATTTTGGAGTTCAAACGGGTGAGATATGGAGTGTCGCTCATTAAATTTTTCTCGTCGACACAGATGGCTGCCGGATGTAGAAATTCAAGTTTTGGAGGAGATACTTTGAGGTGGCTTTAATGAAGATAAACTGGGATCTAAAATGTGTGTTCTGCGGATAAGAATGTCGAATGGATTCAACAGATTACGCAGATCGACACACATTCTGTTGAACATGAATCTGAATGAAAAATTAAACCTTATTTATCGATTGTATATCTTGAATTCAGTTGGAATTTGCTGAAAATGTTACAAATTGTATGGATTATTTAATTGTTTCTTCTATATACAGGGTAACCGACGAGGAACCTCACATACTCTTACCATATAGGTATATAGGGTCAATCATTAGCATCACGAAATGGCCATTTAGAAATGTCTCCTATCTTTCCTTGCCAGTATACAGAATGATTAATTTTATTCACTCTGACCGAAATTTCATTGGACTTTATATCTGGTACCGTATATCAGAATTGAATGATGTTTTTCATAATTTTCAACACTTTTTAGCATTTGTTGGCTTATGAATACCGAATAATCATATTTCAAGTGCCGTACTCATAAAAATGAATTTTACTGCAAAATTGAAAATGACCACCCTATAGGCTGCTCTCTGATTTTTTTTACATTTATTTGAAATGCATAAACACAAGAATACAATTCAATCTCTCTCGCCGAGAGAGATCGAAGAAATGCTTTCCATAAAGAATTCATTTGTTAATGTTTAGACACAATGATCCTACTACAGTATTTTCTATTTTCTGTTTTCTTTTCTTTTGTTTGTCGAGTAGATTTGTTTCTCGTTGGAGGTCTTTTTTAGGTCATTGAATCAATAATTTCCCACTCAAGGCACCTCCAGTGGCTTGCCAATGGATATGCCTTCGGGAAAGATATTTTTTTTTCTAATGTTTTTTGACGTAATGAGGGATAAAGGAACTCCTATTGTTTTAGTTGGTATCTGATGTTACATAGATTGTGAAGAAGCTGAATGTGGATCAAATAAACATTATTATTATTATTATTATTATTATTATTATTATTATTATTATTATTATTATTATTATTATTATTATTATTATTATTATTATTATTATTATTATAATCATTCGAATTTTTGTCACACCTCTGAACGTGTTATCATGATCAAACAAATCTGAAGATGCAGGAAGATCATGAGAATTATTTATTGTCATTCCAACCTGAGTAGCCTGAAGCCAAGAAATCTATTCATGGAACATTTCATAATGATCAAGCAAATGAAAAATAAATATTCGATATTTTTTCATTTACCATTTTTTCATCATATTACATCTTGACAATAATTACAATAATTCATCATATTGTATGTTGTCGATTCTTAATATGTGCATTCAAGAAAACTCAGTCCAAAAATAATTTGAAAGACAAAATCAATGCTCAAATCTTCAGAAAACACATCTATACTGATATTATAAATGTGAATGTCCGTGTGTTTGTTTGTCCTCTAAGGACTCAGGAACCAGATGACCAATTTTGATGAAACTTTCACTTTAATATAGAGAATTTATTTTATGCATGTGTGTTTATGCATTTCGAATTACTGTGAAAAAAAATTCAGAGAGTGGCCATTAGGGTGGTCATTTTCATTTTTATGGATTTTTCTGAGTAAAGCACTGGAAATGTGATATTCGGCATACATAATCCATCAGATTCTGAAATGTGTTGAGAGTGCAATTTCTGTATACCTACAATAGGTATAGTCGAATAACATTTCGGTCAGAATGAGTTTATCATTATGTATATCGGCAAGCAAAGATAGGAGACATTTCTAAGTGGCTATTTCGTGATGCTGATGGTAGACCCTATACAGGGTGTCCCATAACTAATTAATCGAACGTAACACTACGATAGAGTAGATCAACCACTATCAAATGACACCAAAATAATCAGTATTTTTTAATATACCTAAAATTTCTGATTTTTTCAATCACACTACCAGTATGTGATGAAAGTTTGCGATTTCAGACCATATTAATGTCAGTACTCGCTGGACATGGTAAGAGTGATACGCATACATTTTTAATATTCAATGAATGGTAGATCGTGGAATACCAGTTGGCCAATCAATGTTGCAAGTAGAGGTGTCTGACTCTTCTCCAATTATTTCCAAGACAGTGTCTGAGTCTGACGTTTGTAGTCTCCCAGGTTGAACACCGTGGTCAATTTCGGTCATTTTACCAGCTCCGTAAGGTTGGTGCGTTCTACTAAAAACGCCATAAGCGGGATGTTGGCGGTTTGGATAACGCTGAGCGTAAATCCTTACTGTTTTCCTCACGTTCTAGGTGACACCTCTGCTCAAAACGGGTTTCTCCGTAAATGAGATGCATATCTGCATACGCTTTTACAATGTGAATCACTCGCTCCATTATCAATAATCAATAAATCTCACACACAATCGCTCAGAATGCCAAGTCATTAAGTCAATTAATATCGTCTTTATTTATTTACCCACGAAACTGACCGAGCTGGTAGAATTCCTGGAGTTGACCATGGTCATCAACCTGGGAGACTTCAAACATCTGACGAAGACAATGTCTTGGAAATAATTGGAGAAGAGCCTGATACCTCTACTTTCAACTAACAATTCTAATTTATTTGGAAACGGTACATTTACAATGAACTAATGTTGGTGTCATTTGATAGAACTTGGCCTACTCTATCGTGGTGTGACGTTTGATTACTAGTTATGGGACACCCTGTATAATTATGAAGTAAGTATAAAAAAAATTATCTGGTTAGTGATCATTTTGGATTACCTCGTTATCAATACATGTTGGAAAGAGGGGATTCTCTGATCAAATCATGAATTTTGTAGGACAAATATTTTCTCAAATAATTCAGATAAATATAGATAGATTTTTTAAAATCATTAGATCGACATATTTTACATCCTTGCTGCCTAGGTTAGCTAGAACAATGGAAAGGTTCGTACAGGATACTGTTAGGTGTCTCATCAAATAGAAGCTACTCAAAAACAAGAAACCTAGACTAATATCCTTAGTCACCCCTATATAGCAGAACCGAATGAAAGTTTACTGTTTTCAGCCATCTGGCCCATGTATGTTGGTATGAATCTAAGAATGTATAGACTTGAGGTCACTTATTTTTTCAGAAGATCGAAATATAGGCTGCATAAAAAAGATGCTCACATATAACATGAGGGGATCAAAGTGTATAGTAGTCAAAATCATAATATATGAGATGTAAGCAGATATGAAAGGAAACACAGAAATAAACATACGGTGGAGAATATACTCGCTGACATCATAATTAATATTAACTTTTTGGAAGACTATATTTGTAGGAGGTGTTTGTCAATTCGACTGAATTTACTTAATGTTTGTTACCTCAGAACTTTCGACTAGGAGAAACAATTTCGATGATGCCATTTTCATATGAAAGCTGCTGCTTGCCATGTGGTCCCATTTGAATTGTTCCAGTTCTAACAATGGCAACATCCATGTCTCAAATTTGCATCAAGTATGTGCACGACAAATGGTCGAAAAACTCAATCACGACAACCGACTTCGATTTCGTTTTTTATTCGAAAGGGTGTACTTCAGAAGTAGTTTTATGACAGTTTAGTTACGTTCTGAACGCGGGATCCAATGCAAAGAAACGGAAGTATTCAATTCATAGGAGCAAATTAACTAAACACAGCCTGGAAAATTATCTTACAACAATAGATGGGAGGAAACCGATCTATTTCATGTTTGGCAAATAATATGATGAGGTGGAAAATTGGGTTATAGTTGACGTGCATGATCAGAGAAGTCTCATCAGAGATGTTATCCATTCATAATGAAATATCCTTCATTATTACGAACTTGTCATCTTGAGCAAACTCTTTCTATTCCCGATATAAGTGAGGACTGTGTGTAGTGTTGTTTGAAAGAGTGGAAGGTTAACACGACTGCTGGCCTTGATAAAATTCCATCCTTTTTATTCGCCCTTGACTACGGTTTTGAGATTGTCACTTTCGAAGCTAGTCTTTCGAAAACTTGGAAAGAAGGCAAGTTGAGCGCAGTTTCCAGCAAAGACTGTAAAAAAAATTCCAATAAGGTTTTTGAAATAGCTTCAGATTAGATAATTAGATTAGATTTTATAATTTATGCTCACGTATATAAAATACCGAATTAATGATGGTCAACATGGTTGCATTAAACGGCGGTCTACTGTAACGAATTTGACCTGTTTTACCCAGTATGTGTCTTCTGCTTTGGATGTGTCCTCTCAAGTCGATGTTATATACCGGGTGTCTCAGTATTCCTTGCCAATGGATTATCTCGGCCATTTCGGAAGGTAATCATTTGGGAATTTCTAGTTCTTCAATTCGTTCAAGGAACCTTGATTTGAGAAAAGTAATAATCGAATTATTTCAAATAGCACCCTTTAAATCTTTGCAATTTTTTATATGTACCCAATTTTTTATTTCAAGTGTGTATCCTACTTTGTATTTTACATTTAATTTGATAGAGAAAATGACAATTGAAATTTCAAATTGAGAGAATTGCAGTATGATACGATATTTTGCTTGATCTTGATTTTGGCTCAATAATAAGTTGATAATTCATGAACACGATAAGATAGCCTTCAAGATCTTCAGATTTAACTATGCTGGATCTCTTCCTTCAGGGGTATTCGATGGATTATGTATAACAGATTGATTTGGAAGATCTAAAAAAATCGTATTTTCAATCAAGATTCATAATGAAATGGTCTCCTTATTACTCATAGTACTGAAAACAATGAAAAAAACACCATCAATAAACTTGAACCTTAAACTAATTTTTTCGGAAAATTCAGAAACCGTTCGGAATATACAGCTGAAAATTATGGTGAATTATTTTTATTGGATGTCAAATCGACTTTCTAAGTTAAAATCGAAAAAGCCACCGTGAAAGAATTTCCATTCAAACCCGTCTATACCCTTTCAATTGTCGTTTTCTCTATAGAATCAAATGTAAAATACAAAGAGTGATACACCGTTGAAAAGTTAATTCCGAGTAGGATTCAAAAATTGCAAAAAAATAACACAGTGCTATTTGAAATAAAAAAGTCAGAGTTACTTCCGCCCGAACCGGAAGAGATTTTCGATTTTTAATTTTTTCAATTCGTTGAACGAATTGAAGAACATGAAAATTTGAAATTTTTGTCTTCCCAAACGGCTGGGATAATCCATTGGAACAGGTATACGGGGACACCTCGTATACTGACTCCTTCAAAGCGTTTGACTGCCTGGGTCATGAAGTTATTCTGACAAAGTTGTCTTATTTTGGTGCAGAAAGGGTCAGGAGTCATTCAAGTAGGTCGTTTAATGGTGTACTGAAGTTAAAGAGTTTATCAATAGTTCAACTAGAAATAAATAATATTGCTGGTCTTGCTTGCCTTTTTCGAATTGCAGTTCCTCATGGTGGTGTGGAAACTTGCAGAATACATATAGAGAATTCAATAATCTACGAGGATGTAAAGACATTCAAGGACCAATTTTCATCAAAAACTCAAATATTCTTCATCACCCATCCCTTGAGGTAGGCTAAGCTGAGTTCAACCCATGATAAATGTCCACGAGCCGTGAGCCGCCACTGGCTCTGACGTCACGACTCATATGCGACATGTTACGAATATTTGAATTCTTTATGGTTATTATCCACTTTCCACTTCTCATAGATCTCTATCCGAAAAAGAGTCAATGTGCAAAATATCCCATCAAATATTAAAATGCAGCCAGTCTGCGAATATCAGCTCCATCCGTCGATTCGCACGCCCAATAAACACCCAACAAAAGGACGAAAACATCCACATTTCATCTGGAGCATATGTGATCAAATCCATCTCGTCCAGACCTGAGAAAAAAACAAACATGTGGCGTTCCGTTTAGGACCTTGTCCGGAATGGAATTGAATAATCAAATTACCCGGCAAAATTCGGTCTTGGTGAAAGCGAAAGCAGTAAATCAGGACGTTAGGTGGACTAGAATGGCCCAGCTGTATTATCTGGCAGAAGAATATTAAAAAGCTAACTGACGACCTCTGAACGATGCCCGATGGAAAAATCCGTCGAGAAAAATCCACATAACTCATATACTCGAAAACATAATTATTTTCGACCTTAATATTCAAAACTCATAATTAGTAAATGAACATTTTTCTCAAATTAAAGTGTATGGAACCAATTGAATAAAAGTACTGTGCTCATTCACAGCTTTTTTTGGTGATAAAATGAAAGTTTAGTGCATTAAATTCAATTCTGAAAAACTTTTCACCTCATGATCGTGAACTTTGGGCGTGCATTGGGATCATGCGCGACAATAAACTTTGTCTCTGATGATGCCTCGTTATTATACAAATTCACGGAGATCCGTTGGAAAATGACGTTACTGAAATAAGTCAGAACAACCTATATTTTTATAGGTTCTATCTTCATTTATAATCAAGAAATAGAGTGTTTTCTGGAGTTTGTCATTTCTTTCAATTACCCTTGACTTTAGAAGTGCCTATGGAGAAATTCGATGAGATTCAACTCGAAAAAGCATCCTGTATTTTAGAATTTTTCAAATTTGATTGTAAAAAAATTCTGAAAGGAACAACATACTTTTTTTACTTCCGCGTGCAATTTCGATACCTTGAAATGAAACAAGTAAAATCTGAATAGTAACCAAAATTTCAATAAAAATTTCATTCTTGTTTATGAATTTAACAAATTCAACTGAATCTTCAACCTCTCCTCACAATCTTATTGTGATGTTCGTAGTTCGTTGATGTTACCACGCCTATTGATTGCTGAAGTTTATTTTTATATTCTACAAAATATTCTGCCTGCTTATCTTGGTAAACCAGCAGTTGATATCGGAGGCATGTACTTTCAACACGATAGGGCTGCAGATCAATCCTTATATAGGTGAGGGTGAATAGCATAACTGGCCCTCAATAGGCCCCGGCCTCAATAATATATATTATTTTGCTTGGGATTACTCAAAATCAGAAGTTTTCCTGAAGCAAATTAATGAACTTCTTCATACAATCAAAGACGTTTGCAACAAATTCACAAATAATTAGGAAACTACATATAATAAAACTCAGTACTTCTTCCTGAAAGTTTTATTTGGGTTTTCTCTCCCAGTCTCTGAAATAAGAAGAAAAACTTGAGCACTAATTTGTCAGGGCCAAATCTTTACAAAAAATTATTGCCTAACAATGAAAAAAGAGAACACTTCGAACTCTAAAGCGTAACGTTTCGGAGTCTTAATCAGACTCCTTCGTCAGACAATTTCTATATTCCATTCAACTTTGCAGAATCGTCAAAATATATAGATTTTCAATTTTTTTTCATTGAAAAAACAAAATATTCTTGAAACGAGGACGCCTTATACTAGCTGATAGTTATATACACTTAAAGTGACACCTGGCGAATAACCGTCCAAGCTCTGTCCCACGTGGTCCTCAAAAAGTAGATCCCTGGGTACATTCAATTCTCCAATCGCGGCGTTTCGCATGTCCTCTCGCCAGAATTAAATTCTCTCATTTTGATAACTGCCGAGACAATGCATTAACCGGGCGCAATTAACCTCATCAGGTTCCTCTATGCCATCTATGCAAACTTCGGAAGCATTTGATGAAATTGATGTGTGAAGAGACGGGAGTTTGTGTCAGTTATGGGTAATTCCTTTAAAGTTTTCGAAACCACTTCCGGTGCTTCTCACGGTTCCCACCTTGGACACTTCTCCCTTTGATGTAAGTAAATAATATATCAAAATGCTTCTGAAGTTGAAGATTTCAGCATGAGTATAGCTCGAAAAGTCTATATCTAGAAAATCGTCTGGTCTTGAATATCTCTAAATGTCAGGTTATCACTTATCTAATTCAAATTCTTTTCTTCTAACAGAAATTCAAATACCTACAAGAAATAAGTGCTCTATTAACTACCCGCTCTGTCTCGGCGGTGTAGAACTATGCAGAGTACGCTAAGTTCGAGCTCTTCGGGAGTAACTTTTGATGCACATGTAGAGGCCGTTATCAATTCCTCAAATAGACTTAGCACTTGATTCGTCAATGTCACCCATTCAGTGATTTGAATACGCTCAAAATTCTCCTGAAATTTCGTTCCAACAGTCTGCTGCCCTCAGTATTTGACAAACATCAATTGCATCGAATTGTTCAAAAAAGGTTTCTCAAAAATTATTTTCTTCTGGAAATATCTACTGAAAATTATAATATCAGACTTAAATTTTTCAACATGGCCAGCCTTGAGGATCGAAGAAAGTTTAATGATTTTTGTTCTTCGTCAAACTCCTTAACTTCGAGATAGTTACCTTCTTCAGAAACCGATATCAATGTACCTGATAGGAAACTGAGACGTTCTAAAACTTGACATCTCAAGTTTCGAAATATCAGATGTGCCCAGAATTTTATTCGACACTTCAGTGCCATATAATATGGAGCGTATGATCAGCGCGAGTACACTGACATCAGTTCCATCTATAGTCCATCCATCGAGAAGCGATAGCGCCAGTGAATAACTAAATGTACGCCGATAGGGTTATGAATATTTTCATTGGCTGTTAGTGCACTCTCCGTCTTCTCCAGATCTGTATTACGACAGTCAAGTGATTCACATAGAGTCTCTGGTGATTCATCCGAAATTCTCAGTTGCCTGAGACGGCATCGGTTGCGCGGTCGGTACATTGAATCCGGTTCTGATGAATCTGGCCACGCCTGGTTGTTTTGACGCGCTATCTCTCCTCGTTGGATGGAGTATAGTTATTCCGACCTCCATTAGGAAATATCTGAATGCGCTAGATATCAATATGCTAAATATACTCCCCGTCAATAAATTCCGGACAGGCAAAATTTTTGTCAAATTAAACACCCTGTACCTTTTTTCGTAGTTCTCCGATTTTGTTGAAATTTTCACAAGGTATAGTATTGGGTCCTGTTATATTAACCTAAAATTACTTTGCGAAAATACCTGTAGTTCATCCGTTATACAGGGTGAAACAAAACCTTGTTTTAAGCCCTTCATTTCTAAACACCCTGTGGTGAATTTGAGGCGGGAAATTTGATGTCATTCAGTTTTTACTTGAAATGTGACCCTTTCTCAACAAAATTTTTCTTGATTTACGTCAGTATCAGAAGTAATTCGGGAATGCATTTAAAGTATGCCACGTCGTATTGTAGAAGTGATGAGAAAGCGAGGTGGAAATACACGCTATTAATTTTCAGAGGTTTGTTTATGTTTACTAGTCGATAAGGTATTTTAATGTTTTAAATTGTTATAAAAATTGGAAAAATGCCACACTTTCTTTGAAAATGTGTATCTTTTTTTCAAAGCAGATACTGACGTAAATCGAAACACATTTTGTTAAGAAAGGGTCACACTTCAAATTAAAACTGAATGATATAAAATTTTTCGCCTCAAATTCACCACAGGGTGTTTGGAAATGAAGGGTATAAAACAAGGTTTTGTTTCTCCCTGTATAACGGATGAACTATAGGTATTTTCACAGGTTAATATAACAAGACCCAATACTATACTTGGTGAAAATTTCAACAAAATCGGAGAACCACGAAAAAGATACAGGGTGTTGAATTTGACAAAATTTTTGTCTGTTCGGAATTTATTGACGGGGTGTGTATACTATAATTAAAAAACACGTAGGGCTGTGTTTATATACTCAACATTCTTATTCTACTTCGTTCAAAAGAAATCTGCTGATTTCATTTCTCCAGTCCTCATGATGAAAGATCTCTGAGCCCATAAATTGAAAATGGTATTCATTCCGATGACGACTACCATTTTAATTCATGTATGTTTCCGAGATTTTTTTGTTTTTTAATTTTTTTCTTAAAACTCCTGAGTCTCGTGACTGGAAAAAATTTTCACACGAATGCGATTTCCGCTTACATTCTTGGCTTTTCACACAAGCAAAAATACTCATTATTTTTATTTTAAACGCGATACAATTTTCCAAATCGAAACCAACTATAATTAATGAAAGTCTTTTTTGAAGATGGTGTTCCAGTTCTGTTTTTGAATTATGATCACACTCTTCTTTGTAGTTCTGTTCTGGTTTTCTCCGTCTTCACAAACGTTGGTTGTCATGATTTTCGGTATTTTTTTCCACTTAAACTGACACTACTTTGCCAGCGTTGCATATCTGAATTTTAATCAGTACTTCCTATTGATAGATTCGTTGTTGAAGATTTTTTTGAAATATTTAATTGTTTTTCTCCTCTATTAAGCTGATTGACGATCTTGTGTGTTTTTCACAATTATTAGTCTCTTGTCATTTTTTTCGCACCTAGTCGAATTTCTGTTGATTCTTTTCATAATATTGGACTATACAGGGTGTTTCAGAAAAAGGTGGTCCTGTCTCTAGGACAGATAGCAAACTGAAATATTATTAGGGTTTGTTAAACAAAAAACTTTTGAAATGCCATTCGTATTCATGATTCAAAGGGCGTTGAGGAAAAAATAATTATACACATTTTTGGGATTCTGCCGAAACTACTGCAACATTGTCTTTATGCCAGACTCTCATAGAGGGCGCTATTTACACGGTTCGTACCAAGTAGTATTGAACATAAATTTTCGAGTATTAGATTTATTTAGCAAAATTTCAAGTTAATTCCAACATCATTTAATTTTACAACAAAAAGGTCCTCAAGAAAAAACTCGATACTGTGTACCGTTTTCGGAATATTTTGATTTGAAAATTATGAAGTGATAACCAATGCTGGTATGAAGTAATGACAAATGTATTAATTAAACAAAAAATTACAAGATGAAAATTTAAAAAAAGGCTAATGACATATAATAGAATTCATTTAGGGTAGGTGTTCAAAATATTTTCCGTTTTCACGAAAATAATCCAAAGAAATACAATCTCATAACCGAGGAGGCTAATTCTGCTAAGGTGCAGAATCAGAGTTCTGCACCTCTACCACTCCATCGATTCGGAAAATGGATACTCAACTAATTACGACACCTTGTTTAAAAGTGCGGTGGAGCTACATCGTGCTTACTAATTAATAGTAATAATGATTAATACCTTTATCATTACTTCGTAACAGCATCGGTTATTACTTCATGATTTTCAAATCAAAGTAATCCGAAAACAGTACGCAGTATCGAGTTTTATGAAGAGTACCTTTTTGGTGTGAAATTCAATGATGTTTAAGTTCATTTCAAATTTTGCGAATCTAATATTAAAAATGTTATGTTCAATACTACTTGGTAAGAACAGTGTAACTAGCGCCCTCTAGGGGAGGTAGGCATAAAAACAAATTTATTGGATGTATCAGCTTTCAAAATATATTCGTATAAAATTTTATTACAATGTTCTCTTGAAAACGTTACGAAAATTTTTTACTGAACAAACCCCAATTATTTTTCAGTTTTCTATCTATCCTAGAGACGGGATCACTCTCTTTTTTTTGAAATACCCTATGTGATCTCTCCCCATCAAGAAAACTACCCTTTCTCCTCCTTTCACTACAAACAAATAATCCAGAAAAATCATTATTTCGATACAGGTCTATACTCCAATTCTTTCCCAATTGAAATGGCTGCTTTTCTTCTATTCATGTTGAAGGAATTTTCGATATTCAGTTCTGTTGTATCTAGTAAAGCCGCTTTTATGTAACCTGATTCCCGGATAATATTATATATTCTGCAAAATGTCTTCCTGCCTTATTCGACGTTCGCCATAAATCTATAGGGTCGAGCTGATGCCAACGCATATGCGTTTATCTGCTGAGAGAAAGTGATTTTCAAAAGTGAACTCATATTCCCTTGGCCCTCAGATAAACACTCCCAGTCACCCTCCTATTCAGAATTTTTTGTCGGTTGAATTCGTGAAGGCACTCAGGGAACATCGTCATTTTTCTTTGTGTTAACTGGAGATAATACAAATAGTTTGAAGGGGCCTTGAACTCCAAAGTGAGTATCAAGATTATGAAGAATTCAAAAGCAGTGGCGTGTTCGTTTCTGATGAAGGTAAACTTTTCAGATATTATGAATAGCATAGTTGTGAGCCGTTCAGTTTTTTTTCAGTTTTTTTATTTGCTCAATTTTGAAGGTTTCATGAAAATAAAAAACATAACTCTTCCACCGGAGCTTATGAACATTTTTCATTATCCTTCCTGACAACCAGTGTTCCAAAATTCATTTCAGGCCACTTGAATTCAGAATGTGATAAGTGTTTCTGAATGAGTTTGTCTCTGTGTGAAACTATGTATGTAAGTTTGGAATCCGAAAACTCCTATATTTCTGAAAACCTTTGGAATTGGCGGGGGTTGGAACCCAACCTTTTTGGAATTATACAACTTTTCGGTGCAGTCATTGTGAAAGAATTTTTGCGATGAGACAGTCCACGAGACCGAAAAATGAAATCTTCAAGAAACTCATTCGAGTCAAGGAATAAACAGAATATTCAGGCCAGAAATTCAACGACGAGTGCTAATTTATTGGACTACGAGCTGACCCGACAGACCAAGCTCTGCCAAACGCTATTGGAATGTGGCAATTCCAAAAACAATTTTTTTGGTCAGGTTTCGGTAAAGGCAGATAAGGTAAATGTCCCAATTATCGACACCAGACACTATAGTGAGATCTTGCGAAGAAAGTATAATTTCCGAGTTGAAATATAAGTAGAATTTGTTGAATTTCCTGAATTTCCCATTCTAATTATGTTATATTTGAATAAACAAACATATAAAACTAATTCGCATACTATAAAATAATTAAAATTGAATAAAATACAGACAAGTCAGATGTCCTAATGGTCGACAACTAGAAAATGAGAGAACCCAATTATCGACATGTGGTGGTACCAATTATCGTCAGAGTGGAAGTTTGAAAATGGGTGTGAATTATATCATTCTGAGCAACGTGACAGAAATAATACGAATGAAATAATCTTTCATTCATGATGAAAAATAAAGCAACAGTTCGAAATAACATCAAAAGTGAAAAAATACAATATTATTCTGGAATAAATATTAAAAGTTAAAAAACTTTGATATGAATTAAATTTTTTTTGATTCTTGCTTTTCAGGTATGTCATATATGCCACATTCATTCGATATGCATATTTCTTCTTCGTAATGCAAAATATCATCAACGTTGGACCAGCTACAGTTACCATGGCTTTTTGTCAATGCCTGGTATGATTGTCCAGAATTCTTCAATACTAACCCAGGAAAATATTCAGCATCATATTCTACGAACACATAATCACCTTTAGCGTATTCGCATTTTTCCGACGGATCCTGATTTCCCATCTTTATATTTTTCTTTGTTTTACTGTTTTTCTTTTTGGGTGATTTCAATAATTTTCTCTCTCCTTCAATTCTCTGTTCCTTCTCTGCAGTGACTGAGTGTTCATCTGTGCAAGGCGAGAGAAGTGCGTTTCTGAAAGGAGTGGGTATATTTTTTCTGGAATTTCTTTAACAGGTGTTTTTTCTGAAATGTCTCTGAAAATGCTTGCCTGTTCTGTTACTGTAAGTGGAAAGCTCACTGAAAACGCAAAATAACCAATTATCGACATATGAATGTTCCTATTATCGATATCCGTTAAAATATTATTGAAATGAGTGTTGACTTGAATATAAATTGAATGTCGATTGATATTAGGTGAAATATTCAATCATTTCGAAGCGAATTATGTTAACAGAAGTGAAATAATGATGACTGTTTTTTTTCAAAGTGTATTTCAAGTTAATCTTTTCTGTCCTAGACATCGACTTGTATTGCACCAAATATCGACACCAAGTTGCACGTTGTATCGACACCATGATTCATTGTACTCCCATTTCATAATTTGACGGAAAACAATATGTCGATAATTGGTACAGGAAGAAGGATGAGTTTCATGAACAACCCCACAAAATTTTTTTTAGGAAATCACTTTACTTTGTTAACTATCACTAAGTCAAAAAAATTCATACGAGACCCATTTATCGACACTCATGTCGATATTTGGAACACAGTAGCTTTCAGATGTACCTATTATCGACACCCTGTTTTTTCATAAAAATATAAGATTAATAGTCAAAATTTGATAATACAGAAGCAGAATAATCCTATATAACTATGTTTGTAATCAGTTTAGTGAAATATTGTACGTGAAAATTGAAGCGAATGAAAGAGTATGCGCTTACCTTATGAGGAAGTAGAACGGTGTTCACTAGAAAACGACTCATACGCGACTGTTGAACAGCAGTTTTTTTGGGCTGGAGGGGTTATAGAAAACTATTTTTTGATTTCAATATGATCTTTAAAGTATGTATCAGAAGTATGTTGCATACAAATTGTAATGAGATCGTTTTTCTTCTTATTAAACAGATAATACTTCAGAAATGTCGATAATTGGGACACTGCCGATAATTGGGACATTTACCTTATGTAGTATATGGGAGTGGGAGGGTCATTTACGTGGTCATATTTCGAATTCATTGTCAGAGTGCTCACGCATCTAGTTACTGAGCCTGTATGACTGGACACTTGGCATCAAGTCTTTTCCAACACTACTTTCAGGGAAGAAAGGTTTTATCAGAATTTACCTAATGGGTGTCTTCTATTCAAAATAGTTCTAGAGTTCTTGTTTCTTCCCACGGTTGGCACCCAGTTCAATATTTGTTTGAGGAGATCGATATGACACTACCACTTTATTCACATAATTTGTCGAAGTTCCCGGTTTCGAACAGCTCTCTGTCGTCAAGTACAGTTTTGCTGATATGAGGAGACTTCCTAAAAATCAATTAAAACACTATGCTTTACATAATGGAGTTGGAATGAAGAATTTTACGACCCTGAAATAAAATTCTAGCAACCTGTTTTCTTTCATAATTTTTTTTTCATTTTTCACTTGCATTCATCATTTAACTTATATTCAAGGTGTTCCTTCATAAAGCTTACAAACTCCTATAGCGTGTAGGAGACACAGGGAGAATCATTTTCGGCTTATGAATTCTGAGGCGAAGCAGGAAGAGATGAAGCGCCATTTTTAAAATGCGCTGAATATCTACTCTTTTGAACTAAACGTGTTCATAAAATCATAAATAATTCTTTAGTTATCAAACTTTTATTTTTTAAAATAAAATACAAAATTCTGCTTGTAGCAATCTCTCCCGCACTCCATGGGTGAGACGACGCATTGGTATGGGAGATATTGCTAATAGGAGTTCAATGTGACATGTTCACTTTTGGGCAACTATTTTTTTCCACAGGCCAAACAATACTTTTTGAGGGAAGTGCACGTATCATGAAGCCTTCAACATTTCGTTGTCGATTTGATATTTTCGTAGCTCTCCAAGCATTCTCCGCATTCATTTTCATCAAAAGATTCGTCGTCTGTAGAAAACTCACTCGTCAAGTCCTCCTGTGCCATTTTCCCTTGTAATCTTACGATTAGTGGTATTTTGGGTCTGAAAATAAGTATCTGAAATATTGTGCCTCATCTATCCCGAAACGTCACCAGTTTAGGTTACAACAAATTTCTAGAGCAGCCCCTAGATTAGTGATTAAAGCCACAGTCGAACACAGCTGAAAGTTGAGTTACTATAAAAATAATAACCCAACTTTCAATATTGTTCGACAGAACGTCGACCTTTAGCGAATTTCTTATAAACAATGGATCAACACTCTGCAACTTTCTTTGAGAATGGCAAATAGCACTGCGTGAACCGAAATCGCAAATTATCGGATTGTGTCGTCTCTCCCGTCATTTCTCCCTGTTTTACCCTACTCATATCGAATTGTATTTGAGTACCTACTTTATTCAGAAAACTTTTGGAAAAAAAATCATAATGACGGAAAACCTAAAATGTTCTTCAATTCTTTTCTCGGTTCCAAGTTTGAATTTGATTTTCTGTTGGCATTTTAAAAAGAATATCTATATAAGAAATTTTCCATAAATGGAGAACCTTTTTTTTTTCTTCTTCAGCAACAAAAAAATTCCATCCGAAATTGTTGAAATCTTTCGTGGTGGTACTTTATTTCATACCGAACACGAATCCAAAAACAGAATTCAAAATATCCAACGGTTTCTTCACTACGACCATCCAAATATCGCATTTTGACTTCTTACTCAACTAAAAATAATTGAAAGGGTTGGATATAACCGTTGGATATTTTGAATTGTGTTTTTGCATTCTTGTTTTCGGTATAAGGTGAAGTACCACCATGAAAAATTTCAACAATTTAGGGTGAAATTTGTTTTTTCGCTGTAGACATGTGAAAAAATTGTTCTCGAATTATTGAACATTTCCAATCTTTTTGTTCTTCCACGAAAATCGGAGAAAAATTATCCTCAAGTTTTCACGAACTCTATCAAATTGGTCTTTTATCTCAAGTAATGGATTTTGAATAAATGTGACAAATGCCCTGGTTACGAATTGGCGAATGCGCGGTTCCAACGTCAAGTTTTCTTCAATTTGCTTATGTAGCACTCAACTTTCTCATTTTTTTCATATGAACCTTGCAATAAAAAACACAACTAAAAGATATTAGCGGCTGTTCAAGCGTGGTGCAAACACAACCCAAAACAGGCGTTTTTGAAAATAGATTTCTCAAACAAATTGAAATTGTGCAATTATAAAGATTTTGAATATTAGTTTTCATAAGACGTAATAAAACGGTTTTGTTGAGTTCGAACTGCTATGATTAGAGCGATTTGTTAATTTCACCAAGTCTATCTTTCCAGCAGTAATTTTGAATTTGCATTATAGTGCTAATCAGTTAGTTTTTGTATCAAATACTACAATTATATTTTTATATTAGTTTTCGCGAGTTCCAATTATACAAATGCATCAAAATTACTTACAAATAGGTCAAGGCATTCTTGACCGGATATATTTAACGACATTTAGAGAGTCTTATTGATTGTAGTCTATTTGGAATTATTTCACCTAACATTTCGCCTACATCTTGGAGTCAATTAGGAATTGTAGAGTTTTTTTCAGGAAGGTTCATTGTTATTGTTGAATATTAATTGTAAATTCTTTTTGATTAAATTTTTCGTAGTGAAGTTTTCTGGTTTTCTGTTTTCACGTGTATATTTATGTAGATCGATTACCGAATGGAAAAACGCAAACTATAGTTTCATAAGCGAGGCCGCGGGTTCAAGCAAGAATTTATTTCGCTTATAATTTTGTCTTTTTTATCCGTATTTCGAATATAGTTCACTGGCTTGCTCCGACACCCCATAAAGAATGTTGATGGATTAAAGTAATTCACTTTGTACCAATATTTCTCTGAATAAAAATAAAATATTAAATATAGTCATATCTTGGATGGAACAGGGTTTGGAACCGAAAGACATATGAACGACCCCTCTTAATTTTGACTGCAAACCTACCCTTCAAAATATTTCGCATCAATTAAGAATCATCCTGTATAAAAAAAATGAAGAAAAATTCGGAAATGAATCGTTGCACATAATTATCCCCTTTTTCCCCGATACCACGGAATTATTTGGACTTCATTTTATACATCACACATTAATCTACATAGTTGATCATAGTATGATTTATGTACTTACGATGAACTTCTCATTTTTTTTTTGCAGTATTCATTGTTCTGTACTGAAAACGTATTCTGGCTGTTTCAAAAAAAGTTGATCCCGTCTCCAGGACGGATAGAATACTAAAAAATAATTGGGGTTTATTAGGTAAAAAAATTCTCACAGAGGGCACTACTTACATGGTTCGTATCAAGTAGCATTGATCATAACTTTTTTAACATTGGATTCATTAGGCAAAGTTTAAAGTGAACTCAAAATTTTCTACAACAAAAAGGTACTCTTGATGAAACTCGATACAGTGTACCGTTTTCTGAATATTTTGATTTGAAAGTTATGAAGTAATCGCCAGTGCTGGTGGGAAGTGATAATAAATGTATTAATTGAACAAAAAATCACAAGATGAAAATTTAGAAAAGGCTTATACCATAAAATGGTATTATATATGGAATTCAATTGGAGTAGGTCTTCAAAATGTCCTCTGTTTTCAGGAATACACTAGTTTATCCTTTTTTCCAAAGAATCCATTAATCTTCAAAAAATGCTTGGGAGTCAGCTATAAGTTCATTAAAGTAACCTTAACTTCCGTCTTTCAATTCTTAGGGTGAATTTACCTCTGTAGCATAAACTTTTTTCAATATGTAATCCATGGGATTACATTACATAACTGGCAAAGGTGCCAGTAGTTTCGGCAAAATCTTACAAAAATGAGTGCATAAATTTTTCAACGTCCTTTGTCCTGAATACGGATAGTGTTAAAAAAAAGTTTTACTGAAAAAACCCCAATTATTTTTCGGTTTTCTATATATCCTAGAGACGGGGATCACGTTTTTTTGAAGCACCCATTATAAGCATATGGAGCGGCACTAAGTATTCCGTAAAATCCTGTTATTCTTATACCCATAGCCGTCTTGTCAAATTTTCTGATCCCATATTTTCGGGTAGGGACAATTTTGAAATTTAACTAGTCATATTTTGAAAAAGAGGACCTATTGTCATTTGAAAAAAATGTTCAAACATGTTAAATGGTTCAGACTATTGATTAGTATATATTTCATAGAATTCTGATATAAATAAATATATATATATATAATATATATATATATATATATATTTGTCCTAAGTCACCCCCCTATTTGGGTGGCTTGGGACACGAGTTGGAATCAATTGATTCCTCAATTCTACAATGAAAGAGGTGCCATAGAACGGTGTATAGTTCAAAGAAATTATACTTCTTCGTTATATAGTTGAAATTTGGTATGGAAATTTAATGAAAACCCTCTACCACAGCCAAAGTGAAAATATTGAACTCGAATGAAATACAACATAAAACAAAACCAAATAAAATTGATTATTGGATGATATTTTAATGGAAATATGTAACACAGATACTGTGTTACATGTTAAAATTAGTAACGCTATACTAATTGGAAAAATCTAATTTTTTTTTCAAGACCGCTTGTATATCTGCTTTTTCTTACGGAAAACCCCAGTCACGTCACTTGCTTATATAATTGCATCAGAAAAATCAAATGCATGGTTCACGACATGGCCAAAAAGAATTAATTCTTGAACAAACCGAAAAGGACCTACATCATTTCATAAATTTAAGCACTTGAATTAATTTCTCACTGCCTCCCGAATTTGAAATATCAAAAAAACACAGTTGTAAATCCCAGAATAACATGTTCACAGAGATACACAGATGGTATTTTCCATAACTTTTATTATCTTTAATTTACGACACTATTAACACGATTTCAATGTATTTTCAGGCTTCTGAAGCGCAACCAGATAGCAGAAATATCGGAAAATGCATTCATCAAGCTGACGTCACTCAAAGTTCTGTAAGTGTACAACCGGGTCATTCCAACTAATCCACATTTCGTGAACGTGCTCCTACGAACTCATCCTTCATTTTCCCTTTCCTGATTGAATTTCTTAAGTCTGCATATTTTTCACGATCTTTTGATGTCGACATTTTAACTTTACGGGCTGGAGTAATAGAATTTGAAAGTTTTAACGAATCCTCCCTATCTCTCTAGCACATATAAAAATGGGTTTATTATTGGATCGGAGAAAATTTGGAAGCGGCTCTACAGGTTCAATGCAATAAAGAAGGCAAGAAACTTTTTCGGTAAGAGTTGTGCAGGTGAGAGTTTTATCCTGAATTCATTGATATTTTCGTGAATGCATCGCAAGCTCTTTCACACAAATAATCTGAAGTGAAACTTTTTAGTTATTCAAGAGGAGCCCTTCTTCATAATTTTGAATCGCGAATTGTCGAAATATAAATGATTGAATTATTATCATTCTGCAGATCCTAGGCCTGTGTTCGACTGCTTTGAGGCTCAAGGATCTGTAAGAAATGAACATTTGCAATGTGTAAAACTTGCACTCAGTTCGAGATAATATTTCTGGGCAACAACGAATACTGTGTAAATGATTTAGAATCAAACAGACCTGAATTGAATAGAACTGAAAATTTTTGACAAATTGAAGAACTCACCTAGAATCATAAATATACTAAAGGAGAATTGATCCAAACACGTAATAGTTTGAAATAATACATTTTCGGGGAAAAATGGTGTAAGAAAAGATATCAGAAATGACAAAGAGATATTAGCTAACAAAGTTTAAGAAAGCCGAAAAATTTATTGTCGTTAGCTTTGCACTCTTCAAAAGGGGAAATAAAGATTATATAAAATGTATGCCCGAAATGATATTTCTGGGATCCGAAAAACTCAATTTCCCTTTTTCGGTAAAATTGCTTAATCACAATATCTCGATTGTGTCGAAGTGGCTACACTAACTCAGGAAAAATTCAAACGACTATGTCTCCAATGAATTTTGTCTATTAAGAGGCAGTATCACCTTCAAATTCTCATCGAAAACTGCACTTACGTACTAACTGATTCATCAATAGAGAGTTGAAGTGCGCACAGCACGTAAGCCCGAACGTTAACGTTAACGTGAGAAATAACGTCAAATATAACGTTCACGTGCTACAGTGAAAACAAAGTTGAAGTGCTGCCATGTTAATGCATGTAGAGTGTTAAATACTGAATACATTCTTAGTCAAATCGTTGCATTTATCGAAATACTTTTCAAAATATCGAGAAAAAACTGAAGAAAAAGCGAAATAAGAGTATTCGGTATTATGTTTGATATTCCTATTCTGAATATCTTAAGCACAAACCATTTTCACATTCTTGGAGTAGAAGAAAGTGGAAATATTGTAACATTTTTCAGAATTTTGAAAAACTCCTCACAGGGTGTTTCAAATGTGCGATCAAAAATTGAGATTAAGATTGGCTCATAACTTTTGTTTTTCGAATAAGAACTCCATTTTTTATGATCCTGTTGTATTCTGCGAAGAATAGTAATGATAGTGTTCTAACATGTTGATGCACCTCAAGAGAATAATTCTTCAGTTATTCAGCATTTTTTGATTTTATGTCGTAGGTAGAGTCAAATTCATAATGTTTGTTCCATATTAACAATGATAAATGAATTAGGAAGATAGGTCTCTTCATCTTCTATGACCATAGATCATTGTTAATATGAACCAGATTTTATTAATTTGACTCTACGTACGACATAAAATCAGAAAATCCTAAATAACTCAAGAATTATTCATTTTAGGAGCATTTATATGTTAAAACACTCATCATTATTTTTCTTTGCAAAATCCAACGCAATCATAAAAAATAGGGTTCTAATTCGAAAAACAAAAGTTATGGGCCAATCTTGATCCCAATATTTGACCCAACATTTGGAACACCCTGCGACTAATTTTTCAAAATTCTAGAAATCCACAAAAGTGAAAACTGTTTGTGCTTAAGATATTTAGAAATAACAAACATAATATCGAATACTCTCATCTCCGTTTTTTCTTCAGTTTTTTCTCGATATTTTGAAGTATTTCGACGAATGCAACGATTAGTGGAAGTGGTCAGGCTTCAAGAGTAATTCAGCTCGGTAGATAATGTCGAACAATATCATAATCCCAATTTCCAGATTTCAAATAGCTATTGGTACACCATGTATATGTTCGAAAATGACATTTCTTCATGGATATTCATCAGCCTGTATCGTTTCATAATTTTCGATGAAATTCGAAAGGTGATATTACCCTTTAATGAAATGAAACAAAGCATCCAAACCTCAAACGTAACCTTTGCAATTGAAATACCAAAAATTACATTTTAATTCATATTTTCTCCTGAATAGAAAATTCTGACATTGAAGAAGATATATCATATGTGCCAACCAAAATTTTTTTGGTGATATTCTGGTTACAAAAACGTAAGAAAATTAAATCATAGGTAACCAAGTGATTCTATATGAGTTAAATGAGTTTATTCAATTCATATAACTTGTATTTCTTCAACAGAAAATTGATTTTTTTTATATTATCTGATTGGCTGAAGTAAGCAAACAAGTGAGACAATTGATTGTATAATAAATGTAAATTTCAATTTCGCGATTTGCCGGAAAATCTGGAGAATTTTAAGGACTTCATCAATGATACAAGTGGATACAAATGAAGCATAGTTTTTTCCACTTATCGAAGTACTGAGCTAACTGCTTTCTAATTCTGGATTTTCTTGGGAAAAGTGCTGCTCTGACCCATTCATTTTGTGGAATATCTTGAGATTTGCATGAAGAAAATGTTAATGTCACACAGCAGCACAAAGTATGAGTCTTGGTATAAGTATTACAGGCGACTGAAAGCGACGATTGTCAATTGAGTCCCTCATAAGTTTTTATGAACAAATAAAAAAAAATTATATTCCGAAACCTGGTTAAACGGCTGTGTACGCCTCTCGACGATAAAGACGTAAAAAAAAGATTCAATGAGATTTTTAGTGGCTCACCAAAAACTGGATAAATTTGATGATTATTACTTCTGGCTCTTGGACTTTCTTTCGGGAGTTACACTGTTTACAGACAGGTAGCCGGAATTGAGTTTAACTACTAGTTATTTATCAGTGAGTAAATCTGGCTAGAAATTGAAGAATTACACACATTTGGACGGAATGATTATGCTTATATTCCGATAAACGCACGTAAAAACACACATGGGTATTTACAATGAAATGAAAGGTAAAAGATTTTCGGCTTGTTGAGAGAATAGACGAGAACAACGTAGGAAAATTTGCAAGAACTACTACTACTACTATATATAGATAACGGCAGCCCTGAGAAGACATGACAAAATTGTGTGAAATAAGATCTACGATTAAAGGTGTTCAAGAGTGAAATGAAGGTGTGGGAAGGATATTCAAAAATCGTCGGCTTCGAGCGAAAAGAAGTTGCGTGAAAAAAAGGTTCGCATATCATTATAAGACATTCCCACAATGGAGCTAATCGAGTGAAACGAATAACGGGATTAACTTTCCACAAGAGTTATTTGCTTCTGATTCACTTGATAATTTCATTCCTTTTTACCAGCTCCCCCTCATTTGGAATATGGTTGAAATTTCGAATAAGGCTGTTCGTTCATTATCAGCTTAAACGCAGTACGCACGCTTGTTACAGCGTTTAATGTCGAATTAGCTATCACATAGAAGTTTCTTTCTCTTTGATTCATACAACCGTCAAATACGTACCTTCTCACTTCCCATCGAAAATAACATTTCACAATCAGAATTCGAAATTTGAAAAGACATTCTTATAGGTCAGACTTGACTACCTCTTCCTGCTCCTCCTTCGTCCTTATTTTTCACCCAGCTTCCAAACAACGAAAACTTACGCAGCAAGCAACAGCAGCAGCTTTAATGTACTAATTTGTTCCAGAGAACTAGATGACAATTATTTGACACACATTCCACTAGCTGTAACGAAATTATCGCAACTCCAAGAGCTGTAAGTATACACTCGAATTCCCCCTATTTATCTACAATTAACTGCGAGTTCTTAGCCGAACTCCCGAAAGAAACAGAACGTGGTGTTCTAATTGAGTTTACTCACTTGACTTAATTCCAATCCCAATAATTAAAATCTAGCGTTTTCGTTGAATTTCGTTTTTTTTTTTCAATGCATTCATTGGATTCATGATATTAATATGAAATTGTTTTCTCAATTCTTACCCTGAACATCAATCAAATCCAATCCGCACAAAACTCAATTCGGTGTATCCATTCCAAATCTTGTTCTCTATTTAGCATAATAATAGATTAAGATACTTGTAAGAAGGTTGGTTTCTGACGCATGAAAGAGGCGAGTTTCAAATAAAACACCAAAAATGAATTTATTATGATTCAAATCAGAATTGACTTTTGAGTTTGTGAAGTCTATATATCAAAATAAATATTTTTTTTTATTACTTCTGAAGAAATACTTTTATAATAAAGGTGAATCATTAAAAATTTAATTTGATTCAGGAACAAGAAAAGATGCGTGAGATTTTGGATGATTTATTTTTGCACATGAAAGTAGCTTATGTAAGAATGAAAAGAAACCGCTATATGTGTACACATATTGTCCAATGAAATGAATTGGATATGGATTATAAACGAACTTTGATCCGTTTTGATCCAGTTTGAGATTCAACTAACACAACGGAGGGAAGAGCGGGTTTTTGTAGCGCATCAGTAACGCATATCTGAACCTAATATGTACACACATAAAGCAGCAGAACTCATGTCAGTAATCAATCGGTGGAGACAAAGTTTGCAGAGTCAGCCTAGGGGAAAAATGCCATCATCGAAGTAGAGCAATGATAGACTGCAGCGTGCCTAATGCCACTGATGAGCGCTAAAACGGTCAATCACTGCTCTGTGTCGATCACGGCATTTTATCTTTTTGGTTTAGTCTGCAAACTTGGTCTTGAACAGTTCATTACTAAGATATCTCCAGAAAAACTAGAGCTGTCTTCATAGATATAGAAAAATTCTTCGACAAGATATGGCATCAGGGGTTTATCTTCATAATGAAAGGACTGACATTTCAATCAAAATTCAAGGAATTCAAATATTCCTATTCACAAAAAAAAATTTCATATTACCACAGACGAGAAAATCACCCCTCACGTTAAAAATCGGCAAGTACGTCCTCCAATAAATACCATTATATGGCTAACAATAGCAAGGCAAATATCCGGTGAAATGGCCGTTAAATGCGTCAAGTTCCTTAAGTCCTCATTCCGGGCAGTATCGCTTATTCATTACAGGGATTACAGCGATTTTCTCTCACGTTTCTAGGTCTATCTCAGGAAACCGCATCAAGTATATCCCAGGAGGTCTATTACAGCAGACCCCCGCCCTGGCCTTATTGGAGCTTAAAGGAAACTCGCTGGAGGGAGTCGACTTCTACGCTTTTTCCCACCTGCCTCGTCTACGAAAGCTGCAAGTATTATTTCTGTTTTCTGCACTATAAATATTTCGTTTTATTGGGTGGACAGTATGAAGTGGCTCGATCAGAGGAAATCGAGGGGGAATACGGATGAAGCTATCCAGGGAATTCTTTGTAGGGGAAAACTTTTTAGAAGGATAGAGTTGCTTCCGTAACTAAAAAAATATCGACTAAAAGTAGTTTTTCTGCAATAAAATATCTCGTCAATTGAAACACATCCCATTTGAACTACTAAGTATTGTGTGGATTTGAAAATTTCGTTGAATTATTTCGTTGAAAAATGTGAGAATCAATACTCTGCAATCTTCTGAATTTTATTTAAGGTTTTCTCCTCTAGTCTCTGGATCAAAAATCAATCAGAAATTTTTTTAATACATAATAGAAGAAAAACCACTGTGTTAAACTCGTGCACAAATTGGTCAACGGCCAAATCCACTCAACAACTTGTTACCTCAATATAGAAAAAGGAATAACACTTCGAACTTTCAAAGAGTGTAGCAAATTGTATTCATGAAAGTTTTCAGAATCGTAACAATTCTCTATACAAAAGACAAGTCATTTCCCAATATGAGATTGTTTAGTCCCATTCTGAATGTGTTTAATTTGATTGTATTGACCAACTTGAATTTGCTTATTCTCATTTTGAAATTTTTCAATCCCAATTTGAATGTGATTAGTCTCAATTTAAAGTTAAAAATGTATAGAAAACATCAAAGCCTACTATAATGTTACCATTTATAAATACCCTGTATATATGGATCCCAAAATATTTTCTGTCTTGAAAATATTTCTAATGTTAAATTCCGAACAGATCCTTCTATTTTTTCTGAAATACCGTGAACATAAAGAATCACATTTAATAAATTTGTTACTGATCATTATCATAATAATATATATTGGTTGGACATTTTTTCTCTAATGATATGTTTTTCCATTCGTTCCGGTTTCCATTTTCCGGTGTAGATGAGATTAGTGTGCCCTAGCATAGTGTGGTTTTATAATAGCTGTTTAAACCCACATTTGTAAATAGAATATTCGGTAATTATATAGTTCCCTGCCCAGTTATATTTTTTTTTGTATTTTTTTTTGTGATCTTGAAGTAGGGAAAATGAACCTAACCTAACCTAACTCAACCTAACCTGAATGCGGATCGATGTTTTATTTTTTTATCAATTTTTTTTTATTTAAAACAAATTTTTTTTTTCAACTTTTGGTAGGGAAAATGAACCTAACCTAACCTAAAATAACCTAACCTTGTTAAACTAAACTATATAGACTATATATAAGACTATATCAGATTTCATTTATTTTTTTTCTCGAAAATTACTGCCTCCCCAGAGCTGTAATTGAGACTGTAGTATCAGAAAGTCCTATAGATTCACTGTGCAAAATATTTTTAAAATCGGTGACGGGGCTATAAAATTCATAATAACCGAATATTCATTTTTTTATCGAACAAGAAAGGTGGCCATGCTATCCTAATACGATCGTGAATTTTACTGTAGGTTCTTTGTTATTATCATGATCAAGAAAGTTCCTTAATTTTTTTCTTCCATGTTCTCAGATCACAGAAATTTAGTGAACATATCACCACTGCTGACTTAATTTTCCATCGATTCATAATTTGTTCGGGGTCAAATTTATTCACGAAATATTAAGATGTACCTATAATATATGTGAAAATCGAGATATAATTCATAATATTACTTTTACAGAATCCTGTCGGACGCGAAAAACCTTTCAACCTTTCCAAATCTCAACGGCACTTCAGCCTTGGAAGTTCTACGACTGGACAGGGCCAGCTTGAGTCAAGTTCCTTCAAATTTATGTACCTTCTGTCCCAAACTCAAGAGTCTGTAAGTGAAATATTACAATTCAAACGGCCGATAAATCGTCGATGTTGTTTTGTAAGAGTCTACGAAGTTTGATACTGAATTGAAGTTTCGTGAAACAATATTGCTGTGAGATATTCAAGAAGTAATGGTTTTCCCGAAAACTTCGTATTGGTAACTTTGAAATAATAGATGGATGAATAATGGCCTTACTTGGTAGGACGACTCGGAGAAATACAAAAAAAAAACAAATTCTGATAACTTTATACTTGGAGTAATATTACAGAAATGAAATTCAATTTATGATTGAAAATCATGAAGGGAATTCTCTAGAGCTTTTCTCTTCCCCAACAACATACGTGTATCAAGAAACAAAATACCTCCTGAATACGTTTCTGCTTCCTCCCTGAATGTTAGGTGGAAAATTAATCTACCACAATCAGAACAGTGAAAATTGAGCCCACATTAGAGCCTCGGCGTTTTCTACTGTGTAAGATTAATATAGCGACCTTTGAAAGCCAGTTAGTGACTTATAATTAATGTCGGGTGTTTAAAACAGGAACTATTCGCAGGCACTTTCTGGAGTTGGAGGACTTTTTGGCCTGGATTCACGGATGTTTTCAACCTCAATTATTTTCTGGATTCGAGCACAAGAAACGTCCTGAATATCTCGTTTCCCGTTAGGATTAAGAATTAATTTCAGTTCTCTCAATTATACATCATGTTTCCTGAAGGAAAAATTTTTCCCAAAGGAATAAGTACTCGAAGGGGAGGACCGATATAATTGAAAAATCATAAAAGAATAGAAACTTGTTTTCATAAACAAATACAAACACTATAGACGTGAAGTCAGAACTTTTACAAATTCTCTCATATTCATTTACTATTTGGCTTCAAGAAATAAATAGGAAAATTAACAAAATACCATTACAATTTACAGAAAATTAACCTCAAGAAATTCATGCATAACAGATTCGATTTTTTCCCTTTCTTTTGTGCTCTTTCACAATGCATCACAAATTAGTTCTACCCTGAGGCTGTTTCAGCAACCGTTGGAAATATAAAATTTCAACTTAGAAATTTATAGGCTACTTTTTAATGACAAATTCAAAAGTTCTTCCAGTATTTTGATATATGTTAAACTTTGGAAAATACAGGGTGATTTTGAAATTATTACGTTATGAATTTCTTATGATATTTCCGAGATGAGTTCATTGGCGTACACTTAAACTTGTTCTGGGTTATCTTTTTTTATTGGGTCGCCCAATATTTCATTTCACTATTAAAAAAGCTATCCAAAAAGCTGTCACTGTTTAATTGAGTATGAAAATTCATTCAAAATTACAAATATTCGGCCAAAATTTCATATACAGGGTGTCTACTTTCAGAAGGGCCAAACCTCAAGCGGAAATAATACAAGTGATCTGCAACAAAAAAGTTCTAAATGAAATGTTGAAGATTAAACTTCAATTTTACATACCTTGATTTCAAGAAAAATTTCAATCAATTATACTTCAGTTATCTTTGTGGCCTATATCTGGGAACGGAATTAAATTTTCTACTCGATGAATTGCTGTGTGTGCTTAAAAATTTGTTATAGCGGTCGTGGTAAGGAGATTAATATCACGATTTTGAAGTCAACTAAATAAGTTTTATTTTTCCAATAGTTTTATTTATGAAAGATTATTAATTGTGGATGAGTTTTTTTTTCCGCAAAAAATACCCCATTTAGTATGGGTTCAAATGAAAAATCAACTTTTGTAATTTGCCATAATATTATGACGTACATACAAGTTAACAACATTGAACATTTAATGTTTTCCCCATGGAAGACATGAATTTATCTGTCGAAATCAAAATATTTTGAAGGAATAAACTAGATAGTTATAAAACAGATTTTATGAAAAAATTTGAAGAAAACAGACTACTACTTGCAATGAGTTTCAACGCCTTGTTCAATACATGTTACACATTGTTTGCTGACTGACACTACAACTTTGCGAAGTTCCCAACGGATTTGACTCATTTCGGTACATAACAATTTTATTTTTTCGATCAGGTCCTCTGGAGTTGAACGCGAATTCGATATACTTTTTCTTTCAAGGTATTCCTGACTTAAGACAAATCCATTGCACCCCAAAATTTTCATTCCTAAAGTTTCGTTTATTCCGGCTGATATACCTAAGCTACCCATTGGAACCAGACCTACAAGAATAGCCATCAATCTGCTAATAATAACCGAAACATTGAAAATCAGTAGTTGAGATATTGAAAATATCTAGGAATTTCTCCAGATTTTCCCTAGTTGTAACTAACATCTCAGTGAAGATAGGTTTAAAGGTGTTGATACAATCACATTTTATCTAAGGTGAACCTCCATCTGAGATGAGCCTTAGTTACGAGCGCTACTTCTGAGAGTCTGTGCAATCAGCCATAAACACAACGCTTCCCAGTCAACAGCTTGAAACCCTGGGGCTTGAAGTGACGTACCGGTGCTTCACGGCCTCGATATTGCAGGAATACGTCAAAGAAGCTGAAGTGACAATTTGATATAACCTAACATGTATATATATTCTATTTGGCAAATAACTGTTTATACCTATTAATTTTCAATGTAGTAGATTATGAAAGCGAAACTATTGATAAATCAGAATGAAACAAAAATCCATCCCCAAACAAGTAAATGAACAAAACGTTACATTTGAATTTGACGTTTCACAGCTGTGGGTGCATAAAGCATGGGCGCCCGCAGGAGGGGGGTCAGGGAGGGCAGTGGCCCCCCCTGAGATTTTGATTCCCTTCTTGTTTTTGAGCTAAACCTAATACTGATTTCGCCCGCGCCTCATCAAATCATTATTTGGCCCCCCCTGAGAAAGAATTCTGCGGTCGCCCATGGCATGAAGCCCCATAAATTCGGCGGGTGCTTCACGTGTCACGTATCGCTGTCTGGAACGGTCAAAATGGAAACGGTGTGCCCCTGGCGCACCCCACCCGGTCACTAGAAAGCCCTTAACGTCCAGTAACTTTATACATCACAGCTTGCATCGAATCCGGTAGTTCTGATTTTTTGCAGACTTGTTAATGATGTTTGCCCAATGAATAATCCAAGTTTGTGACCTCGAGCGTTGAACGAATAGATAGATTTGTGTAATTATGAAAACGGAGGACATTTTGAACACATATTCTAATTGAATTTGTTTATGTTTTTAGCCTTTTTAAATTTACTTGTGATTTTTTGCCCAATTAATACATTTATCATTACTTTATACCAGCATCGATTATTACTTCAAATTTTCAAATCAAAATATTCACACAAAACGGTGTGAGTGATGTTTAAGATAGCTCAAAATTTTGCTCAATAAATCTAATATCAAAAAAGTTATGTTCAAAACAACTTGCTACTAACCGTGTTTCCAAAACATATTCGTATAAAATTTCATTACAATGTTGCCAGTAGTTTCGACAATTTTTTACTGAACAAACCGCTATTATTTTTCAGTTTTCTATCTATCCTAGAGAGGGGGTTACCTTTCTTTGAAACACTCTGTAGAAAACTATTGTGTCTACCTTAGACTATATAGACTGATATAAAATAGTCTGAGGTGTCTACAGAGACAGTTCTGTTATCATATTTTAGGAAATTTAGTCTACTTTGAAAACGCCGCGAAGAAGTTTATTAAAAAAAACTAGTCCTTTCGGGTTATAAAAATCACCCTCGAGCGTTCAACGCTCGAGGTCACAAACTTAGAATATTCATAAGGACAACATCATAAACAAGTTTGCAAAAAATCAGAAATACCGGATTTGGCGCATACAACTCCATTCATTTACTGGATTATAAATGCATTTCTGAAACCTTTGGGTGAAATACGTAATCTTTAACTTAACCGGCTCATTCAAATCAAAAACATACCTTGAAAATCTCAACGTTCTAAGCCTTGTTTTCGAAAATTTTGTTATTTTCGGCCGAAAGGCCGATCAAATTGGATCGAAATTGGAAAATTATTATAGACATTCCGGGGCAAGGAAAAACCCCTTTCTCATATGAAGAAGCACGCAAAAAATATTAGCACTCATATATTTTCAGGGATCTGAAATCAAATCAACTAAAGAAAATCCCGGACATCAACGACTGCAGAGAAATGCGGGTATTGTAAGTTAAGTCAAAAGCTTCTGTCGCCAAATCTAGTTTACATTTTTTCAGGGACCTTGCGAATAACAAAATAAGATCAGTGGAGGGCAAAGTTTTCCGTGGGATGTATCAGATGCATGATCTCCTTCTCTCTCACAATGAAATACAGTACATTCCTCAAGATGCCTTCCACAATCTATCAAAACTTCAAGTTCTGTGAGTATCTATACCTTCAGCTGCTTCAAAATAACAAGAACACTTCTTAAAGGACAGCATTAATCGTGAAGATCATTATCTTAAGGATGGGTTTTGAAATTTACTCATCAATATATTTCCCACTTAATCTTGAATGAAAATATTCTTTCAACATAATTTTCTTTTCAGAGATTTAGAAAGCAACCAAATTTCCTTTATTCATCCCGATGCTTTTTTGTCAATCTCGAAAATAGAAGACTTGTGAGTATTCATGCTCATCAAACCTTCTCTTTTTATAACCATTGTTTTTTGTAGGAATCTCGGAAACAACGTTTTTCCTCATCTACCTTCAGCAGGCCTAGAACGCTTATTACACCTGAAGACTTTCAACAACCCCCAACTGAAAGAATTTCCACCTCCTGAGGACTTCCCAAGAATTCAAACGCTTGTTCTCTCTTACGCCTATCATTGTTGTGCATTTTTACCGCTCATTCCCTCGAATCCACCACCTAGAGCCAAAGATATGATTGTTTTCCCAGACATAGACGATATCGATTTGAATATCTGGAATTCCAATTCAAGTCCTATCGATCTGTGGCCATCGCAACGTGAGTATTGAAATGTTATACATAGAGAGAGCTAATTTTCATTCGACTTCAATTCAATTCCAGAAAACATCACCCACAAGTTTGGTAAGAAATTTGAAGCGATTTGGGAAACTTTAGGATCAGAATATACCTACCCAAACAATTTTCCCGCATACATGGAGGAGTATGCAGAAGAAGAAGGAATGCGGTCATACAGCAATGAATTTGCCCCAGGAAGAATACAGTGCCTACCTCTACCTGGCCCTTTTCTGCCCTGTCAAGACCTTTTCGATTGGTGGACGTTAAGATGCGGTGTTTGGATAGTTTTTTTATGTGCCATGTTGGGCAACGGTATAGTGGTATTCGTTCTGATCTTCTCTAGGAGTAAAATGGATGTTCCTAGGTTTTTGGTGTGCAATTTGGCGGCAGCGGACTTTTTCATGGGTGTTTATTTGGGTAAGTCACGATTTTGGCAAAACACACAGATTCTTATTGTTTAGTTAATTTGCAAATCTCCATCTTTTTATAATTTATGGAGACTCAAAGAGCGGACAATAAATAGAAATATTAATTTTGCCTTTTTTCTTACGTTTCAGGGTTTCTGGCTTTGGTCGACGCATCGACTCTAGGCGAATTCAGAATGTATGCCATCCCGTGGCAAATGTCAGTAGGATGTCAGCTTGCTGGATTTCTAGGAGTTCTAAGCTCAGAACTATCAGTATATACTCTGGCAGTAATCACGTTGGAAAGAAACTATGCCATCACACATGCCATGCATCTCAACAAGAGGCTGTCCCTGAAGCACGCCGGTTACATCATGTTAATGGGGTGGACCTTCGCCATTGTAATGGCGACCTTGCCTCTATTCAACGTGTCGGATTACAGAAAATTCGCGATCTGCTTACCTTTCGAAACCAAGGACACGGCTAGTTTGACGTACGTTGTGTTCCTCATGTTCATAAATGGTGTCGCGTTCTTGATCCTAATGGGTTGTTACCTGAAGATGTATTGCGCTATTCGTGGCTCACAAGCCTGGAACTCCAACGATTCGCGGATTGCCAAAAGGATGGCTTTGTTAGTGTTCACAGACTTCTTGTGTTGGTCACCAATAGCTTTCTTCTCGTTGACGGCAGCTTTCGGTCTTCAGCTGATCAGTTTGGAACAAGCCAAGGTTTTTACGGTATTCGTATTACCTTGAACTCATGCTGTAACCCCTTTTTATATGCCATTTTAACCAAACAATTCAAGAAAGACTGCGTGATGATATGCAAGGCGATAGAGGAGAGTCGAGTAACTAGAGGTATCGGAAGATGTCGCCACAGTTCAAACTTTAGCAACAGGCAGACTCCGGCTAATACAAACAGTCTTGCTGACAGGTCTTCAAGAGAAAATCAGAACCATCACGTTCCAACATGTACGTGCAATACGAAATTGTTGAGTGATAAGAGCGTGACACCAACGCCCGTTAAGAGTGAAGCTAGAAAAAACTCAAATAGAGATTGGTGGTTGAGCAAGGCGAGGTGGTTGTTGTGCGTGAGGAAACAGAAAAGGAACAGACCTAGAAACGACCAGTACACCTACCAGATTGCAGAAATTCAGCAGAAACAGCACAAGAGGGCCTCGTCCGTGTCCTCTAGTGAAAATTTCAGTTCTTCGCGTTCGGACTCATGGCGGCATAATCACCATTGCGGCATACCGCTTAGACTTTTAGATCCAAAACGCAGAGCGTCCTCGTGGTTGGTAACGCGCAAAACGTCGCAGGACTCGAATCTTTCCAGTTCTCGAAATGACTCCAGTGGCTCAGCAACCACCGCGTCAACGTCCACGTGGCGGATTTCGAGGTCTAGTGGGTCCAGCGAGCCTTCACGCAACCGCTCCAAGCCTAGGTTGACTCGTCAGGCAGCGGTGCTCGACGATGAGCCGCCTGGTTCTCCAGGTAGACTCACCGTCAGGTTTCTGACGACTATTCCATCTGCTGCCGAAACAAGTATGCAGTTGGATGATGAACAGCCAGCCGCCATTTTAGTTAGTCCGACGAAAGAGTGCAATGGACCTATTTACGCGATTTTGCACACTCACCCTGTTACTCCCACGAGGAGGCAGAGCATCGTTACTCTGCATCCCATAGAAAGCGAGAAAAATTCATCCTCTAGTCAGAATGCTGAACTGGGTTCCTCGAGATAATTTAGGATTATTATATTGTGTTCGTGTTGTAATTTATTGAGAATGAGAGTGTGAACATGTTTTTGTCTGGAGGGCATTTCGAAAAATTTGACTGACGACTCAATTTGGAGAAATGTTGTTCGTGAAATTCAGGTTAAATTAGTGAAATAAATTGATAATCGAATCTTGATATTCAAACTAGTTTTTTCTATTGCATTTTCATTATTCTACTTGGATAAAATTTCGTCTAGAGTTTCTGAAAATGATCGTATTTGAAAAGATTATCCTATGTCCAAGTCTTATTGTTAATACCCGACACCGATAGTGTACTTAAAAGTGCATTTATGTATTTATGTTGATAGGTGGTAAACTCATCCAAGTACTCATCCATTCAATCAACAATTACCAGTACGAACTTTGAAGATAACAGAGAAGTATACCCGAAGTCGAACGCATTCCGTGAAATTTAAAAAAAGGGACAGTTGATTTCTTCTATACAATTGAGTATGGAAATTTTATAAGATGTTTTTCAAACAAAATATCTTAATGAAACCTGTAATCATTTTGGTGGCGTTTTAACAATTCAAAGATCACATCTCTAGCAAAAGCGTAACGAGGGTGGGAGTTATAGGAATCGTTATCCCCTCATTGATTAGAAAGAAATCAAAAACAATTGTTAGTGATAATTTCGAAAAATTTAAAAAAAATCTAAAAAATTCTGAACCGTTCTATGACTCAACTCTAGTCACGCGAATGATCTCTGGTACTGAAAACACACAAAATCGAATGAACTCGTCTTACACCTCACATAAATTCTCATGATTCAAACACTTTTAGAAGAACAATTGAAATTTTTCATGAAATTCTCCTTTCTGAGTGTGAACAAATTAATGTTTTATCCTTTTCGAACGAAAATCACAGATATATACCTAGTGACGTATTCATGGGAGATATGCTACTAGGAGTCTGTGCTCATCAACGTAAACTCATTCATATAATATGGGTTTATTTACCCCTTTAAGAGAGTTAATTTGTACAAAAATTGTTGTTTATTTGGTTGAAAAGTCAATTGATAAAATGAGACTCTGTGTGAAAAAGGAGGACAAATTTTGGTTATGTTGCTTGTTTCAACTAACAGAAATTCGATTTGTGTAACATTATTACTTCCTCAAAAAGATAACTTTGATTTTCGAAAAAACTTGTCGCCACTAAAATTTTTTTCTGCATACTGTTATATGGTGATTTTTTTAAATAGCTTATTTCGATGAGTTTTACCACCACATATCAAAAATGAAGATGCCCTTGAAACGACTAGGAAAGACACGTTTTTTTATTCCTCAGAATTCGTAATTAAATGTCTACATTTTTCGATCCAAATGAGCAGATTTAAAATTTTCAGGATGCTCTCCAAAAAGTATCTCAATTTTCTATTTAATATAAGTTATTTATTTATACCTTATTTCTTTCGATGATGTATTGTACATAAGTTTTCCATCAACGGAATGATTTTCATTTCGAATGCAAGAGCCATGAGAATATGTTTGCTGAATTCATGAAGCAATATGAAATTGAACTTGTTGATGCATCGGAGAAAAAATACTACTGCTCATTGAAATTCTTGATAAAATCAAATGAAAAAATGACTGAAATGACTCATCGTCTATGAAGAATAACCTCAAAATTATGTTGATCGTTGAAACAGAATCTTTTTCCGTCAAGTAGGCAAGAATACGGATTTCTTGAATCTGTCATTCTAGAAAAATTGCAGTTTGTCATGATGTGTGAAGATCTCAGAAATACTTCATAATGATGGGTACTGTTTATCAGATGAATCTCCATTAATCACACTTGTTTTGAGTTCTCGAATTTTGAAGTTGTTTTCCAAAAATTGTATATCATTTTTATTTCAACGAATGTTGAAGCATGCACCTTCTAGTTTTTCAAACTTCATATAGCACCGTGAGAGATTTATAAAGCTAGAACAAATTATTGAAAAACCTATAGCTCCAAAACTGGAATGTTGGCGTTGCACACGCATCAGCTCTGAACCCCAATATTGCTTTTATGATGGTTAAATGCGTTTTTACATGTTATATCTGCTTACCAATTGAATGATTGCAACAATATTTTTTATGAGTCCTGAAAAAGTATTTTTAACCTAGTTTTTTTCGTAAAATTTATCAATGATATTTTGAATCAAGCAATATATATAATGGTATAGAAAATGAGCTCAACTTAAATTTATTTTGTTTAGAAATTATCCAAAAATGAATGAAAGATAAAATAGGAATCGATCGTACAATCGAATTCACAGAAAGAACTTCTCATGGTTACACTAAATTTCAAACTGCTACTCGAAGAATTTTAAACTCGAAAACCAATGGAAATCGTTCCATTATCTGCTTTTGTATTCTCAACTTATTCGATAATCTTTTGAAATGAAAAGTTTCAGTATAAGAATATAACTCAATATAGTTGTTAATGTATATAACAAACTGTGATTCTGTTACTGGCCAATAGTATTAAGGATTCTAGAAATAAGATTTTAGTAAATGTTTAAATGATACGTCATCGGCGGTGCTATATTTTCATATGAATATCTTCATTTTATTTGTAGTTCAAAAGAAATGAATAAAAAAGAGCTACAAAGAATGTGCAATCAAATCGACTGATTAGAATTGATGGAATTGTGTGAGATAACTGAATTAAATTATTTCGAACGGAATAATTTTTTATACTGACGGTAGGCATTCAAGATTGAGCATGATCACTAAAACAACTGAAATTTGAAAATTTCTATTAAACGTGAATATAAAATGTTATTTACAATTAAATTATACGTTCCATGTTACTTTTAGGAAAATAAATCACACTCTACCTTGATATTCTTGTTATTTTTCAATATTTTTCTATCCATAAATATGTATAAATCTGTACTATTTGTACTTTGGGCAATTCATATTTTGATTTCGAAGTAGAAATCACATTCCTTCTGAGATGACGTATAAGATTACCAACCCTCGAAAAAATTCAACCTTCTTCCCGAAGATTAGTGCAGATACTTTCATAGAATTCTCCATATAATTATAAATTTTTTAAACAGGGGTAATCTGAAGATTCAGTAACAAAAATACACAGGGAAATCAGGAAAATGTTGCATCTGGTAACAAAATATCAAAATCAAGATAAGTCTATCGCAATTGTCGTAAAGCTACAATTTCTTATCAACTAAAATAGATCACTATTCAAATTCTACTAAAATTCTAATAGCCTTCCTTTTCTTTCTATATAGTTAAGCTTTTTTTATAGAGAACTACGTCCTCTTTCTCAAGAACAATCACCCCAAAATAAAAATTATAAATAATTTTCACAATCAACTATGGTAGATATTCAATACAAACTATAATAAATGCTGTTCTCTGCTTGACCATGAATCTGAGTTTATTTCATTGCATCAGGTCTCTGGAACTGAAACACGAAAGTGTATTTATTTTATCAGAATGACGTTCTTGTTGTCAATTTTGCATTTGGTCTTGCGTTCGATAGAATTTTGGCTGCTTCACTTATTCTGTCGTCCAAATCAGCTTTTTCCAATTTTCCAAGGTCAGCTTCTCGTTTAAACTGTTCAAATTTTTTATTTAAGAGATTGAGTTCTATTTCAGATTTCGAAGAACAGCTTGGTTGTGGTGATGTGTCTTCAATATTATCCTCATCCACCTCCTGAAAATTGAAATTGTAGATATTGATTCAATTCAGATAAATAAATATACAGGATGGTTCAGAATGAAGTTCCGTATTTGCCAGGCTCATAACTTTTGATAGGAGAATCATAGAGTGCTCAAATATTTTTCATTGTTTTCCTTATATCCTTATGTTTTTTCTGAAATTACAAATTGATAAGAAAATTCGAATTTTCCACAAAAAATTGGTTTTTTATGTCTAAGAAAAGATGAAAACTAGATTTTTCGAAAAATCATGTGTTTTTCGGATTCTACAGAAAATACTAGTTTTGGTAAATGGTCTTGATTAGATATATGATTTGATTGCTCCTAAGAGAAGATAATGGAGTTTCCATAGCCTACAGGCCTAAACATGATTTTCCGAAAAATACTAAAAAAAAATCTACGGTTTATCTCCTAATCCAAAAACTCTATATCTCCCCTATCAAAAGTTATGAACCTCGCAAAAACAGGACTCCATTGTGAAATACTCTGTATAAGGGTCACGGAAACATGGTATATTCAAATTCATATTCATATTATTATACCTGTGTTCATTATAATTAGAAATGCCTATGAGTACAAGTATAAAATTCCTTTTGATCATTGATCTGTTAAACTCAAATGAATAAATGATTCACTATAAAATAATAAAATACGTTTTTCAAATGAAGAAGGGTGAATGTAGCAAAACATTTCGTTTTAAAATGTTCTAAGCCTCATCACAAACAAAGGTGTTACTTAACAAGATATCGATTCGATTCAAGTTATCATATGTTTGATGTTATTTGAAAGGATTCCACATTATATAACTGCAAAATGAAGAAAAGGAACCAGATATAGAAAAATTAGGCTTTTGTATTGTTTCCAGCAGCGTCAGGTATAGTAGACCTTACCAGTGAGATATCGATGATAAAAAATTGGAAAAATTAAATCTGAATTTCCAATCAGGACTTTCAAGAGTAATTTCGTCAAGGAAATCATAATGTGGAGAATATTTCGAATAAAACCATCTGTATTTATTCAGAACTGTCTTCACGTCATAGGTCATCGAACAGAACGAGAGATGATTCAGCACAGAGAGCATCTATTATAACCAATAGCAATTCGAGAAGGGCAATGAAGACCAGTAAACATAATTATAACCAAGAAATACTTTAAATGAAAACATTTCCGTACTCACTTGGATTTCTGAAAAAGTAACGGGTTGTGTTCTGTATCTGAATGATCCTCCCCTTCTTTTCTTTGGTATAACTCGCCTATGCAATCTTGACATTGGTTCAGGATACATGGTGTCCATTGCTGAAAGTTCATCATTCGAAAATAAATATAACAGACAATAAATCTGTACTATTTCTCAAGTAGAATAGTAGGGATAAATTAATTCAGTTCTTTGATTTTTGATGAAAGAAAAGGAACTTGAGCATTCACAGATCCGAAGTGAATGATTATTGCTATAATTAAAGTTATATTTAACTTTGATTCATTATGCTGTCGTTTAATTCTGAGAAAAATTATTAATTTTTTCTCGGAGAAAGAATTGGTTGAAGAATATTTTGCTAAGAAAATATATTCAGGATATTCCATCTCTGTTGAATAATTGTGTTATAAAAATAATTTGCTAAACAATTTCAATTTATAATGAGAAAGTTTTTAAACAAATACCCAAATCTAATTATAGTGGGATAACTCAATATTTCGATAGAATTCTGAAAAATCAATTACTGAATCTAAAAACAAAAGAGAAATACAAAAAACGTTAGTTCTGCAGATTATGTCAAATGGATATATCAGAGCTATGTATCTACTTACTTATTTAATGAGGTTATTATCGAGTATTAAAATGATACAGAAGAGTGAGGTATATGCAGGTTGAATTAAGAGGAAGAATGTTAAGGATGGTTGTTGAAATATCGACATGATAAATAATACAGGAAGGATTTCGACCTATCAAAAATCACATGAAACAAACAAGTTTACATCTGATACGTAGGTATATCAAAGTTATTTATAATTCAAATGACTTGTGTTTTTCGCCCTACATTACGTTGATCTGAATATCCACATTTAATTATGAATCCGAAGGCTCAATCTAAATATATTTTCTCATTTTTTCAACTTACATTGCGTTGGGGACGACAAAGAAGGCATGACGAAGAAAAACACTAAACAATATATCACAGATAGCCGATGAACAGCACGTAAATTCTTATTTCACGGAGCTTCTTTATTTACAAGATATTTCATGCGATTTTCTAATTTTAAACGACGATCTGCAGCTACGATCGTGCCGCGCTAAGCTCTGCTCGACTTTTCAGCATTTCGGGTCGCGTGGATTTTCAGGAGTATGCGAAGTCGAAATCGACTCCGACGTTTTCCTTTCTACGAAAAATCATAGTTGGGAAATACGCGTGTACGTATTTATAGTCTTCTGTTTGTTTTGTAACAAGATGGAAAAATTTTATTAGAAATATATGTCTGGATGAAACGCTCAAAATTCCCAGTGTACGAAAAACTATCAACGCTTTAATTATGCAGGTTTATGCCCTGGAGGCAAGAGTTAGTTGCACTTGAGCTACATCGCATTTCAGTTGTTTGTTTAATGAACACCTGTGGACATGCGTATTTCAATAATTAAAATGTTAAATTTATTAAGCTATTTTATTTCCAAATGCCAGCAACACTTCACTTATTATATAAATAAGAATATATACAGGGTGACTCCCGGGACTATACCCAGAGGCTGAAGTCAGTGATGGAATGTCATAGAGTAGAGGGAAGGTAACTTTTTTCTCGTACAGATTTGCCATTTCAGTTTGGTTTGCAATTTTTAGTATTAATTCATAGTATTTTCAGTATATTATGTACTTCTTTCTATCTCTTATAATAGCCTCTGTCCGGTATTCTGAAACATAATTCGTCATTCTGCCATTGTCGTTCAGTCAGTGCTTTTATTTTGATAGAATATTGGAGTATGAGGGTTGAGTGATGTAATGGGACTTTAGGACGTAACGGACGACCACAAAACAGAGATCTTGAACAAATCTTTGTTTGAGAATGAGAATAGATAGGTAGGAATGCTGAAAAAAATCGTGAAAAGTACTAAATTTAGATTGTGAAACACATTGTATCATTGTTGTGACTTTCCCAAAATTTGCAAAGTGGTAAAATGGCGCAAGTCATTCAAAAAGTGAACTTTATTATACGGTGATTTGAATAGTGGGGGAAAACTGAGGAAGCGCATTGAAAATGCGATAATTCCTGAGCACTATACATCAAAGCGATCATTTCGATCCAGATTGAATCAATTTTATCAGTGAGTTCGTAAACTTCCTTATTTTTTCACTGCACGCATTTTTAAACCAGAAATTTTTTCTCTTCTTACTTTAAACTAGAGAATTTCTCTCAGGAATAATCGCGTACCTAATATAAGTTGAAAGAAAATAATACAAATTTGCTAAAAAATTCAGTGCGTACAACAAACCGCAGAATAGTACATCAGTGAGTGGTAAACATTCTAAAAAACCCATATACCTTATCGCGTGCTGAAGCACAATAAGTGATGATTATCCAATGAACAGAGATTTGCAGATCATAGAATTATAGAGGTATTGATGACCGAAATTTCATTCACATTTTTATATTTATTATTGTGTATAAGCAATTCGTTGAAATGATATATATTGATGATTTCTAGCACCTTTAAAAAAAGCATTACATACTTTTAAAGCACCCCATATATGATAGGGGTCATGGGAAGTAGTGTGTACTACTTGTACTACTTGTACTACAAAAATGATCGTTAATTTGATGTGATAATCGGGACAATCGGGTATGAAACAGGATTCCCTGTTTGGAAAAGAATTATAATAGTTCATGGAAGGAATACATGAATGAACAGAATCGATTCACTGAGTTTTGAGTGGTTTGTGGTCAACGTTTCCCAAAGGACAGAGCATCCGGTTAGGTTAGGTTAGGTTAGGTGGTTTGACATTAATTGGTCAAAGTTTCCCAAAGAACAAAGCATCCGGTTAGAACTCCTACATCTCAAAGATCCGTGTTGAGTGACAAATGACAAAGATATTAAAAAATATATACAATCATATTTACCAGATGTTAAGAAACAAACATATCCAAATAATGGCGTAGATAGACTGGCAATACACATGTTTCGAATGACTTTCATTTAGATTAATCTGGACAATGTTTGAAAACCTTGGATTTGAGTTAAATCGGCACACATAGAAATCACATGGTTTATAATTTCGAGAGCATCGGGACTACTGAAGCTGTTCATGTAAAGATATCATCAGGCCAGGGATCATCTTTTGCATGCTAAGACAGAAACTCGTATCTGCATAAATGAAGTTTCGAGGAATTAAGCAATTGGTGAAATATGCTATGCCAATTGTAGCCGCGTTTTTGCAGATACGACTTCCTGTCTTAGCAGGGCAGTACACCTGTGAAAAAGTAACATCCAGTTATACATATACAAGACATCAGACCAACCAGTGACTTTTAGACCCCTTCGCATAGGGGTATTTTGTGTTGGGGGTATAGAATGCCTCTTTTTAACCAAAGTCACCACAACAGATTTCGTGGCCATCCTAACCTCTGCACGATGGGGATTGAAAATTACATCATCTACCTCTCTGAAAGATACCAACTCCACTCCCCCTAGGATATCATGTCCCGTTTCTTCACCATGATTTTTTTAATGTGGGACCTAGCCTTTGCTCGCTGTGTACGTTCATTTGATAGCTAATTTAACTTTACCGCAAGTGAAAGCCATCTACGCCATATGGCTCACATATATAAAAAAAATTCCATCGCAATCAGAGTTTGGAAGCGAATACCATATTCGGATTTTCGATTTCCAAGAATCATTGTTATAATTACTATGTTTTTGCTATGTTTCATGATTTCGTAATTCAGGGCAAGTGCGCCCTTATCATCAAGGGAAACGAATAATTGAAGCTTTATTGCGGTCAGTTTGCATATCAGTCAGCTGAATGCAAAATCGAACAATTCTACGTAAATGAATTGTAATATAAATATAAACATAGATTATGTTCTTTAGGCAGGGAACAACTCAACTGTGGCCACTTAATATTATTATTATGAAATGGTATTAATGAAAAGTGTCATTTGTCAAGATTTGCATGTATGCAAATGAAATATAAGAATTTTGTCTTGAACAGCATTGCCAAAATCTCAACTTCATGCATTCAGTAGTCGGTCTAATGATCTACGTTCTCCAGTAATATCACCTAAAATTCTAATGAGCATATTTAGTCATTTGCAAATCTGAACGAAGTTAGGTTATAAACCTATCCCTGGAGAGTAAGAATAGCTATGCTAGACTCCGCCACCAAATGATCTGTGAAAATTAACAAGGACTGTATATGTATTTTTTTTTTCAATAAAGGCGATAATAATAATAATTATTCCTCATTAATACAAAGTGTACTATTCAAAATGGACTAGTACTATGCCTGCCAATTCAGTTGACCAACTTTTTCAACTCATATGCCGATTTTTTCTAAGAGCTTGTTGTCATAAGTTTTGACCAAATCATTAGGAATATGAAACTGAAATGGTATAAATATGTTGAAATGTCAGGTACACTAATGTGTTTTTCTCTCGGTTTTTCTTCAGTTAAAAATTACTTATTTGTTCTGGTGTTTATGCTACTTGGGGAATGTTTATCAATTTAAAAGTGATCTTGAATGAAAGAAGTTAATATAAATGGGTATTTATTGGAATAAATTATTATTAATGTCTATGGAATATCATATGATGAAAATCAACAAATTATATCACTCATTGAATCTAATTCAATATGGGCTACATAAGATAAAAAAAATACAGTTCACATTTTCCAAAGTGGATAAGTTTCTTATTGTGGTAACTATTGTCAAAACATCATAGGTTACAAAATATGGACTAGATGGTGTTTTTCTTAAATCTCGTACAAAATTAAAATAAACATTTATTACCAGCTATCGAAAAGTGGCATTTTCCTTTATGTTGCCATTCAGAGGAATGGGTCTTGAAGAGTTTCAGTTATAGAATAAAAGGACCAAACTCATTTTCATAACTTTCATCACAAATCATTAGACATATTAAAGAGACTCTTTCTCTTATTTTTGAGAAATTACTCTTTTAATTTTTGATCATTTTAGATGCACAGGAACAGCGGTATTAGTTGGTTTATTAGCATGAGAATTATTAGAGGTATTCATTCATTATATAAAAATTATATTCATCTAAATAATGACTAATACACATAATCTAGTGTTAGATAAAAAATTTCCAATGGCATTTCACATAATTAACTGGAAATTATGATGAACTCTTCGGTATAATGCACCTTATTGTTATATTTACATTTGCGATCACTTCATTATATACATTATCAACAGAACCTGCACAATGGCACTTGTCGAGCAAAACTGTCTTGTTCGACTTTCTTCAATCTTATACTTTCACACAGGAGTGCTTGTATCATGCTAAACCGGAATCAACATGAGTGCGTCTCTTAGAGTCTGTTCTTTGCAGCCCACCATGATCAGGGGTAGATTTAAGAATATCTGGTTGACTATGATTGGCAATAGTTTGGCTTATCACAGATTGATTCACCATGGACTGATTAACAGAAACAATAGTGCCTCTACTGAGTGTCCCAAGCAAGGGAGTGCCAGGATTATTTATCAATAAATTCATGTAGTCTGCAATGAGAAGTGTTAATTCGAGTATTTTAGGTTTACTCAAGTTGAAAATCAGTTTTTGGGAGGGCTGCTGGTCATTCTGCGTCACAACCAGCATGAAGTCTTCTTGGCATCCACCAAAAGTTAAGACGTTTGTATAAGGGTATCGAATACGTTGCTGCATAGTTGCCAAGTCCAAAATTGTGATTGCATCCTCACTTACAGCCATCCAAGTCATTGGAGCATCAGGTTGTTTCAGTTTTGCCTAGAAAACCATAAAATTGGGAGTCATTTGTTAATTTGAATCACTACATTCTAGAGATTACTCAAAATAATAAAAAATAAAATATTTTTACCTGGAACAATGTAGCTCCAAAGAAAGGCCACTTTCTTGTGCAGGTCAAAAATATTCGCACGCAATCCAACTGGGTCCTTCCTTTGAGCCCTCTCCATTTCTCCAAGAGCTTAGCCTGTAAATCTGCCAGACCCTCTTGGTTCAACTGGTCCCTGTAGCGATAGGGATAAAACTTATCTATGGCAGTCAGTGCTTGATTGGAATGAGCTGTTAAAATGCTCTGAACGTTACTCAGAGCATTCAGGGTATTCGAGCATGTATTTTGAGGACTGAAGGTACCTCGTACGGACTTTGGACTCTGGTGTTTATTGGAAGTGGTTCCAGGATGACTCTGAGAAATACTAGCTCCTAATTGTTTGGTACCAAGAGCACACTCGCCTAGATCTAATTGAGCCATCAAAGCTGCCAATTCAAGGGCCAATTCTCTACTCAACGGAAACCTTCCGGCCACTATCTGCTTGTTAACTTGATAGCAAAGAAGTAACCTCTCCTTATCAGTTTCTAATCTTGCGCTGTTCTTCCACCACAATCGATTCTTGTATGTCAATCGTATCACTTTAGTGTTTTCGAACTTGCCTAAACCCTTCTCCCTCAGTGCTATCTCCCATTTGGAAATAATATCACATAGTTTTGCATTTGGGTCCAATGTGTGCTCCAGGTCTTTTTCTATTGGATCATCGCTGAATATTGCGAACCCATTGTTTATTCTACATCCTATTTCAGTAGCCAAACTCTCCTGGAATTCCTTTATTGTAGTCGAACCATCAAAACTGGTGATATGGTATGTACCATTTAGAAGGTGAATTGGCATAGAGTGAGGAAGGGAGTGGTGCTGTGGGTTCTTCAGCAGGATGCTGAGGACCTCCATTCTAGATGGTTTCAGTTCTCTTCCTCCTGAAATACATAATCAAAATTTTGGTCATTTATATGGTTAGAAATTAATGGAAAAATGAAACAAAGAAATATTTTAATATTTTGATACAAACCTGTTAGGATGGTTCTTTCCAAGGCTCTCTCACAGTATGAGGCATATTTTCCGCACTCTGTCCTGTTATCTGCATTTTTCTGGAGGTGCTGCTTCAGAAACCATAATAATCTAGAAGATTTTGGCACGAACAAACTAACTGCCAAGGCGAGCAACTGCCAACCTTGCAGGAAAGTAAAGCTAGGTGGTCCTTTAGTGTCCTTGTGTTCCTTGAAGCACTCCTTATGCTCCTTGTACTTTTCCTCCTGCGAGGCCTGTATGGCGGAAGAGGCAATTTGTTGGTCAGAAGTGCTATTTATACTGGGCGTTGTTTCGCAAGTGAATAGGCTTTGCGTGGCGCAAAGGAGCAATTGCTGAAAAGAATTTTGGTGTTTCCATGTACAGTTCAACTTTATCATGTGTGCATGACTAGCAGAACGTTCCAAGCAAGAATTCATAGATGGGTGCCAGAATAGAATGTGTTCAAGTGTGTCTGTGTCAAGTGCATGAGTGTGTGAAATATTTAACTCAAATTTTCTTTGTAATGAGTGTTAGTCTGAACTAAATAAATGGTTGGTTTTCTGACATTTCACTTCATGAAGACTATGGAAACTAATCTAGAGAATCTAAAAAATGAAAAGCATTGGAACTAAATGAAACTATTTCTATATATGACCTCAAATAAAATTCAAATGATGAAGAGGTAATGTAAGATCTATATTTTTTCTATGTAAAATATTATCTAATCAAAAGGATTTGTTCCAAGTCAATGCTTTTTCTTAGAAAAAATTATTCCCAGTTATTAGAAAATGTGTGATTATTATTATTCCTCAAGCAACTAAAACGGAAAGAGAGGTATCAGCTTTGTGGAAGATGTTACAGAAGATCTCAACAGACAACACATATGTACAGGCAATCTATTCTAGATCTGAGAACTGAAACTCAAAATTAAAAATAGACGAAAGAAAAACAAGAGAAACACCAACATTCTTGAAAATGAATAATAACCCCCACTCTAAAGCCAAATAAATCTAGTTTTTGTATCTACATCTAAGAATTTGTAGAAAATATTTACAGCAGCATGCTTCATAAGAAATTAATAAACGAAACTATAACTTTAACCACAAGAACATAACTCAGATTTTTGAAAGAATGTACACTGTGTCCCAAATTCGGTGAGACTGCACTGTATCTCAGCAATTACCTATTGAAGATAACGACATGCGGTTTTCGCGACCCTGAGTCCCTTTTTTGTCGAACTTTTGAATCCACAAACAAAAATATTCTAACTAATTTTGTTTCTGAAATACAGGGCGAAAACGACAATGTTCACCTTTTTTAGATGTAATTATTTCTCAGGCACTATAGGTATATAAGATAGAAAAAAATGAAAACTTTTTTAATAGATATTTTTACGTAGTCAGTGGAGTAGTTGAAAAATTTTTCAGAGCTTGTTTATTTTTCAAATGAAACATCCTGCATATTTTAACGTCAAATATTTGCATTTTTTGTTTCTGAATGCATTGATGTATCACGATCCAACCTTCAACAACTTTAGCTTCAAAAATCAGACGAATCCAATTTTATGTTTGTTTTTTCAATAGTAGGTAATAAATTCTTTAACACATGGAAATGCTGAACAAGTATCAAAAATTTCAATATTGTTTGTAAAGTTTTTTTCGTTTTCACCATTATTATATTTATGTTGAAGAGAGATTTTTTGAGTTTAAGTTCAGAATTAAAAAAAAAATAAGTTTAAGGCACATGGCGTTCAGAAAAAGTAATAGTTATTGTGTCAAAGATTTCGTGGTCTACTATTAGAAAAACAAACATAAATAAGGATTTTTTTTAACTAGAATTTATCGAAGGTTAGGCTGTGATACATCAATAGATTCAGAAAAAAAGTGCAAAAATTTGACGTTGAAATATACAAGGTGTTCCATTTGAAAAATACCAAGTTTGTGCTCAATCTTGAAAACAGTGCTCTGAAAAATTTTCTTAACTACGCCACTGACTTCTACGTAAAAAAATCTATAAAAAGCAGTTTTCATTTTTTTTCTATCCTATACAGGGCCTGAGATATAGTTAATACATCTCAAAAAGTGAACATTTTTGTTTTCGCCCTGTATTGCAGAAACAAAAGTAGGTGGAATATTTCTGTTTATGGATTTAAAAGTTTTACAAAAAAGTGACACAGGGTCGCGAAAACCGCATGTCTCTATTTTCTATTATAGCTGAGATACAGTGCAGTCCCACCCATTTGGGACACAGTGTACTTTCTGTAAAACGAAATGACCAAGAATTTAGGAACTTTCATTCTCCCCTATTCAAATTTTTATGTTACAAAAGAGTTCTCTGCATTTAAATCCTACATAACTCAAATTTTTTTAGAAGTGGTCATCTTTACAAGAATTTAATACTTTTCCAAAAGATAGAATGCGACATCTGTTTTTCAAATCATTAAAGTCCATTTTTCAAATATTCTTAACTTGGTCAAAATGCAACAGAAATTTTATAGCATTCTTTCTATATCAACTTCTGAAGAAACTGAAAATAAATATTCCTTTTCACCGATTGTATTGTACTGTATTGAATTATTTGAATAGAATTATTAAATCGAACAAACATCAAAAAGAGAGAAAGAAGTCGAGATTCACAATCACTTGATGGAAAGAATATACCTATCTCCCTATATTCATATGCCATTAGGAAATATTTTGTAATGCACTAATGGGGATAGAGTTTGAAGATTTATCCGAAACAAGAAAAAATGCCATTATCGAAGCAGAGCAAATACAGATCTGCCGCATGACATTAAGTACTGGCCTCCATGGTGTTCGTTACTGGTGGCTTTTATTATTATTATTTTTCTAAGCAGGGGTCGTTATAGCTCGGCTCAGCCTTTTGAGAACTTCGACTATGAGGAACTTGTATTCTTCACCCAATTCGTACATTCAAATCTCAAGAAGACCGTAATAAATCCAACTTTAAGCGCCTTAGCTTTACCTCATGAGAATTAAGAACCGACTTCGTCAAGTAGTTCTTAGTTCAGCAAGCTCTGGATACTTGCACACCATGTGTTCAGCCGTTTCTCCTTTTGCAACACAGAGCCTGCAAATTTCATCTGCTGACTTTCCCATGAGGTACAAAAGTTATTTGTATCAGTAGTCTCCAGTCAGCAGACCCACCATTAATCGAAGTCTAGAAATATTCCTCCAGAGCGTTGTTTTATTTTCCGTTGGTCTGTATTCTTATAAGGGTGATTCTCCGGAAACTGTGTCTTTTCAGCGGTACTTTTGATTTCAACAAAAAAGTTTACAAATGTTATTCAAATATAGATTTTTGTCATAATCAAAACATAACTGTTCAACAAAAATTGAATAACACCTGAAATTCCTGCATTTTAGCTATTTTCAGAAAAATATTTGGTCGAGGTAGTCCACGGGAATGATCAATGTTCCACGGGAAAGATCTAAATGATGCTATCAGGATTCTGGATACGAAGTGATTCGAAACTTCCATAAAATTTCAATATAGTATACATATATATAAAAAAAAACAGAGTAGGTATTCTAGGAATACTATATACAGGTTGTTTGTTCTCGGACGAGCCACCTCATTATTTTCTTATCCCATAGTGATTGGAAAAATCACGTCGAATGATTTTGTTCGGGAGGACATCTTTTGATGAAAATTGAAAAGGGGAGAGGGGTTAAGTGATACTTCATTTGAAAGGTTTCTTCACATCGGTGTACACTAACGTTGTTTTCAGGAACCATTTCAGCTAAGAATCAATTTACTAGCTCAAACTTTTGTGACCCAGCCTGAAAATTTGGACGAACTACGCCAACGAATTATGAATGTGTGTCATCAAACAACTCCAATTATGCTGAACCATGTTAAAGACGGTTTTCAGTCAAAATTATTTCTGGAAATCAATGGAGAAAAATTTGATTTAAAAACGCAAATATAATTTTTTTATTGTTAGCATGAAAAGACAGAATCGACGTGTTTCGGGAACTTTTTCCAATCGCTGAGATAAGAAATATACGAGGTGGCTCCTCTGAGGACAAATACCCTGTATATTTAAATATAATAATGATCAAAGATGCCGTCATCACGAAATACATAAAAAGCATAATTAATTTATTCAAAAACATCTAGAACAAAAGGAAATTTTTTCATTTTGTATTTTTTTTTAATATTGCCTGACATTATTTTTTGATAATATTTCTGGTTTTCATTCGATGTGACTACCTTCTTTTTTCAACTGACGCTCAATAATCTCCCCAAACATTGTTCATAATTGGGTTCGATGGAGATCCAATCTCATTTCAATAAAGAATTTGTTTGGGACAGGCGAGCCTTCAGGCAATTCAGTTTTGCGGGAAATTATCTTCATTCTACAGCACTTCCGCTTGTATTTATTTCTTTTCCTTTTTTCTCTGTGTTTTCCTACTCTTCTTCTGTTCGACATTCTTTGGCGTTGAATTTCCCTACAATCTCAAAATTAATCATCAGAACTCTCTGGAGGAGTATTTTCAGCTAAACAGCTAAATTTTCTCTATTTGAAGTTTTCTTGTTCTTCTTTAAATTTTTGTATTAATTCTCCATTTCTTTCTTTGCAACCTTTGTTGCCTTGGAGTCATTTCATGAATGGTTTTCTTCATTTTTCCTTCGTTCTGCTTCATATTTTTTTCCTGCCTTTCAACTACTTTTTAAACAACGCTATCTTTTTTTTTCCCTTTATCCTCAGTTGTTCCCTAGTTCGCTTCGAGCACGAACAATATTTCTTTTGAAAAAACTATGTTCATCATTATCCAGACATTATACTCATTCCCGTGGTAGTGCAATCATTCCCGTGTCATGGATTTCGCACGGGAATGACATCCACGGGAATGACAAAAGTGATATTTTACTCTCGTATTTCTAGAAAAATATATTTCAATTATGAGAAAACAGAATATTTTATGAATGTTTGCTATAATGAATTGATAATACAATGAATTTTTACAAAATTTTAATTTTTACCTGAAAAATTTTCCTCCACGGGAATGACTGCTAGGATGTTACACACCGATCTCAACACTTTCGCTAACTAGCAGAACTCTTTTGTTCAATCATATAAACACAACTGACGTTATAAACAATCGGAAATGACTTCCAGGCTCTTTTCAAACTACCGGGTAGGGGTTAACGCGTTAAATTCGAATCATTTAATGAAATTCATAATCTGCCACGGGAATGATCATTTTCGCCTGTGACAGATTTCTTTTTTCAAATGAAAGAAAAATTTTGACTATTTCTTTCGAACTAATGTGGCAAACTATAATACATGGTACAATATTCCAGTGAATGTATCTCATCTGGTTTTCGTTTCTTCAGGAATGTGAATTATGACCGTTCTCAAGTCCTTGAACCATTCAGTTACATACCACGGGAATGACAATTTTGAGATACTTATTTAAAAAAAATAAAAATTTATGAATGAATGTTGAGTAAAGTCATATGAACCTGGAAGGAGAATGAAATCTCTAACATCAGATTGATACACAACATAAAAATTCCAATATTTTAAAGATTTATTGATGTGTAACCTGTTGGGACTCAGTTTCTGGAGAATCACCCATAACAGTCAGTTACAAGCCCAAAGAGAGGACCAGGTCCAACAAGCGACTACCTTGATGCTCTCCTCGCGAGTTTAGAGGCCTTTTCATTTTCTTCAACACGACAATGCCCAGGTACCCACGGTACGTGGGGTCGTGATTTAGGTGAGGGGCACTGACGAGCCCTAAAAGGGGCGAAACCGACCTGTCTCTGCTCTGATTCGTTGACGGCATTTTCTAGTATTGGATGAATCGGCAAACACGATCTTCTCTAGTTCAAATATTCCCTCGAATATTTGATATTTTTTTAAAATAAAATCTTGATAAATCTCAAACTGAACTAGAAAGAAGAAATTGAATGATTTTTTGATGTAGGTACTTTATATGAAACCCACAAAGTTTAACTAAATGATTTCAGTATCAAGACAATTCTTAGTCATACATAATCAAGTCGTAATTGCTACGCTACTCTGAAAAATATGAAGCTATCTGAAAGCAAAGTATAAATGAAATGTTTGAAATTGATGAATTTACCTCAAAAATCGAATAGTTTTCCAAATGAAAACTTATTTTCACTGAAATGAATGACCACCTATGATCCCATCTCCCAAAAAAAAATGTATTAAAAACCAAATATAAAAAGCCCACTTACACTTTTTTTAAGCAACTTAGAAGTTGATACCTGCACTCCGAGTTTTGGAAGAGGAGAACTCTTGCTTGTTTGTTTGATCAGAGCACAAATCAGTTCTGCCTGTAATTCCGGCATGTCTAAGCATTGTTGGAGGGCGTTTTGAGCTAGGATCACATGATAATCTATACCTGCTTGGTCCACTTGAGCTGACATGAACAACTGAAGACATTTGAAAAGCTTGATGGCTTCAGACTGTGAGTAAGTAATTCAATTAAAATAAGATTTCTAGGACAGGAATGACTTTAACACTCACCTGCAATGCCTCTGTTGGTAACTTTGTAAGAGGGAAGTATGAAGGAATGGCTCCATCTTTGGTACAAGGCACATGTAGGAGAACTGGGTGCCTCCATAAGACACAATTAGCATCTCCATCTACTTCCATTAGTTTGTGAATAAGTTGTTCATACTGTGTCCCTGTACTGGGCCCACCTCCGCTAGCTACAGTCAAGTGATACAACCAAGAATCTTTCTCCTGGAATTCCATTCAAAATTAAAATTTAATTCTTTTTACACTCTTGAGAGAAGTCATTGATAATGATGATGTTTTACTAACTTGTTTTCCAGGACACAGCAGATATGTAGGCCCTTGATTCGTTGGGAAAATACCTATGGTCAAATCTGGTTGCTCTTGATCCTTCTCTTCTGAATCTGAATCTGACATATGCTCAACTTCTTCTACTCTGGCGTCTCTCATGTTTATCTGGCCCGCTGGAGTTTGATCAGTTGGTACTTTGAAGTACAAGAACATTTTGCCTATCAGAACACACCAGCATTTCTTTGCATGTCCATTCTTGACTTTTGTCAGCCAACCTTGCACTGCTGGCTTGTTCTCCTCTCTGCTTAGTAGTATTTTTGTTGCGTTTCTTCTTTGTACATTCTGGAGAACTCTTACCTAAGAAAGTTTTTGATGAAAATATTGAAGCTTCAATCTTAGAGGGAAACAAGGATAATAAATTAGACACAAATTAGGACTTACCCAATCTTCCATAGCCGTCAGTGAATCTGCTGTCAAGTAATATGTCTTCTTACCAGTATCAATTTCGAAAGTATTAGAGCCCTCAGCTCTAGTTATTTTACAAATATCGTCTAGTATAATTTGTCCCTGAGGTTTTCTATTGGTGTCATTCTGACCTTTGTAATAGGTCAAGGTGCCATTTTTCAAAACAAACCATCTTTTGCGCCATGTCTTCAATTTTCCTCCTGTAAGATATCAATGAAATTAATTATATCCTCATTACAATATCGTGGTGATATTGCCTTACCCAACTTGGCTAAAGATCCAGACTTCTCCAAACTCTCTAACCTCTTGGGACTGTCCAAGTACGAGGTTCTGAGTAACATGGATGATTCTAAACTAGCGGTATCACAGCTTAAAGCATCTGGGGGTACAGCATAGTCATCCGACATTCCAGACTCGAAAGATGTATCTGAAACACCTTTGTGTGAAGGTTGATTAAATGAAAAGCTAAGCAAAGCAAAACAAAATAATATAACAGTGCAGCATTGAATTAGTTTCGACTCCAATACTGGTTTTGATTGTATGAACGGGATTCTTTACCTCTCGTTTTGCTTTTACTGGGCGAACCACTACTGCTTGAGGCTGTCCTTTTTCCAGGACTCGATCCTGAGGTATCTCCTGAGCTTCGATTATTTGTATTAGTGCCATCCACAGCCTGTACATAACAGAAAATTGATATAAATTCGATTAAATTATTCTTCCAAAGTAGAACTTATTTGGAAATTTCTTACTCACCGTCGTATTGTTGCCTTCACCGTCACTGGAGTCATCGGAAGAATCGCCGGTGAAAGGCATTGAGCGAATTTGACTAGCCCTTCCTTTGACAGTAGCGTAGACTGGAACAGGTATGTCTTGATACCCAGCCTGCTCTGGTCCTAAATCGCTTGGTGTAGTACCTGTCAAAGTGAGACCATCTGCTGCCACCTAAGAAAGGAGAATAATGAATGGACTAAACGAATGAAAGGAGCGTTTCAATATACCTTAAAATGTTAATTGAGGATTCAAAAATTTATTGATTCTTTGAATACGATCAGCATAACTGAGAATAGAGGTTTGCGGGGAAAAACTGGTTAATAAAAATTACCTGGTATATCCTATCTTCCCAACTGGGAAACCTATGCAAAGGTGGTGTAGGTGCTCTAGGCCATGAAACTTTTTCCCTGCTGGGGGTATATATTTCGGCATAATCATGAGCTAAATCAGGGTCTGAAGCACTACTGCTGGGAACTCTACCGAGGCTGAGGTTATCCACAGCTGCTCGAAGATCGTCTGTGAGAGGATCCATACTAGAGGTACTGGTTCCAAAATTAACACTACTGACTAGGGCACTTGGAACTGCAGGTTCGAAGTTGCTGGAAAGGCAGACTGATTGGTGTCTTCTGTGTTTGGCGCTCCTGGAGAAAATTCGTTAGTCATTCAAGATTGAAGAGTGCTATGGATGAAGGAGAGAATATGTTGCACATGGGATTAGAACTAGAGGAGAGAACAATGCAGAGAGTTGCTATGAAGGACAAATTAGTGGCTGTGTCCCAGAGAGGTAAGTCTTAGGGTCGGAAATCTCATGAGTGCATTTAGATTGAAGAATATTATGCCCAGTACTCACTTATTAGTGAGGCTCGTTGTGGGCACCTTGTGCCTGTCGGGAGAGCAACTTTCTGATCTCCTCCTGTCAGCTGAAGCCAAATGGTTCCTAAGCAGCTCCAACTGCTGGTTACACTTGATGTTCTGCTCTCTCAACGTCTGGTTCTGCTGTTCCAGTTCTCTCAGCTTATTCGTGACCCATTCTTTAATGCGAGCAGCTTTGGCCTCCACCTGCCGAGCGTCGTGGAGCCTCAACTGACGTTGCTCCTCTATTTCACCTTCCAAACGGTGGATTTGAACGTTATTGGGGTCGCTTTTCTGAGACCATGCCAGTTTCTGTTCCATTATTCGGACCTGAAAAAGGATGAAATTATATTATGAATACAGAGTTTTGATGATCAACGAAGAATTTGTATATAGTTTATTTCAAGAAATACCACAAGTTCTTTCCCGAATATATTTGACGATTATTCCATAAAAAAGACCCTAGAACTAATAATAGTTTTTTTTGTACAAAATTGGAACATAGGCAAATTCCTGTACAACAATTCGAATTATCACCTGAAAAATATTTAAAGAAAAACTTCACATGGAATTTCTACAGTAAGCTAATGAAAATTTCATGTCTATATAATTTTCGCCCTCGGACGCGAATTAGAAAGTTATTACACCGTTATCAATAATAAGAGGAAAAAAATTAATTGAAGAAACAAATAAAAGCTAAATCTCATTACCCATTCTGAAGAGGAATCTGCAGGACTTCAAATGTAGAATCGAAATGAAGAGGCACTTATACTGACTAACCGAGCGAAGAATACCGCAGCGTCTGAAGAGATTTTAGATTTCTAAAATTAAATGTCACGTATTACAATTTTAGCCGCGTATTGAACTTAGAAGTTCAACGAAACAAAACGTTGAGGCACAGATCGTCACACGTCCATAAAAATACTTCAACTCAATCGAATTCGAGCAGATGTAAACAAATATGTCAACGTAAGAAAGAGCTAACAACTAACGAGGTGAAAGAGCTTCGCAACTCTACCCGATGAGTAATGAAAACACCGAGTACGAACCGAGGGCGCCTCGGCGTCCCGACGTTCAATTGTTCTACTCATACAACTTCCCCAAAATACGACGATCGGCTGTTTCATACAGGGGTAGGTCTGTCCACCGCCACCGCCTCTGTGTCGCAACCGTTAGTTACGAGGGTGCCTCTAGTGAGTCTCGCAGGAAGAGATTTCATCATTCAATGCCCTAAGAAGGAGCATAATGGACGGATTTACGGCTGTGGTGAATTACGAAACGAGCAGGAAGGAAATCAATTAAATTTGTCGTCACCGCAAGAACGGCGGTGGAAGTGATCGAGATTTTAATCTTATAGGTGTTATTGTTTTCGTTTGTTGTACCGTTGGTTTGTCACATGTCATATTTATCGAAATTACGAACACTACGTATTAGTAGGATTCGTATCGAATCTTCAGAGGGATGAATGAATGAAAGAAGTGTATGTACTGAGTCCTTGGTGTAGAATCGAATGAACGAAAGAAAATTTTCAACAATCTCAAGGTTGTTCATGACAGGTTAATCATCAGACCATTCTGTTGAACTGGAATGAAATTCGATTTTGAAAATAGGCAGGATATGGTTTTGATACGTACTTTCTAATCCTAAAAAATATTTTTAAATTACTTATTGACACGGCAATTTTTCGAAAATTTTAAAAGGTGAAATTTAAAGGTATGAGAAGAATTTCCTAGTAGTAGGGGAGATCCTTGTACATAGTGGTCAGATTTCGATGATTTAGTACTACATCTCCCAAATTAAAAGAGATCGTAACAAACAAATCGACATGTCATGTTCTCTTTTTTTCGAGAAACATAAATTGCTGAACACCGCAAGTCGCTACTATGTCTAGTTTCCATGCTGCAGGGTGATTTTGGAATTTGGCCAATTATTGTAATTGGCTATGACTTCAGCAGTATTGCAATTAAGCTTTCGAAATTAAAACATTTTCAGGGCAGTTCTGCTGGTGCTATCATGATCGCTTCCAATTTTGGAGAAATAAAAATATATTTTTTCAAATAGAAACTATAGTGTGCTATTATGATATTTTTTAATGCTCTTTTCTTAGATAATTTTAAAAATATATATTATGGTACACAATTCAAGCAGGCTCTCATTAACTGTGATTGAAGATACAAAATCTCTGTTTTCAAATACTGTTCATAGTAAAGGCAAAAAGTGTCGACAAACACTCCTCGAGGCTGTATAATAATACTTATTTCTTCTGTGACCTCCTGAGTTAAAAAGAAATTCATCAAAATGAAAACCTTCTTTGATGTTGATGATTAAAGAGTGTTTTTTCGGAATTTTCGATATATAAACTCGGAAGTATATCACAATATATATTTTTGGAATTGTCTAAGTCTACTGAGACATATTATATCACACTATGGTTTCCATTTGAAAAAAATAAATTCTTCTCTAAAATTTGAAGCGCCACTGAAATTTCGATAACACAGGTAGAAGGTACTGAAAAAACTGCCCTGAAGGTGTTTTTATTCCGAGAGCTTTGTCACAATACTGAGGAAGTTAGGTATAGCGAATTATAAAAATTTGGCAAATTCCGAAATCACCCTTTAGCACGGAAACTAGAAACCGCAGCGACTTATGGTATTCAGGAATTTATATTTCTCGAAAAAAGACAACATGACATGTCGATTAGTGTTTGTCTATCTCTTTCAATTTAGGAGATGTAGTACTAAATCTGACTACCCTTATCTCAAGACAACCAAACTATTGCAGCTTACAGCCTGACAGTACTTGTTGGGCGATATCTTTCTTCGTTTAACATAAACAGGGCTATGATTAAAGTTGGCCATTTTGATTCCTATCCGCGATCTGTGCAGGGCGGTGTTTTCATAGGTGCGAACTATTTTTTATTACTCGTTGTGGTATTCGATAGTATTTGTTTCAAGATGAGTGATTGAATGAGGTTGAGTGATTAAGTATATGCATTTATATTTTAACTGAAATCATATCACTTTTTTGTCTTTAAGTTTCACACGTAATTCAAGTAATCAATAAAGGCAGGAACTTGTACCTCTGGACACATAAATTAATTGTTCTTTGGACGGGACAGTACCACGGTACCATTTACATGGGCAGCGTCCAATTTTTTAAAGTAATTTTTCAGATCCCGTGAAGTGAATAAAACGTGACTCGGTCCGATCCGTGTAAGGAAAATCTCATGAATGCTATTCAAACTGTTATCAATCAACGAATATCGATTTCATTATGTTTTATTTTCAATAATGACTAAATAATCATTGTAATTCGTGTGATGATTTTTCATTTTCGAGTCTGAAATAACCTTTTGAGTTAGTGTCATAGGAAAAAATATTACCTTTTTTGTTTTTACCTTGGGACAAACGTAACTTGACTGAAATAAACTCAGAAATTTTATTAAGTTAATATTTCATTCCACCTTTGAATGTAAGTTTATTAAGTATTAATTGTTTTCAATTTTGATTCTCTTACCGAGATACCTTGATAATAAACCTTTGTGTTGAATATGTAATATCTTATACAAGCAACTCTTTTATATATTTATATAATGGTGAATTGACTAGCTTTCTGTTCTGCAGGACTTCAGTTAGGATTAGTATGTTACAGGAAACACAATTTCAAACTTCGAGAGAAACCATCAAGCGAGACATTTGTTTTTATAGAAATAAAGAATTTTCATATAAACAAGGATAAATCAGCAATTGATAACATCACATCGACGAAATCTTGGAGCAGATCAACTGATCTGCTTCATTGTCAAGATCAAATCTCTTTCACAGTTGACCAAACCAGGGCGAAGCGTTGGTGAAATAATAGAGAAATATAATAAAATACTAGTTCAAATTCCTGACAAACCGATCGAGTCTTGAAGTTGATGTTAAATCATCGATTTGGATGATTGCTTTCCTCAGAAAATTCCAATGGAAAACAAAACATTATTTTCCCCCAAATGCTTTTCAGTATTTCTCCGACACATTCACTTATCCCCGAGCTTATCCCTCAACAATAACAGTGGAACAATTGAGAAGATGTAGACGGTCGACTGTGAGAAATGCTTCATCTTAAAACTTCCCCTATCCAAATTTCCGTAAATCCGGCACGAATTGATAATAAAAGCGTCGAATCTCGAGCGAGTTATGAAAACATCTTCGAAAGTACGGGAGCCTGAAAAAATCTCTTCTAACGTCCCCATAACGACGTCTGACTTATAATTCATACTTTTTTCGGCGTCGAACGGAAATCACCACATAAATTCTGGCAATAATTCAACGAGTTCGGTGTCCTCTCTTTATCACTGTTTGTGACATCGAATTCCCTGGACGTTCGCCAATCTGACGCTATAGGGTGGAAAAAGAACCACCCTTGACAAATGATCTAGAATGGCAGCAATTCCTTTAGCTGAGCAACCTGAATCTCTTATTCGCAGTGAGCAATCAGACACATGTACGAAATCATTTGATTTCTTCAGATTTTGGAAATTACATTATGGGACAAACTACCCACCGAGAGAAAGGAAAAATGGGCATCGCATTATTCATAGTAGAAACTAAGTTCAGTTTGACGTGGCAAACGAAAAAGTTGAACAGGTCAAACAAAGTCAAAATAATAAGGTTAGTTTAGTAATTATACCAAAAAAAATTCCAGATTCGTTGACCAGTTTTTTTATCCTGAGGATCTTAGTTAAGATATTATAGGGTAAGATTATCAAACATGAATTAAATTGGTTGACAAATTATTGAAAACTGCGCAACTCACAACAGATTGTTTCGTTGTTCCATGAAAAAAAGTATAGATCTCTTGAAAGATCTTAATGATCATGAGCTCAAATAACTCATACCTACCTTAAGAATGCGAAAATTGATTTCTACGAAAATTAGAGAGATAAATTTGGAAGTGAGTGAAATTTTTGTTATTTCCATCAAACATATAACTTTCGAATGCTCGATAGACGAAAAGAAAATTTCAATACACTTCCTGAAGGTCGCACTTTTATTTTGAAATTGTCTCTTTTTTCTGTAAAAGTAATAGTAAAATAAGATACAGTTTCTTATTACATAAAGAGAATATATTGTGCATTCGACATTTGTTTCGAAATCGACTCGAAGATTAATCAATTTTCCCTTATTCTTTTGAGATGAACGTACAGGGTGATCGTTTATATTTTACTCAACAGCTATCTCAGAATATTGGTCGTACAAAAACGTTTAAATTAACAAATTTGTAGTATTTTTCGAGGGCATTCAGAATTAAGTACTAGGAAATGCATAAAAGCATTGTAAACCTAAAAATTTTATGTGAACTGTAATTTTTTAAATGTCTTTTATTTTCCTAATCGGTAAAGCTCTTTCTGCTGATTTCAACTATATTTATTAACTAAAAGTAAAACTAAGTATTCAAATGACCCCTATTTACTTCTAGAGACAGTCGATATCTTTTTATCGAGTTTTTGAAAGGTTACCATTTATGGAATATATCCAGGTTGTCAATTTCTTCTTCTATTCTATTCTTTAGGTTTAAAATATCACCATAAAAATTGTCCAATGAGGTTAAATCGGGAATGGAACTCCGAAATAAAGAAATCACTTCATTCTCGAAAGGCATTCTACAGCTGCCTTAGATTTAGACAAAAAACCTTTATTTTGAAGAAACCGCCGAGAATAACCTAAATAAAGTATTTTCATTTGAAATCAGAAGAAAAGCTCTACATAGTGGGAAAATTAAATATAGAGTGTACCATTTAAAAAATAACTGTTCACAAAAATTTTTTAGTAGTGAATTCTGAATGCCAATAAAAAATACTACATCCTTGTACGGCCAATATTAACTGAGATAGCTATTGAGTAAAATATAAACAGTCACCCTGTACTTTTGTTTTAAAACGTGCATTGTCAGAAGGTTTGATCATGTATACATTCATTTTATACCATAACAGGTCATTATTCTAGTTTTATTCCTCATATTATGTTCTATGTATAAAGCCGGGTTCTCAGAGCTTCGTTCTGTCGCAGGCGACAATCTCCACCTTTCATTGTTTCATGAGATCGTAGCAGAAATCCAATGTGTAGTTGAATTATTTCAACTACAAAAGGGGCGTGTCGCGACAGATTTTGACAACCAGAAATGAAAAGGTAGGACTCAGGGGAAGTTTTGTTTACATGCTCTGATTGGCTGAATTGCTGTCGCCTGCGACAGTACGAAGCTCTGAGAACCCAGCTTCATTACCAATGTCATTATTGAGTAGTATGGCAATAATCATACATCACATAGCAAATTGATATTGTGAATTAATTTGATGATAATATCCACATATTGGTATAACATAGAATGTGTGTGCACCACTGATATAAAAAAGGGATATTGATGCCTTCGGTATATAAATATCTACTTTATGCCCATAGTACTAACTTAAAAGTATTACATAGTACAAAGTTACCTACTACATTGAAAAATAAGCCAGGTTGTTGAAGCAGCTTGAAGTTGTATCGCTCTTTACTATAATCCAAATAGAATCATCTATATTGGTAAATAGGGAATTTTAAATAAAATTTCAAATTTTGATTTAATGAGTTGTCGTTCATTTTCGAGTAAACCGGAAAGTGTGACGAAAATGAACATATATTTCAGAGAATCTCTTGTGATTATTCATTTTAGACCAGTAGTGTTCACATTATTTTTTATTGTATAGACTTCATAAATACCACAAAAAATATTTTTGCAACTTGAGAAAATTTACTTTTAACATTTTCCTCATGACTGACTTTGACACTGAATATTGGACCACCTGTATATGAAATTTTGCTTTTGACTTCAACAAAAAATACTATAATATTTTCCCCGATAGAAACTGAAAATTCGATAATTTCTATCAAGAAATTCTTAAGATGTGCTAGGTTAACGAAAAATTTCGAGTTTATTTTCAGAATTTTCGAATTTTTCTCAGACTTTGCTTGTTCACTCTTAATACACCTAATAAGGGACAAAAAATTGGGGTATTCAATTCGAAAATCGAAAGTTTACGTTTATGTAATTTTCGGGAAGTAGGAAGTGTGACGAACATAAAAAATTACAGAAGGACATCTCATTAAGTCAAAACCTCGGTCAAAACTTAGACATGAAATTTTATTCAAAAATTCCGGACCCCTCTTAACTAGTCATATTCGTGGTACACCCGATATATCTTGTTATAGAATGTGGAAAACAATTCAGATAACACTCAAGATATGGCCTGCAGTTATTCATCCACAGCAAGTACTAAATCAAGAGCTCATGTCATTTCGAATGACTAGAACCACGATAATATGAATGAGATGTTCAAGAGTCAATTTAATGATTTTGATGCCAGCACACTTGGGGTGCCAGTAAATTGAAATACTACGAGATAAAAGAAAGTCGAAGAAAATAATATATATAATAATAATACTGTAAACATAAGCTAATGAAAATATAGATGATGAAGTAAACTGAAGGAACGTGCTTCATCGAACCAACTTAGCAGTAGACCGGTTTCTCAGTTATTACTCGTCATCAGTATTGCTTGACATCTTCGTCGATGACATCATACTACTACGAGATAAAACCAGGCAAAATTGACTCGTGGATATAATTTTCAAACATTTATACATACTCGTATATATTATTAAGCAGTGAGTCAAAAATAATAAGTTTGTTGATGGGAACATATTTTATTCCACTAGTTCTAGTACAAAAGGGGGGCTCTGTTAATGGATAATGTACGTGTACTAGATAATTTTGATTTCATTTGGCAGCAAATCAATAGGCAACTTTGGGAAAAAGTGGTTCCGAGTTTTCATTCAACTTCGTAGAATCGTGACAATATTTTGATTTTTTTTTGAAAATGTCAATCAAAAAAATCAAAATATTGTCACGATTCTACGAAACTGAATGAAAAATAGTAATTGTCTGACGAAGGAGTCTGATCTAGACTCCGAAACGTTATGCTTAAGAGTTTAAGGTGTTTTCTTTTTGTTCATTGTTAGGCAACAATTTCTTCTTGTAAAGTTTTGGCCCATGACAAATTAGTGCTCAAATTTTTACGCAGGGGCCTTTCTTATATTGTTCAAAAAATTTTTCTAATTGTTCCATGTTTCAGAGACTGGGAGAGAAAACCCAAATTAAGTTTCCAGGAAAATTGATGAACGTGTTTACATCTTCCAGTTAGTCTGAAGTAAATGGATTTCCCTATTCCTTAACTATAAAATGATTTATTTCTCGTTTCGACAAATTGGCATAAGATGTGCATTATGCGTAACTCTAGTTTGCAAAGTTGCAAAGTATCTTTCCTTTCTAAGATACCAATTTGGTTCTGTACTTTATCCCAACCCTTTAAAATTCTGAGAAATGTTGCTAAAGAAAAATTATGATGAGTAGTAAAAGAATATTATATTTCCCGGTAAAGCATTCACGTTATAAATGAAATCAGCTGACGTGTTCACTATAGGCTCAACCCTTTTCTCATCGAATGAATCATGAATCATATTGTTGCTCCACTCCACACTCCACTCATTTTCCAACGAGCGGCAATAACGATGTTGATGATACCAGTGTTACCACGTCATTCATGCGTGCACCCCTGTGTAGCACGTAATGGGGTGACTGTCCTACGCACTCGGCAAACAGCTGAAAAGGGGCAGTGGGTTTCATTCGAATCGGGTTTTACTTCGGATAAAATGAGAAGACCTATGTTGAAAGACTGTTGTTGTTGAGCATAACTGACTTTTAATCAAGAATCTGCTGGAGGCATAGATTCAAATATATGAAATGAATAGTTATTTATGATACACCTGCAGAGGGTATTGATATTCTTACAAGAGTGTTAGAGTAAGCCTCCTGAACGAATATCATTTGTATATTATTTTATCTAATTCGTTGCATGTTCATCGAAATAAATGAAATATTTCCATAAATATCGTTAAGTAATTTTTGCATTGAGAAATATTGGGATGGCAGAAATGTTTTCTCCCTCATAAATTTGATAATGAATAAATCCGTGGCAGGAGGCCAACATGTAATCATAAATATTACTATGAAAACTGTGTTAGAATGAAATATTCTCAAATGATTTTGTTCTACAAGATGTGGCAGAATGAACAGATTTAGCACAGAATTAGAGGCCCTTAATTTCTTATATCCCATAAATTTAATTAATTTTCGTTGGAATTGTGGAACTAAATATATATAAAATTAAGCGGCGTTCTCAGTTCAGAGTTTTGAAATGATACCACATAGGTATGGAGGGATATTATTATCTAACATGAATAATAATACAATGCGCAAAAAAATTTACGCACATTATGGAAATCTCAAATTTATTCTACAACTGAAGGTGTTCTCAATGATAATTATTTTTATCAGAATTATGCATGCATATGTTATCCACTTTCAACGTTTTTCTACAATACAGATGTTTTTTCCCAGCAGGAATAAAAAAAAGATGATATCAGATTTTGATTGTATTGGCTCCATTCTAAAATCAGTTGTTCTCGATCAATTCTAGTGATCAATAGTTTTTCTTTCGTTTGATTTTCTACACTCGATCGCTATGCAACGAGAAACACGCAATTTGACCCAAGAGGAATGTGTCGAAGCGGTAGTTTTGCGGGAAGAAGGATGGACATACACAGGAATTGCAGAAAGGTTTGGAGTTTCCCATACAAGTGTGTCCAGAATGTTGCAGCGATTCAGGGAGACAGGTATGAATGTCCGAAGACCAGGACAGGGTAGACCACGGGTAACAACTGCCATTCAAGAACGTTACTTGAGAGTTTCTTCGTTGAGACAACGGTTTGCAACCGCTCGCCTCCTTCAAAATCAGCTTGAGCAAACTCATGGGGTGCAAATTATCACTCAGACAATAAGAAATTGCCTCAGAGAATATGATTTAAGGCCTCGTGTCGCGGCAAGAGTCCCAGCTCTTATCCCAGCCCATCGAAGGGCGCATTTGGATTTTGCGAGAGAGCATATCCATTGGGAAGAGGCCGATTAGGAACGAGTTCTCTTCACAAATGAGTCTAGATTCTGCCTCTACCATTGTGATCGACGTTCCCTTGTATACGGACGTCCACATGAAAGATATGCTCAGTGCAATTTCCTATATACTACTGGTTTCGGGGGAGGATCGATTATGGTATGGGGTGGAATATCTTTGACTGCTCGCACAGACCTAGTGGTCGTTGATAATGGAGCTAGGAATGCTGATAAGTTTATAAGGAACATTCTTGAAGAGCATGTAGTGCCATTTGCACCATACATTGGTGAAAATTTCATTTTTATGGACGATAATGCCACACCCCATCGTGCGCGCATCGTTCAGGAGTACCTTGAAGAGTTTGAAGTCTTTCGAATGGAATGGCCAGCAAGAAGTCCAGATCTCAATCCGATTGAGCAGGTTTGAGACAACCTCAATGGAAGGCTGAGAAGTTCAGAAAATCATCCAGCTACTCTTAATGACTTAGGAATCCAACTCGGAGAAATCTGGGAAGGATTAGATCAGAACATTTTAAGATTTTTGAGTATGAACCGTCGTTGCCGAGCTGTAATTAACGCAAGGGGTGGAAATACCAAGTATTAAATCACTTATCAGCATTTCAGTGTTTTGAAAATTGTTCATTTCTCTTCTTTCATATATAATTCGGTGAAATCCTGAATTTTTCTTCCATTTAATGTGTCTTGTTTCGTTCAAAACCTTTCCGAGAGAACATAAAAAATAAGTTATAAAATCAATGTAGAGTTAACTTTCATTAAAATTGAGATTTTCAGAATGTGCGTTAATTTTTTTGCGCAGTGTACTTCAACATTCGATTATTTCCAGAAATCTTCTGCTATTAAAGGCCCCAGAATTGAAATTTCATAAGTAAGGTGGTGGTGGGATGAGTTCTTGGCTGCTTAACTTGAGAAACATGATTTTTTGAAAAAGCATGGACATTGATTAGTTACAATGTACACTGTGTCCCAAATTTGATGAGACTACACTGTATCTCAGATCTCAGCTATTATTGACGATAGAGATATAAGGTTTTCGCGACCCTATGTCACTTTTTTGTAAAACTTTTGAATCCACAAAATGAAATATTCCAACTTTCCATTTCTTAAATACAGGGCGAAAACGAAAATGTTTACTTTTTTGAGATGTAATTATTTCTCAGGCACTGTATAAGATGAAAAAAATAAAAACTGCTTTTAATAGATATTTTCACGTAAAGGTCAGTGGCGTAGTTGTAAAAAAATTTCAGAGCACTGTTTTTGAGGTTGAGCGCAAATATGGAATTTTTCAGATGGAACGTTGATGTATCACAACTTAACCTTCAATGAATTTTAGCTTAAAAAATCAGAAAAATCAATATTCGTTTGTTTTTTCAATAGTAGGCCATGAATTCTTTCACATATGCATTTAATTTATATTTTTTTGAAACCCCATGTGACTAAAACCTATTTATTTTATTATATTCAAACATAAACTCAAAATATCACCCGTCAACATGAACTTGAAAATGTTGAAAACGAAAGGAAACTTATATCGAAATTTTTTTATGCATATTAAACTTCATTCATGTGTGGAAGAATTCATTTCTTACATTAAAAAAACGAACATAAAAAAAGATTTTTCTAATTCTTAAAATTTATTAAAAGTAAGGTTGGGATACACCAACGTATTCAGAAAAATAACTGCATAATTTAACGTTAAAATATACAGGGTGTTCTATCTGAAAATTTCCACGTTTGTGCTCAATCACGAAAACAGTGCTCTGAAATTTTTTTTAACTACGCCTCTGACTTCTGTATGAAAATATCTATTTAAAGCAATTTTAATTTTTTTTTCCAAGAGTACACGTTTTTAGTTTTCGCCCTGTATTTCAGGAACAAAATAAGTTGGAATATTTCGGTTTGTGGATTCAAAAGTTTCACAAAAAATTGATACAGGGTCGCGAAAACCGAATGCCTTTATCTTCAATCATAGCTGAGATACAGAGCAGTCTCACCCAATTTGGGACACAGTGTACATTGTACCTAATCAATGGCCATACTTCTTAAAAAATTCATGTTTCTCAATTAAGCAGCCAAGAACTCATCCCACCACCACATTAGTTTTTTACTATCTCTTTTAATTTAGGAGATGTAGTCTAAACCATCGAAATCTGACCACCCTGTACACTGTCCCATTTTGGTTGAGAATGCACTGTATCTCAGCTTATTATTGAAGATTGAGACATGCGATTTTCATCCTATGTCACTTTTTTGTAAACAAACAGAAATGATTCAATTACTTTTGTTTCTGGAGATGTTTTTATTTCTGGGGCCCTGCAAAATATAGGAAAAAATGAAAACTGATTATAATAGATATTTTTAGGTAGAAGTCAGTGGCGTAGTTAAACATTTTTCTCAGAGCACTCTTTTTGAGATTGAGCACAAACACGGTATTTTCCAAATGGAACACCGTGTATATTTTAAAGTCGCTGTCTTCAATAATAGCTGAGATACTGTGCAGTCTCAACCAATTTGGGTAGTGTACATTACTTTCGGCTTAAATATTTTCTTTGTACGATTCTAGATATTGAAAGCATTTTCTGTGTTGATTTTGTACAGGGTGATTGTATATTTTAATCAATGGCTATCTCAGTTCTCAGAAAAGCGAAAAAGCATCGAAAACTAAAAAACTTTATGTGAACTGTTTTTTTTTTTAAAGAAATAACCTGTATTTTATTTTGATAATCGATTGAGTTTTTTCCGTTATATACTCTTTATTAAAGAGGTCTTTTTCAGTTTTTGAAAACTATAAGTTTTCTCGTCTAAATCTGTGGTAGCTTTAGAATACTACACGACAATGGTGCGATTTATCTATTATATCAAAGAAGCCGGGATAATAAAACACTGACTTGTTTCGTTGAACATTAAAATTGTCTTCTTATTCATAGGACCATAGAAAAATTGTTTTATAATGGGTTTTTAACAGGAATTTGAAACTCCGGCAAAATCAAATTGAGAAAAATATTGGTATGCTTCCTTTGAATTTCTTTAAAAAGTCAATCTGGCAAAAGATGGAGCACCAGTGTTTTAGCTTCAGAAAATACCTCAATGCAAATGTGGATTGACAGAAGCGAAACTATTCTCTGGCCTCCTAACAGTCACGATTTAACACCATCGGTTACTAAAGATATTTTAAATTTTAAGTTTATATGGACATTTGTGAAAATATGGAAATCAAAATAGAGAAAGAAATGGATAATCTCAACAACCAACCAGAATTATCAAGGACCCTCGAAAACTAGAAATATATGATATAAACAAATCGCTGCTTTGTCGTGTGGCGTTCCACAGGCATTCTAGATTCAGACTAAATTTTTTTTTCGCAAACTGACAGAGTGTGCTTCTGTGCAAAAAAAAGCACCGTGAACCCAAAAATTTTATTTGACCTGGTATTTCTAAAGGGAACACTCTGTATTTAATTTTCCTAGCCGGTAGAGGTCGTTCTTCTGATTTCAAATATTTATATATATACTATTATTATTATTTTTTATAATAAGAGCCGAGACTACGTCTTTGAAATACAGAGTGTTCCCTTTAGAAATACCAGGTCAAATAAAATTTTTGGGTTCACGGTGCTTTTTTTGAATTTCCTAGTACTGAATTCTGAATACCCATAAAAATACCTCATATTTGCCCATTTGAACGTTTTCGTCAGAGTATTAAGTCAGATATCTATTGAGTAGAATATAAACAATTAAAGGGTATATATAGGGTATCTATATCGCTATTCGAGAATGTAGGAAAAACCATTTTCATGGACTCAGAATTTGTTACATGAAATTAATCATTTTTTGGGAACTGAAATCTCTACAGATATCTGGTAGGTTTATCCAACCTTGACCCGAATAAGACAACGTGCTTATGACATTACCTTGATTCAGAGTTGATCCAATTATCCTCACATATCAAGAGATCCGACACAATTCTAGGTTAATCTTACTACTTTAGTTACATTTTATGTGAAAATACAAATTGAAATGGCCAATGTTTATGAATAAGTTAAACTAACGGAGAAAATCGAAAGATTCGCGCATACACGGAATAAGAGTGTCATATGTCAAACGTCAAAGTTAGTAATGAAAAGAATAAACAAAGATCTAGTTTAATCTGAAATTGTGATCAAATGGAAAAGATAGAGGCGGAAAGACAGATAATTCAAGAAAATTTTTGAGGGGAACCATGAACGTGATATAGTTTTATTCAAGAAAATATATTGAATATCAAGAAAGCCGGCTGAATCTGAGAATATTTGGACCTGAAGAAAATTAATGAGCTATGTGCATTTTATTTTGATATAAACCAACAAGATAGGGGCTGACAAATAAATGGCTCATGAGGAAAAAAGGAAATACAGCTGTACTACTTTATAGACTTACATTTTTTCAACACGCTCCTCGCACCGGATCTACCGCACGCGGAGGACACTCACAAAACAACAAAACCATAACAAAAAACGAAGCTGAAACAAAAATAGTGCCCGTTATTCTGGTGTTGTTCTGTCAGCTGAAGACGCCATTAGCGACGGAGCGTCCCGACGAAAAATAATCAATATACTTATGATAGCGAAAGTATCGTGGTTGCCATGCGACGGGGTGGGAAGCTCGTCTCTCTCGGATTGTGTGTGGTACATCGGGAGGCAGTAGCGCAGAGAGGGATGGGGTAAAAAATTATACTTAGGCATGGCTGAAAAACCAATTCTTATGGTAAATGAGCTTCAAAATTGGTTCAGAAGTTGCAGGAGAAGATCAATAAGATTTTACAATGTAAACCATTCCAGAATCCCTACCATTTCTCAATATAAAAACGCCCATTGATTTGAATGAAAAATTAGGCCATTTCATTAACCATGATTCTGCTTCAGAAATATCTTTGATACGAAAGCAAGAAACAAACAAATGAGGAGGATGTAAAATACAGATAGATAATGCACAAATTCGCATTGCACCCATATCCATATAAAAATAACATTTCTCTATTTCAGTATCGTAATTAATAAAGAAGTGCTGTGATGAACTCATTACAGCATCGTTTTCACTTATATTTTTGGTTTTGTGGTTGTCAATACTGAGATCCGATCCTATCAATTTTCAAATCAAATCAATTCAAATTCCGTCATCTGTCAAGTCACACCAACTGCCAAGATACAATACAAAAGTCACTAATCTGAATTTTTATTTGAATTTCTAGAGTATTTCACAAAACTTGACTGAAATAGAGATATATGGTCTAATACCCGTGGCCGAGGGCAATTCCAACACACATGCGTTCGAAATTCGTATTCGTGTTGGAATAGGAGCACATTCTGCAGCTTGTTTCAGAATGTACTATTACAGATCGAAATAGTACTGAAAATGTGTCTTTAGTAGGTGTAAGGACATATTAAGTTGCCGGAATATTTTGTTTGAATATTTAACTTTTTTTTTAATTATTGATCTAAGATTGTATACATCTTCCTGATTCATTTTCAGGCAAAAGAATCTGGTTGTAAAAAACTTAGTTATAAGGCTCTTTCAAATAACATGTTTGATCCTGATATTCTAGTCTTCATCAAGCTGTGATTAAAACATTTTGGTAAAGTATAGCATTGAGTATTAATATATTATATTTATATTTATACTCAATGAGTATAGCAAGAAACGACTACCATAAACATAAACTTGAAAAAAATTCGATTGAATAAATTTTTTTTCGCTTGATTATTTTAGGTAGGGTATTGAGAAGAGTCAGATCGAATTTAAAGAACAAATCGTCGGAATACCAATATTTTGTTTTTAAGTTGCTTTTATTGAGCATCCATTCATTTGGGAAATATAACTTTGTATTGTCAAGCTCGACATTTTCAAACTGATTAACTGATCTGCTTAATGAAAAAATTGACAAGTACTTTTCTAGGTTATATTTCTGTGATAGACCCATAGAAATTAACAGTCCACAGGGACCCCAATGTCGCAGTGGACTGTAACCCTTTCTAACTGCAATACTAGAAATTAAGCAGCGACTGGACTTTCAAGGTCTGCTTTCATAACAATAATTCTTGAACGGATATTATATTTATTTTGTGGTCAGGAAACAAGGAACAACGGGACCATTGTTCCTCTGATCAGTCCATGACCTCCTTATCGAAGTTCGAAATCCGATAGAGAATTCGAATTCCCTTCCTGAACTTTGATATTGCCGCCACCTATGTCTGCTGAAATTGAACTTCAATATTCGAGGTATCTCACCTTATCTTCAGCCTCTTCGGCGCGTCCCTCCGCCTCCAACACCCTCTGCTCCAGTTCGGAAAGCTGAAATAAAAAAATTCATTAGTTTCGTGTCCAATGTCAACATGCCTCGAAAATCAAATATTGAACTTCAAAGACACCCGTTGAAATTGAATATGATGCAGTCGCCCTCTACAGTTGGGAACGGTATTATTTAGGTTCATAGTATAGCGTACAGATGGCGACATCGGCTTCGGAATGTTCGTTGGTTAAATTTTGTCCAGATGGCACCCCCGAGCGTTTTCAGTTGTGAAAATCTGGATTAGGAGTCGTCTTCCATACAAACTAGATACTAGATCATTCGAATGAAATTGGGTCAAGAGAAACGTCTTGAAGGAGTTTTTCTTAATGTATCCATGTGTTTTTAGCTTGTTCGATTCTAACTTGAAGTTTGCGACCTAGAACTAGGCCGGCTTTACATAAACAATGTGAGAAAGTTTGAAATTTTTGACCTCTCTTAAAATTCCTGAATACTTTACAATTACTGAATTTTTGGGACATTTGGTAGGTGTTTCAGTGTAGTTCTATTAGATTGGGAAATACAATGAAAAATGTGCAAAGGTTAGAACATTTCTTGGCTTTCTGCGATTTTCTATATGTGAGGCCCATCTAATTGAGGTGCGTGACTAAGTTAAAATTGTGATTCACCCCATATAAGCGTACTAGCACAAACCCGAGGCACCGCTCGCGTAATATTTCAAATTAAAACGGTACTGATTTGTAAGTCCATCGCGACCCTACTTTTGTAACCTCGTATCGAAGGAGAGACAGGCACATGACTACATGACAAAGCGATCTCGTGTGGATTTGATAATTTCTTACTCAAATTCACATTTCTTCAACCTGCCTTGAAAAGTATCAATTAAAAAAACTATACCGTAAAAACCAATTTTTCAGCAGAAATAAATGCTGCAGATAACAGTCACATTAGGTTATCGTGGGTTATCCTACCGCGGACTTTTTTATAGAACTTTTTGAGCACTGCAAAATTGTCTCTGACCATGTTTCCCTATCTCTTATAGTTTATCCAGCGTCGGCCGTGGAAGCCTGAATGAATCGGATTAATTACCGACTTTTTCATGAAAAATCGATATTTTTGTCTCATTTCTTCGTTATACAGGGTATTCTACAAGCTCTATGACAAACTTTGGTAGATGATAGCTGTGATTATTCTGAACATTTTTTTTTATTCAGAAGATACAAGCATTCAAAAAATTATATTTTTATATTCAAATCATAATAATAAATGGAAATTTTGAGACTATAAAAATGGCTCAAAATGTCCACCTTCGGCTTGAATGCAAGCTTGACATCGACGAACTTAAGAGCCGTATTCTGTTCGCTGCATCTTGAATTCTACCAAGTATTTTTTTAAGATATTGGATTTCAACATGACTAACAAGCTGCTGCAAATGTTCCCATGAAAAAAATCTAAGGGATTCAGATCAGGCGAACGAGGTGACCATTGTATTGGTCCTTCTTGACTTATCCATTTATTCGGGAAATGTTCATTCAGCAATCTGAGTTCTTCTCTCCCTCTATCTGGTGGTCCACCATCAAATGCTTGTAACTCCAAAACGAAAACAAATCGGACCTATGTTTATAGAACAAAAATGCTCAAAAGAAGCACAGTTACCTTCTGTCAAAGTATGTCATAGAGCTTGTAGAGAACCCTGTATAGGAATGAACTCTACATGACAACCTCCATAAATAAATTTTCTACATTATAGTGAAAGCTTAATCAAAATCTGGTTCCTGAGACCATTGAAGACAAACAAACACATACGGATTTTCACATTTATAATATTAGTATAGATAGATTGAGAAAAAACTAATTATACTTCAAAGAGCTCATATTTAACCGCATGTTAGGCGATTTTTGAAAAAGTTCATGAGAATATTTTTTTGTATTCTTTTGAAAAAGAATCGTGTTATTATGATTTTTTCGCTTTCCAACCATCATCTCCAAAGTGGCCAAAGTGAATCCGAGTAAAAGTCTATACATTGCCATTTTGAAGTTGCTTTCATTCTGAGTTTGATGAGCATGTTGTCTAACTTTTTGAATAATGATGATGAGAAGTTTCTGATGAAATAAATCTACAAGATCAACATATGGGTATTTCATCAACCACACAAATGGAATCGCTGGATAGGTTTTTTTTTTGATAAACTCGAGGAGGGTTTCTCAAAACTTTGATTGTGCGATCAAAATACCAATCGAATCACTTGATTTGAAATTTAAACGAATCTCGGTGATTCCAAACAATTTGATCTGGCAATCAAAGTTTTGCAAAGCTTCAATTGTCCGAATTATCTATCAATATAATGCAACAGACGATTAATGAAATTCACATATTAGAGACAGCCGAGAGACAGCTATACTCAAATCATTCCCGGACCTGTTTTTTTGTTATACTGAACACCAGTTCTAAAATAGGAGTAAAAAATGTCTAATTATAAAAAGTGGCGAAATTCAGTGGCGGGTTTAGGGGGAGGGGACAAAAGTGGTTTCGCCCCCCTCTTCGGGAAGCTCGTGCATGCAACTATTTAGTTTAAATATTAAAATATTTCCTCGAAAATTATTACTGCTTATTTTAAAATCGCCCCTTTCTCAAGAAAATTGTTATGAATTCGGGAGCTCAAACTAGAAGAATCTCACAAACTGAATAGTAATATTGATTTTGAATCTGGCCGTAATGGTACCATTGAAAGTTTCAATCGTCACTACCTACTAAGAGCAGAAAATGAATTGTAGAGCAACACCCCATTTTTTTTGACACATTATTGGACCTACTAGAACACCTGTATATTCTGTCTACGAATTATATATATTTTCTTGTTGACAGTTGCGATTTCAATATATATTCATGCCAAACTTCATGAACAGAGTCAATATCAACATAACAAGATATCGCATTCTATCAGAAATTCACGAACAACAAACTTGAAACTTGAGTTTCTGCACAAATCCCGGGGTCCAGCCCCTCCTTACCCGAGGTGCTTGTTTCAGAAAATTAAAGGCAGTGAATATATGGGGATATGTTTTCGTCGTAGAACCTCCGGGGGATATTTTGAAATGCCTCAGGAGAAGATCAGATTCATCGTACCACAGAAATTCAATCTGAAAACAGTTATGGAGTGAGGAAACTATTCCCATTCGCTAGGTTTTACCCAACTTTCCATTGAAAAACGGTGAATTTTGTGCAAGAGGATCGTTTTCAATATTTCCGGTATGTATTTTTCATGCTTTATAATGAATTTATCACAACTATGATTTAGAATACACCAAGTATTCGATTGCCACACGTCGAGACACGGTAAGTTTTTCAATATACAGGGCGTAGGGGAATGCAATAATTATTCATAGAAGCGATGTTACAGTAAAAAAATTTAAGATGCAAAAAACAAGAGTTTTGCATGTGTGGAGGATATCAGATGGTCGTTGCAAAATATTACCTCAATAGCTCCACAGCGGTACTTTTTGTGATAAGACACGATGCAATTTTCTGAACGCGATGTTTTTATGTGGTTTATTTATCCATTTTATTTATATTTCCTTTTATTTTAATAGAATGATTATGAGGAATTCATGAGAACATTATTGAATTTGAATTTGCTGCACTGATTTTCTCAGAGTATATAAAGATTTATATAAAGTTGATTTAATATAGGTAAGACATGGAGTACATTCATAGGGGATATTGGTAAGATTGGAAACACATCAAATACAGATTTGGAGATAGCTGAATACATAATTTGAAGCATTCATTGCGCTGCTTGTGACCATAGCAAATTGGATTTCATATTATAGTCATCGTCTAACCTGCCCCGTATTGATGCATTGTATAGGCACAAAATCGTGGATGTATCAGTGAAATATCAACAATTGCATATAATGAAACCATAAATCATCGAAGTAGAAAGCACCGAATGATGAAAGTGCGCCAATCAAAGATCACACCCAAAGATGGCGTAGAACACTCATTATCTTAATATATAAAACTAAGTCGGCCATTTTGTTGGTTACACAATTTATACTCAAGATTGGATAAACTGTTTGTTATGAAAGATTTTCTGTTGGATTCTCCTAATAAGGTACCGCTTAAAAAGAGTAAAGTCTTTTTATGTAAATAACAATGTACATGCCTAATATTTCAATTTAATTAAATTTTTTTGTATAGTTTGTACTTCAATTTTGCCTAATATACCTCCTACTTGAAAAAATACCAATTTTTTGTTGATACAACTTTATGTATCTCTTAGGCAAAACAAAGTTGCCGCAGATAACAATCACATTCATTTTTATATGAATTCATTCCATGCCAGTCGGGAGCCCTCTTCAAATTGAACATTATTTTGAATTGAACTGAAAATGTTAAAAATGGTTATCGTGGGTTGTCCTCAGCAGTTAGACATATCCCGCCGCGGACTTTTTTATAGAACTTTTTGAGCAATTCAAAATTGTCTCTGACCATGTGGCTATATATATATATCTCTCATAGTTTACCCAGCGTCGGCCGTAAAAGCCTGAAAAAACGGGGTTAATTACCGACTTTTTCATGAAAACTCTATATTTTTCTCATTTCGTCGTGATACAGGAATGAACCCTAAATGAAAACCTCCCAAAATTAATTCTCTACATTAGAGTGAAAGTTTAATCAAAATCTGTCATCTGGTCCTTAGAGGACAAACAAAAATATTAGTATATTAATAATAACCTCGATAACCCATACTGCTTATAGGGATGTGGAAATATAATGGGACAGCCAGTGTTCCTTCGTGGCATCGCACTTGAATCAACTCATTTCGTCTGTCAGTACTATCTGTATATTTATTATTAGTAATGGTATGCGCGTCCACAATTTCCACAAGTAAATAGTTGAGTATTTTAGAGTAGTTTTAGAATTTGTTCATAATTGGCATAGAAAATAATTCGAATCGGTAAAGAACGGGTTCTACAAATGTCGATCAAAACTTACTCTGGGAGGATTCTGCATTTTAACCTGCCACGGGGAAATGCTACCACTCAGATAGTCAAGCTGCCATTGAGCACTGAGCTCCTATGTCATTGACTCGAAGTTGACTAGGAAGGGCCGGAACAAACTCAATGATGTAGGCCGGAAAAATAAGGTCTCTTTGATCTGGGATCGCGGTCATTCGGAAATCGAATAAAACGAAGAGGCTAATACACTTGCCAGATAGCCCCGCACTGGCTCAGAACCTTTCTGTAGTATAGAAAAATGTACCTATAAGAAGGAGTTATTGCAGAAGGAGAAAGCCGTAAGGGAAACACTTTGGCGGAATCTCCCAGGGATGGATCACTCCAAAATGTTCCTTTGTAACTTTGAAACTAAAAGATCCAAAAGGTATCTATATCTCATGAAGACCCAAGTACACCTCCTCACCGGCTTTCTTACGAGGCATTGTCGCCTCAGAAAGCATCTGTTGAGAATAGGCTTATCGGACACTGAAGGGTGCAGATTCTGTGGGGAGGAGGAAGAAACTCCTATTTACCTAGTAACGGAATGCTTTGCCATTATAAGACAAAGGAAACAATGCCTTGGTCAAGAAACTTGTAAGAGTGAGGAAATAGCCTCACTGAAGCCTTCTCAGATATTGAATTGCATTAGACCTTTGAAACTGGAAGGCGAGCTTTGTCAGGGGGCACAATAGACCATAAGGGCACATTGGACTGTAACCCCTTTTAAACTATACTAAACTACTGAATTCTCGCACTGATTTGTTAGGACCAGATTGGTTCAAAAAAATTGTTTCTTATTTATAAACGAGTCAGAAAACTTCGAAATACGAAAACCTTTAACGTTTCGGAGTCAATATCAGACTTATTCATCAGACCAAATATCGTAGATTTATTCTTGTTGAATCTGTCATGTGTCGAGTCCAGTTTAAAAAAGTTACTATTCGCTTAACAACCTTGAATATTTTAACTACTGCATTTCAGTTGGAGTGGGTATCCCGAGGGGTATTCCATCACTCCTAATACAGGGTCCGGCAGAAGTCATGACACGAAAGTAGAGGGCTTTTGTTTAGGCTGTGGTAGGAGTAGAGGAGTGCAATTGCGTGCATTTTGTACCTTCGACGTTGCCATTTTCAGTATTCGACATGTCGTGGTCGTAAATACGGTGCGTTAGTTGTGAAATGTTTTTTTCAAAATGGCGAATCGCCTATAAAAACGCAGCGAGCGCTGCGCACAATGGCTTGGCCTAGGTCAACACGATCCAGTTCCCAGCTACGGAACAATTAAACGTTGGGTGTATAAATTTAATGAAACTGGATCTACTGAAGACAGAAAGAGAAGTGGCAGAACCCTCACAGTCAGAACTCCTAAAATGTTGAGGTTGAAAGGAAATTACCGAGATAGCAGCGAAGTTTTCGTTTCCGTCTTTGTATCACCAACGAAGGTCGTCATATGCCAGAAGTGGTTAATCATACATAAATTGCAAATCTTATGGAATGTATTGAATATAAAAAACATTGAGTTCGAGATGTTTTCATGTTTTTATTGAACTTTATTTTCGTGTCATGAATTCTGCCGGTCCCTGTGTATAAGACACCTTTGCAGACCGAAAAAAACGATATAAAAGTAGTTTCTGGTAATATGGCTTAGGCGCCCTATTTGGCCTGAACCGATTTTTCCAGCACCAACCAATGGTTTTCCTCCATATTGTATTTGTCTAGAATCTTTTCTAGACCCGAGTCCGCCCACGCGTGTTCGCTCAGAAACGGAAATCGAAAATGATCGAAAGTGACCTTATGTTTCGATCTCATGAATTCCGTTTTGCTTTCCAAAAAAGGGTTATGGTATTCCATATTACCCAAAATTACTCTAGATACTAATGGTGGCATTGTTCATACCACCATAATAAATTGTATGCTTGATAGTATATCGAATGTTGGTTCATGAAATGAAACTTTCATCATACATCAATCAATACCTACTCGTATATGTATTGAGTCTACATAGAAATTGCGTCCTCCGAGAAATGTCATGCAATTCGAGGTTTATCTTCCACATTTTATTCAGAATTCCAATTAATTCTCCGTTTGGGGATGTCCAATATCGATAGCAGATTTACATAATCGTATTCCGAGGGTGTTGGGATTGGTAAATGTTTATTTTTAATTGAACTGGCGAACCCCATTTATGTTTCCGTACACAAGGTCATTCAGCCGGATAGTTAATTCAGCTATTCGCATGTAAAATTCACCATTACGATGCACATATGCTCGCTAGGCTATTATGGAAGGTTTTGATTAAACTACTGGGCACACAATGGTGGCATTTTATGGTTTCGTTTGGAGGTAAATTGAAAATGCGAATGAATTAAGGTGAACAATCTACCTATAGCTGCGAAATTGTGTTGATGATGAAGAAGTTGTGAGCAGCAGCTCCAATATACAATGAGATTCACCTATGGGGACCATGTCCATTATTCTTCAAATATACAGGGTTGGGATAGAGTAGGGAACCGAGCAATCGATTAAGTATCCATCCGATGAATTATAAAAGGAATCTAAGATCTTATATATTATGCAACTGTACAGGCTATCCCAAATTGCTTCATTTTGGCTGTTTTTAGTACTCCCAGACTAGATATTTAAAAACGTTGAAAGGAGTCCTGGGTTCGATTTCCATGAAAACACCAGTAGTGAAAAACTTTTTCGATTTCGAAGATGTGCCATAATTCTTTCATTCTAGAAAATATCTGAAAAACAAAAACTTTCAACAAGCACTTTTTCACTGGGAATAAGACATTATTTCAAATTTTTTTTATGACATGAGATGAAAAAAAAATGCGTTCGTATTTAAAAAAAAGTGTTTTTTTTTCCACGAAAAAACAAAATTGAATATAGTTTCTTATTACCGGTGAGAAAGAGCTTCTATAAAGTTCTAATCGTTTTCAGCTATTTTCGTAAAAAAAATTATGGCACATTTTCGAAATCGATAATAAATCAAAATAAAAAAAATGAAGATAACGTGAAACGGTTTTAACTAATGGTGTTTTCACGAAAATTCCAGGACACCTTTCGAACTTTTTACCTATCTAGTACAGAAGTACCTAAAATCAAGCAATTTGAGATACCCTGTATACTGTGATACTAGACATAGTAAAACACTGCGCTCTCACTGCTCTCTATATCAAAAACAGTTCGAAATACAAAAAAAACTTTCAGAGCAAAAGTTGTAAAGAATTTTTTCCACTACAATAATTATAATATATAAAATTTGAAAGAAACCGAGATATTTGAGATAAACATTTATAAGTCGGTTTTTTGACACTTGACCCTTAGAATTTTATAGACGCGGAAACCCTATAGTCGGTAGAGTTCGAGACAAGTTTTGAGAAGTCATAATAAAGGCTTTCACCCTAAAATGACTGGACTATTTCGGAAAAAGCTCGGAGTTGTAGCTTGTTACAAGAAAGGCCAAAAAGGAGTTGTCACCACTGCTCTGTTATTACCATCTTAGAATGGTATGGCACTATCGATTTAAAGTTGATCGGCGTTTGGCCCCATATTTCTCCCCATTGTCGTGCTTTGGAATCCGCACCGCGAAAGCGACGTCAATCGCCATCTTTTCCGTTATTCATGTACGTATGCAGAAGATCATATATCGTGAACGTGTTCTTGGTGGTTTCCTGAACGTTTTCAGCAATTGACATGTTCTATATCACGCAAATCCCGGCGGAATTGTCGCTTGCCACGATTATTTATGGTCCGTCGTGAATACAAATACACGCACAAATATCGGACGGACATGGCAGCTTGACGAGGGTGCGAATGGCAAAAACGGAATATATTTCGGACGTCTCGGCGCGCAAGTAGTTTGAGTCGGATCGTTCTTCATTTCGGGGGAAACTGCTGAGTGACGAGCGGAGAGAATTATTTTTTATGGTCAGCAGACGTGACACCACATCAGAATTTTTTTCGACTTAGGACATGGAGGCGCCTGAATAAGTTATGATTCATTGGAGAAATATTCTAATGGAAAGCCCATTTTAGAAAGTTTCGGTATGATTATTTCGCATGTCTTCAGGAAAGCTTAGAAAGATTCTAAAGTACATCGAAAATCTTTTTCGGCAAAAGTTTAATGTTATGATGTTTACCGGAGACGCACATTTTTCTTATAGAATGAAAATGTTTTTCAAGTACATCGCCTAATAAAAAGAACGTTTGATTGATCGTGTGAAAGTTTAATCATTTGTGTTTCAGAATGAGAAAGTTCAAATTTTTTTCTCGAGTCTATATTTCATAACAATCAGATCAAATAATTCTACGTATTTAAAAATCAAATTCTACTCATGCCTAGCCAAGTTTTATCCTCGGACGATACCAAATCAGCCCTTGGATACATCGCGCTAATCGAACACAAAGCCTCAATGATGCCAAAGTTGACATCAAGTTTACTGTCATTAGAACTGCTCGCCAAAGAGCACGTGCTCTGTGTGCCAGTAGAAAACTCTTTCCATACAAAAAAAGACATCACTTCCAGAATGGTAAGTCCACATATTGGAGATTCAACAGATACCGAGACCAAAGTCGGAAAACCTCTCTATGTGGTCGATTGAATACCATGACGAAGTATTTAATTTTGACGAGATAATCAATCAATGGATAATCAATTTGACGCAAGTATGGGCGAAAATTTCGTTTTCCTGTGTGATAATGAATTTCCACACAGATCCTACCAGTTGATTATTGCTGGAAAAAAGTAGGATCGTTCACATCTAGCAATACATCCAAGGTGCTGTAACCGAAGAATGCTTGAAATTTTGAAGAACCCTTGGAGCTCGAAGACTTACAGCAAGGTTGTAACGGTATAATTTAACGATTTCAATTTCAAAGATTTTCGGAAAGCCCTGTATCAAGGATCAATTGAAGAAATCGGCATTTGCTGCGCCGCGCGAATCAAAAAACTAGTACTGCAATCGTTGGACGATTCCATTTTTTTCGTGTACCTAATTCTCGGTTACTTTCTTATACGCGGTATTCAATTCACATCTTTTCGTTTTTGCACTTACTACATCTAAGAAATCGTTCCTTCATTCTGGAGTAATTTTAATTATCTGTGGCGATTAATAAATATCGTTGATCAGACAATCATTGTTTTATTTTTGCTAATAGTTCGTTTGTTTCATGTAAATGAGGTACTTGTGTAGCACGCATGGGTTGTGCCATTTTGAGAATCATGTAACTTTTCATCTGATTTCCTCAATTATCTGATGAATCAACTTTTCTTCTATAGTCCATCCAACGAGAAGCGATAGCGTCAGTAAACAACTAAATGTACGCCCATAGGGTTATGAATATTTTCATTACCTGCCGTTTAGTGCTTTCTCCGTCTTCTCCAGATATGTATTACGACAATCAAGGGATTCGTCTGAAATACTCAGTTGCTTGCGACGGCGTCGGTTGCGCGGTCGGTACATTAAATCCGGCCCTGATGAATTTGTCCACGCCTTGTTGTTTTGGTGCGCTATCTCGTCTCGTTGGATGGACTGTAGATCAGTTTATCTAAATTATAATTTGTTGATTGAATTTAAAAATTTCGCAATGTGTTTCGTTGAACACAGGGACATTTTTTCTTCTCTTGAATTTTCTTTATGTGAATGAGAATTATCAGAGATCTCGGGGAATAGTGGGATCTTGCCGATACAAAAAATTGATGCAAGTGTTTTTAATAGCTTTTTTTGAGGGAGTTAAACCTTCAACACCTTTTTGGAGGGAGTTAAACCTTCAAAACCTTTTTGTAGGGAGTTAAACCTTCAACACCTTTTTGAGGGGAGTTAAACCTTCACATCCTTTTTGGAAGGAGCTAAACCTGCAACACCACTCTTTTTGGAAGAAGTCGAAGTTACAACGTCTTTCTGGAGAGAGTTAAGAACTTCAGCCTTGGAAGAACTGTGAGAAGTCGAAGATTCGTCATTCTAGTTGGGAAGATCTGGAAGTCCACTACATCTTACCTCTGGAAGAAGTCGAAGGATAATCACTTCCTTTATCTGGCATTATTCAAATAAGATAACTAAGAAAGAAGAACGCTAGTGAATTGTTCATAATTGTAGATATTCTTGTCCTCATATTTTGATATTTCAACTTATAATAATAGACATTATAAATAGCTATTGTCACCAGAGAAGAATAAATCTCGACTGTTCAAGTTTTGATTATCATTAGCCAGAGTAGGGGCATATTGTCTCATTTTGCCTCATATAAAATGTAAGGTGGTTTCATGTTCTGACTAGCTGGAGCATTTAGTGTTAAATTATAACCTTACAAGATTAGTTTCAAACAGCTCCGAGATCCTTTGACACATTTTATCCAACAAGACAACAATTATTATTGCACGAGAAAACATACCGAGTACTTCCTTGTGTGGTCGAAAATGAAACTATTTTATATTTTATTTTTTTTATACTTTTCAAAAATCTCATATTCTTTATTGTAAATGTACTATTTCCGAAATAATATCAATCTAGTACTTGGGTTTTCTGCAAAAATAAGTGAATCGGAGCAGTTTAATTGGCCGATCAATCCCTTCGAAATTAGAGAAACCGATTTCTCTATTACAGTATGAGTTCATTACAGTACTAAAAGTAGTGCTGTAATGAACTTATTACAGCATTGTTTTCAGTTATATTTTTCGTTTTGTGGTTGTCAATACTGACCTCTGATCCAATCATTTTCAAAACAAATCAATTAAAATTCCGTAATCTGTCAAATTTCGTAAGTCATACAACTGCCAAGATACAACATAAAAGTCACTAAGATGTAGAATCTGAATTTTTATTTCACAAAACTTGACTGAAATTGAAAAAATATCGTCTAATACTCAAGGTAGAAGGCAATTCGAACAATAATGCCTTCGAGAACGAGCGACGAAGGAGCACATTCTGCACCTTGTCTTAAAAAATGCTATGAGTAATAGCATTGGAAGTCCGACATGGTATTAATTATGCTGAATTACTGTGTTTAAGAGGATGTGTCTGGTTTGGGAAAAAATTTTTCAAAGGTTTCCATATTACATATATCGATGAAATATATATAAATACGTATATAAAATGGAAATTGTGATTATAAGTTTTAAGGAAGATGTTCAGATGGAGAATGAATTAGAATTATTATATTGGATAGACAGTTTCGTGAAAAACAAATTAACGAATAAACCTTAATGTCGATGAAAAGAATTAAACTCAGGTCTAGATGGGACATCGTTGAATAGGTGGATTTTTTATTTAGGAAACAATTCGTCATGTGACTTCTCACATGGTAAAATAATAATGGTACCAGAAAGAAAGGCTAATGAAAGCAAAAAGAAATAGGAACTTTTCGAGAACAAATCACGTACGAAAATTGATAGAGGAAGGGGTGTGAAAGAATTTCTTTCCGAGAGTGTAAATAAGATGTCTAAATTTATTTCGTTTTGTGTGTGTGTTTGTGTCTGATTTCAGTCAGTTATTAATTTTTTCAAATAATATTTATTTTTTCCCTTTGGTATGTTCGCACCCCCTAGGGGGTGCACCCCACAGGTTGAGAAACGCTGCCTTAAGTCATGATACTGGGAAATTAAATTCATTCGATAAAAATTAACACATTATTCGGAGATTTACTGGTCCGTGTTTACTATAAATTGAAAATTCCAAATAATCAATGGCTCATAATATGATGATGCGAAGTGTGCCATTGATCCTGATAGGCTTGTTTGAAAGAGTATTCATTGTAGAATCTGAGGATAATTTTGCTTTTCAAAAATTTGATGTACAGGGTGTTTTATAAGATGTGGAATAAAGAAAATCATTTTCTCAGTCCGGGCCTGCGCTATCAGGAAGCCATTATGTGTGAATATTTGCCATTGGCCCATACACATTCCCTGAAATTTTCATGAAGATCCATGCAGGCGTTCAAGAGTTATGCCTATAGAAAATTTCTGTGAAAATACATAAAACATCCTGTATCTCTTAAACGAATATTGTTAGGACATATTTCTAACACTGATTGAGACTCACCAAAATGGCCTGCATCTGCCCTGAAAGCCTGTACAATCATTCGTGAAACACCCTGTATATCAGCACCCCAGAGGTAAAGTGTTTTAAGTTACATTATGAAAATTAGACAAAACAGAGATTTTTCAGAAAAAGAAAATTCTTTGCCTTTACGAAGGCACATCGAGAACATTTTTGAAACATAGATGAATTCAAAATAGTAATCATCGAAATGAATACCATTTTCAATTCCCAGGCTCAGAGATCTTTTATCATGAGGTTGGAGAAATGATATTAGATTTTGTCACTGAGATGAGAGACATACCGTTTCCATCACTTTGAGAAACTAGCAAGCGGGCCCTGAATAGAGCCACTGCTAAAATCTGATTCAGTGAAAGAGGAAGTACAGATTTCTTTTTTTGCATTTGATTGGAGATGTGAAACTTCATTTTGACGCAATTGGATGTCACCACCTTAGTACTTTGTAATATTTTACTCATTACTTCACAACCAATTGCTTCAAATTCTGAAGTTTTTTATGAAGATTTTGTCCTGAGATGTGCGGGACACTGATGAGGCCCAACAAGGCCGAAACCGGTATGTCTCTCATCTCAGTGACAAAATCTAATATCATTTCTCCAACCTCATGATAAAAGATCTCTGAGCCTGGGAATTGAAAATGGTATTAATTTCGATGATTACTATTTTGAATTCATCTATGTTTCAGAGATTTTTCAGTTCGATTATTGTTTCAAAGAATGTTTTCTGCTATTATTTGGAGACTTGATATACAGGGGGGTCAAAAACGTTTTCCACTAGCTAAAATTTTACTTATGTGAATCCAATATTGTAGATACTTCGTGTCTGAAAAAATGTGATTTAACACACTTTACCTCTGAGGTGATGATATAGAAACTCGAAATAGAAAAGTGTAGATCACCTTATTATCGATATATAATACCTACATATCCAGAACAAACAAGACCAACGATGTTGAACTGCCCTTCTTTATTTCCTTACCTTAAGAGGAAGTTTACACTGTAGAACGAATATTCGAATGAGGAATTGAATATGATTGGAATATGATTGGAATAAATTGCAAAAATTGCATACAAGGAATGAATTCATTTAAAAATGAAATATTGAATCTATTCAAGAATATTCTGAAAGTGGTATAGATGAATGCTATACTTCATTCATATTATGTTAATTCATTTGAATTGATTCAATAGGTTCTTTATTTAGTTATGTATTTTATGTGAGTGTCCATAAATAAGTATTTATTTAATTTAATTGTATTGGATATAATTTTCGTAATGCACAGGGTATGCCAAATTGCTTGATTTTGACTGTTTTAGGTATTTCTGGATTAGATAGGTAAAAACTTCGTAAGGTGTCCTAGGCTCGATTTCACCATTAGTGAAAACCGTTTCACGATATCTTCATTTTTTTTTTTATTTCCATTTCGAAAATGTGCCATAACTTTTTCATTTACGAAAATATCTGAAAACGATTGAAACTTTCTAGAAGCGCTTTTTTCCCGGAAATAAGAAACTATATCAAATTCTTCTTCTCGTGGAAAAAAACATAATTTTTTTACTAAATACGAACGCTTTTTTTTTCATTTTATTTCATGAAAAAAATTTCGAGATAAAAAAAATTTAAAATAATGTTTTATTCCCAGTGAAAAAGGCTTGTTCAAAGTTTTTATCTTTTTCAGATATTTTCGAAAATGAAAAAGTTATGGCACATCTTCTGAATCGAAAAAAATTTCAAAATGTTGTTATATCTTCAAAACAAATGAAACGGTTTTCACTATTGGAGTTTTCACGAAAATCGAGCCCAGGACTCCTCTCAACGTTTTTACCTATCTAGTCTAGAAGTATCAGAAACAGCCAAAATCAAGCAATTTGGGATACCCTGTACATTACAGTACAATTTTCGCATACTCTTACATCGATACTAATGCAAAAATATTTCCGTATGAAAACCATGGAATCTACCCCATTAATGAGATTGCATACTAACCAAGCCTTTGGCGAAATGGCTTTGCATAACATGCAGCAGAAAAACTCGCGGTTCTCTACTCGCTCCGATATTACAATTGAACGAGGCGATAACGAAATAATTTTCACGCCACCATGAGAACGAACAAAGCGTTCCAGCGACTTGTCATTGGAAAAACATATTGAACATTGCATGAGGTGCGAGGTGGAATGTCACGCAGCCAGTTAAATGACGTGATTATATATTCATTTTCGATACTTTTGAACACCTTGTGGGATTCTGTCGATAATACAGCAAAGATTTGCTACAAATCCTTTCCAACATAATTTCATTCTATTCCCATATATTTTTATCTTTGCAATCAGACAATCAACTCGAATTCATTCGATCAGTTCTCGCAAAAAATAGGCACTGTGCATATTTGTATGTGGCGCCCTCCTTGGCAATATGAAACAAAATCATTAGTAAAACAAATAGCTTATTCTGTGTTTTACCTGCTAAAGTGGTGTTATAGTGATTGTTTTTAGACGATACTAGGAGAACATTCGGGATTTTATTTTTCAATAACTCATTTATAATATTCAAAATGAATTCTCTAGACCTGGACGTACCCTTTATTGCAAGCACGTATTTCAAGAAAAAAGGGAGGCAGATATGGATTAACAATGGGAGAAGGGTTTGGGGTATACTCGTATATTTGTATCATTAAATATAATTCATTCAAAACTCATCGTTGTCTTGATAATTCGCAGTAAGTAATTTCTTTGTGGGAAATGTGCAGAGAAACGATCTTGAATGTCCTTCATATCTGTCACCCAAGAATGTTGATGGAGGTTAGCTAGCTTATTTGATTTTGTTTGTTGTATCCAGTCCCATTTTATTTAATTCAGAAGTAAAAAAATATGAAATAAAAATTTAAAGCTACAAAAGGAAAACAGCTTAAAACTATGCCGATTGGGAATCATGTTTTTGATTTGAATCTCTATGCGATGATGTAGATCATTCCGTTAAAGCAGGAAATTATGATCAAAATACTAAGTCACAATTATTTCATGGTTTTTGAGAATTATATGTAAAATTGTATAGTTTCACACACATGCATGAGCGCCCGCAGAATTTTTTCTCAGGGGGAGCAAAATAAAAATTTCATGGGGTGCAGGCGACATCAATATTCCGTTTTGCTCAGAAACGAAACAGTAGGGGGATCAAAATCTCAGAGGAGAGAGGGGGAGGGGGTACGACCCCCCTGGCCTCCCTCTGCGGGCACCCATGCACACAAATATCAGTATTCTTAATTGGGTTTTCTCTGTTTTCCCATTGTACAAGAACGATTATATTAAAGTTTCAATAAAAACCTATGCCATAGTTTTGAAATGAATTTAAATTATAATTTGAGGTTTCAAATGGAGAAAGAAAACATTTACTATAATTTCATAATAGCTTAGCTGATCCAATAATCAGATATTATATTGTTGCTTGAGCGGGAGCATTTTCCACCTCGCTACAAACACAAAATACTTTTATTAAAATTATTCTTCAAAAACCAAGATTATATTAGACAAATCTGTCATATGACAAGACTGAATTAATGACCATCAGAACGATTTTGGTGAATCAACGATCTCCCAGCGAAAATTAAAGAAGCCAATACAATTACGAAGCTCAACGTTCTATTTAAAAATTATATAAAAGTATAAAAATTTTCCAACTCTTATAGCTGATATTTTGTTAAATCCATTAAATGTTAACACCATACATAAAATAATAATTAGTCTTTAATGATAATGATAATCCTTTATTTCCTACAGGAAAAAACCAAATTACAGGAAATTAATCGAAATTTGATTTAAATGCAAAAGTTACATCAATACTCAAAATATAAATAATTAAATGAACAACCGAGCGTTACACCATCAAATGAAAGACGATCATAATTTATTCCAAGCTTAAACACCATGTTGTACTGAGACAAGTCCAATAATCCATGACAGAGAATCAAGGCTCACATCACAAACGACAGAGATACGGTTGAAGGTTCGGCACATAAATTCAATCGGTGATTGCAAGAGCAATATAGAGATTTGTAGTACAAATTGATTAATAAATAAAAAATGAGAATGTACAGAAGAATATTATGTATGAACATCAGAGAAGTGCAGGGGTGACTAGATCCAAAAGTTTGAAAAATTCTGCTCGTCATTTAAGGTTTCATGATCGATAAAATCGTTCCGTTTCTGATGCAAAATGAAACGAATCGCAAGTATCCATATAAATTCCGAAGTCGCATGAAGATTAAACCAGAGTGAAATTCAATGAATCCGTAATTATTGACTAAAGTTCGTTCATTTCCGACTCTAAACCATCCCATTTCCTCTCCCGGTATCTGTTGCGGCACACGCTGTAGCCATGCAGTCTGGAAATTGAAAACAATTTGCATTGGAACGTTAATGGATTCGATTCTGCAATTGTATTTCGCGGCGGATTCGGTTATTATCAACGTACGTGATAAAATGGCCTCGTGCAATATTTTGAAAACGATACCCGATATTATATACGCTCCAGTTCAGACCACTCTACCTGCATATTCGAGCTACGATTTCAGTGCCGATGTTATTACTGGAATGAAATGCTCTTATAGCATTGATTCGTCCAGGAATTCGGAGGGAATTACAGCAGGTGGTGCTTGGATAAACAGAATTTTTTGTTGAATTATCCATAGAATACACAATACAATGAGAGTTTCCGTACATCACATATATATTGGAGACCACTCTGGGAAAATTTTCCATTTTCCGCAACTTTTTGAGTTTTTACTGTAGAGGTGGGTTTACCAAAACTTTGACTGCGAGATCAAGCACTATCAAATTGATTGAGACACCGAGCAATGTTGAAATTTCAAATCTAGTGACTCGAATTTACGTAAGGTTTTTTGATTGCACAATCAAAGTTTTGTGAAACTCATCTTAAGTCTCACAAACATACTTAATTAACAAATTTCTAAATAATGGAAACGCTAGTTCGTCAGGAGCAAATCAGTTAAACATAATTGTTGCCAAATAATAGGAACAACATATCCAGGAATGTTCACTCAACTTTACTACTGCAACAGAAGAAAAGATGAAATCATTGGGACTGGGAGCACTGGTTTAGATGAAATTAAATTAAAAATATGTGCTAGACAGATCTGCAAACCTTTAACTCATATAATCAATGGAAGAAGTGAATATACGTGTGGAACATATTTTGAGTACCACGTGAGATGGAGTTTGGATGAGCATTAGCTAGGTGTCGCTTTCAGTGTATTCGACACGGAAGCTACTGCTAGTGCTGCTATAAAGCGTCCTCAACTCAAGTGTTAAGCATCCAGCATCGATGTAGAGAATTACAATACAATGATGAAGGGTAACAGCCCAGAAACCCCTCTGCAGCTATTATCTGCTCGATGACTGCACGTTTTCCGTGGTTTACCCTCTGTCTGGATCGCCACCAGACCATGGTCACAGTTCGCAAATTAATATTTCTGAACTGTGACAGTATCCATGTATATCTGTATATTCAAGGTATGCTTTCCCATAAAGCGTTGAACTATTGTCGCTAATCAAAATATCTTTTACCTATCGTATCTCCCCGATGCTAGAAAAACTATTTTCATCTTCCTAAAAAATCTTAGAAAATGTAATTTTGACAAGAATTATGGAATTTTTTGAGATGACCATCATATTTATGCTAGGGTGGAAGATGAATAAGTGATGAAGAAATTGAAAGAATATGGAATTAGAGGTAATACACTATATTGGATAAGATCGAACGAACTGGAAGGACTCAACTATCATTATTCAGAACTCAGCGCATGCAAAAAGCAGCAGTTTTACAAGATGCTGTTCCTAGTCTTTATGAATGCTGACAGCATAGAAGATCTTCAATGTTAGCTTGTGAACTTCGCAGGTGACACCAATATCTTGTTGAAATCAGTGGAATCTAACTTTTTGATGGACCCAGTGTTGAAATGCATGCAGAACAAAAAAAGTGGATAGCTGAAAATGTACTCATTTTAAACGTTGTCAAACCCAATGTTATATATTTCGAAACATCCAGATCCGAGACCAGATCGAAACTACAATCATTAACAATTGACAACATTGACTTAGAGCCAAGTAAAAGTTTCTTGGACTCATACCAAATTAACATCCCGACTTGGATGATCACTGTTTAATTCAATAGTAAATGGATTCAATGAGAACACTAAAAAACTTTGCTGACATCAAAACTTCCAAGACAAAAAGCAATGATCTTTTTATGCAGGTTGAGACTAACATATTTTAACAATGGATTATTGAGGTGAAAAGAAACACTTTTTTCTCACACCATTTTTTTCGGATTCAGCTCAGAGAAAATGATATATCCAATCAAAACTTTCCTAATGAGCTATGCCGCTCTGGAAACATGGCGCTTAAGTTTTTCCAAGCACTACATCCACAGCCTAAACCTTCGAAAAATGTAGCAGAAATATGAACAGAGTAGCATTAAGCCAAATTTTTAAATTTTGCTGACGAAGGTTTTTGCAAATGATTAATCACTGGAAAAATGCGCATTTCACAATATTTCACGGAAAAATGGCCAAATAATCATTAGTTTTAAGTCTTGGGTTCCTAGAATTTCTGGTATAATTATAGAATGTAATGGCATGTTATGGTCACATTGAAAAAAAATATACATGTGAGTAGAATTTTGTGTTCGTAGAAGATCAATGAAAATCTATGTTCTAAAAATCATTACACCCGACCCGATAAAATTATTAACGAATTATTATTTGTTCAGAAAGAGTTGGGCCAAGCTTCAGACACCTGAGGAGTCTTCATTCCATATTTCCATTTTCGAGCTTCAATTAAAATTTCAAAAATATGAACCTCAATACTATTTTTACGAATATGTATATATATTTTCAGAGTAAGAGATAGATATTTATGGAAGCATACTTCAGTTATGGTATGCGTCTTCTAATTGAATTTGATATACTTTAAAATTTTTAACACATTCGAATAATCAGATGAAATTCAATCTGAAACATGGGAGCCCACACATTTTTTTTTCAGGGGAGGCTAAATAAAATTTTTCGGAAAACGATGAGGGGCATACGACATCAGTGTTCCGTTGTGCTGAAAAACTATAGGAGGATCAAAATCTCAGGGGGGCTGCGGCCCCCTTGCGGGAGCCCATAATATTGAATTGATTATTATCGGACACGAAATGGCGAATGCGCAGGTTATTTCTTTTTTAACTTTGTCTCACCTATCCATGATAGAATCAGCAATAATTCAACAGGATGTTGAACTGAAAACGAAACGAGGACACTTTCTAAAAACTGCGACAAACGACAATATATTACTCAGTTTTTCATTCGATAACATATTTTGTTTGTTTTTCGTTTACCTCAATGAAAACTCAATGAAAGATAATAATGATGATTTTGAAAAATTGCTTAGATCTGTAAATTTTAACCGACTTCAATAAAAAGAAGTGTTATTAATTCGCCTGTATGTTTCTGTTTGTTTGTTACCTCAAAATTTTCGACTGGGTGAACAGATTTTGATGATTTTGATATTTGACAAGTAGAAACTAAGACATTTATAAAAATGGAATGATACACGCTTATATCGCATTGAAATTATTCAAAATCACTATAAAAATGGTAAGAATTTGGCAGAGACGGTTAGTAAAACTCGAACATTTTTGGGTCATCGTGAAACACCTTGTCGGACCGCAATACAGAAATTGGTGAAGAAATTCGAGTTGTTGGGACAAGTGAGTGATGTGAAGAAGAAAACCCGTGCACGTCGCTCAAGAACAGCTGAAAATATTACTGTTGTTGCCGAAAGGTTTAATGAAAACCCAGGTTTGTCCATTCCTCGTCGTTCTTTGGAATTAAGCCTCGTTCTCAGAGCTTCGTCGTGTCGCTGGCGACGATCCCCACTCCTTCCTTGTTTCATGAGATCGTAGCAGAAATCCAATGTGTAGTTGAAATATTTCAACTACAAACGGGGCGTGTCGCGACAGATTTTGACAACCAGAAATGAAAAGGTAGGGGCCAGGGGAAGTTTTGTTTACATGCTCTGATTGGCTGAACAACTGTCGCCAGCGACACGACGAAGCTCTGAGAACAGGGCTTTAGGCATTCCAAAACGATTTTTATGACCGGAATTAGATGGTATTGATCTGGACAAGGTCTATTTTCAACAGGACGGCGCTACGTGCTACACAAGCAACGAAACCATTGATCTTTTACGAGGAAAGTTTCCGGATAGTCTTATCTCTCGAAGATGATCACAATTGGTTACCGAGATCTTGTGATTTAACTACTTTCCACTTATTTCTTTGGGGCCACCTGGAAAAAAACGTCTGAGCAAATAGCCCAGTGTCAATTCAAGACCCCAAAGATGGAAATCGTGAGGCCAACCACTTTGCGATTCGGTTATGGAAAATTTCATGAAAAAGATACTGTCCTGTGAGCGTAATCGTGGTTGTCATTAGCCTGATCTTATTTCCCACTATTAACGACACACCTTCCTCTTTATAATGAAATAAAGATCCGATGACTTATATTAGAAAATGGCATTTTTCTTCGAATATCCAAATAACACCTCTTATTGGAAAACCCTTTATAAGAAAACCAGATAAGGGTTAAATCTGTTTTAAGTATGTGCGACGGCAATGGATCAATAATTCAATATCACTCAGACCGATTTCGATTATTGTAAACTCTGGAGTATCCGTAGGTTACTGAAATAAACTACCATAACGTCGTTGTCGTCAAGTGATTGCCGTATTTGAATTCAGTGTTGCCAGACGAATAAAATGAAATTATAGCACCGGGTTGCCAAAATGATCAGATTTGCCAGAAAATTATGTTACAACAATAAACAGGAACTTAAAATTATACCTTTTTTACCAAGCAGAAAGATAAGTGGATACTAACAACACTCTAAAAATAACAATAATTGTTAATATCCACCCACTTTGCTGCGTGGTTAAAACGCAATTACTTTTTTAGAGTTGAGTGCATATAAATTTAGTTTGGAGTTCCTTTTTAACTCCATTTTTATTGTGAAATTTCAATTTTTCATTGAAAAAGGGCCACTTTCTTTTGTTATTTTCAATCTTAGAGGGCTTGGAAAAACCATTATAGAGGTCAAATATGATTTCGTCTGAAATTTCCCACAATTTTCTTCACAATAGTTTTGAAATGTTACAGCTCATCACTTTACTGCCATTCATTGTGAGGTTATTCTAATCCAATGCTAGGGGTGAGAGAGCCGGAACCAAAAATACAGAAGATGTTCATATGATATTTAAGGGTCTGAGCGATTTTTTTATTTTCTGTCGTATTCCTGAAAATAGCTGTTTCGTTCTCAGTGGGCCACCCTTTCAAGAGAAAACATTTCGGCTGAATATGAAACTGATTATAAGCTCCAAGTTTTCTCATTCTTCTACATTGTTTCTGACCCACTTCTCCCATACACTCGTTACCTTCATTTTATTTCAACACTGAAACGTCTCCACTTTTTACTGTCTTGAGCTTTGTATGAGCACTTTCAAGATACGTGTAGTGCATCGTAACGACCCTCTTTTGCAAATGCAGCATGTGTTACACACAGAAAGCAAGAAAGGTCTCAATGACACTTCTACATTAAATTGCTCTCACATCTACGCAATTAGGGAAATATTTCAGGAAAATTTTCTTGGAAATGAGAATTTCTTATAATCCAACTATCAGATGACAGATTTAATGAAGGTTGGAGCAACAAACCTCAGAGCAGACCCTGATAGTATTCGAGAAAATATTTCGTGAAACCTGCAAAATTTTAATACACCCAAGCACTCTGCATAAAAAAACAACTTACAGACGCATATCAGAATTGTTACAGCTGTTACCACCAAATGAAATGTTTTTCGTTCAAGTTAGAGAAAGAAATGGAGAGTCTCTAAACCATAAAAATACATTGCTTCTTGATTCTTCTTTTGACAAAAAAATAAGTAAGCGATTGTTGTTATTTGTAGTTGAAATTGGCACATGATGAATATGCCTACTTTGTGAATGGTGCTTCAATCTGTACAGGGTAGGCAAAATAACATATAATAATCGTGAGCACGTTGGCAGCCCTCTCAAAAAATCTCGAGAGGCGATTGGGGTCGAGTGATAAATCATTTTGAAGGTTTTGCAATTGCATATTTTTATGGTAAGGCAAAATATCTATTTAGCGACCGATTCTTCGTGAAAAAAATCTCACTTAATGCATTACACCAATTGTTTTCAACGACTTTTTTACACCGATACGAACCTCAAATAGAACTTTCTCAGAAAAACCTCTTGTTAATTTCTGTCATCATCAAGACATATCTTTTCTCACCAATTTCTTTTTCATAAATATCAAAAATCAATTATTGGAAAAAATAAGAGGGTGTCAGAAAGCGTCAATACATTTCTACTATTTTCTTATACTATAGGTACTAGCTGACCAGGACGATTTCGTACTGCCTCAATTGATGAAAAAAATAAAAAAGCAGATTATTCCTAGCAGATTGATGAATATTATGTTTTGTCACAAATTGAATGACAACTTTCGAAATCAAATGTCAAAATTTCTAGCTCCTCCAAGGATGGAGGTTTGGTCGTTGGGCTAGCAACCCAACACCAAAAAAGTTCACAATGTTGCTGAATTTCTCATTCAACAAGCCTCGAACTAAATATGAGAATGATTACTTGAAATGTACAGGGACTATTGAGCACCAGGAGATCATTTTTGCTGGAGTTGTTTGTTAACATAAGTGTTGGATTGGAGATTGAAAATGAAGTAGCAGGACAGTTCGGAGAAACACAAAGGATTGAAAGGCTTGATGAAGAGAACTGGGAATACGGCATCAAGCTGTTTCTTGATGATATGTATTGTAGATTGCATATTGTTAAGCCCAGAATATACAATATACACAAATTGAATTTCGCTATCACGAAGGATCACTCTTTGTCATATGAGGAATCGATCGACATAAAGGAACGACCTATTTGTTGGTTGTCGAATTTCAAATATTATGTTTCCGTTCAGAAATTTAATTCGTTACGAAATATAATATTCATCCATCTGAATAGAAATAATCTGCTTTTTCATTTATCGATTGAGGCAGTATGAAGTCTGAAGGGTCAGCTAGTTTTTATATGATGTTTAATTGTACTACATGAATGATCATCTAAAATCAATGATAATCGATCACCTCTATTTCTAAGGAAAAACCATATTAAATACCTTGCATTTTTATATTTTCTCACCCTTTAAACCTTCTCTGGAATTCCACGAATAAGTCAAGACCAAAATTAGCCAAACTGGTCCAGCCGTTTTCAAGTTTTAGCGTACTTGGCGCACAGCAATTCATTTATATATATATACAAAGATTACGGTTATAACACTTCAAACTTGAAGCATGATATAACAGGGACAAACTGAAATCAGAATGTAAAACATGAAAGAAACAATAAGTAGTAATTTTCACTCCTTGCAGGGAAAATAGTTGACATTCATCTGGTGAGGTATGGCCTCAGTAAGGTTTCGAATATGAGCCTGGCCGATTTGACCCTATTCTTCAATTACAGCGACACTAAGCTGCAGTAAATTTAGAGGAATTGGTACACGAGATCGTATTTTGCTTCTAAGGGCATTCCATATGTTCAATTGGATTCAGGTCAATGCTTGGAGCAGGACGATTCAATACTGGGATTTCAACCTCTTCCAATACTGACTTACAATCCTGGCAATATGCGGTCGAGCGTTACCATTCATTAGCATAAATCGCCTCCGATGAACGATACATATGAAACAATATGTGGCTCTAGAACTTCTCTTTCATGTGTATCTATCGTCTGTCATGGTTCCCTGTTCACTATATCGAAATCTGTTCGAGCTGCAAAACCTTCAACCCATTAATGAACCTCCTGTATAACTTACTCTATGCAAAGAATGATTTTGGAAGAAACGTTCACCAGTCTTTCGGTAAATTCTTTTACGTCCATCTGACTCGACTGTGAATAGGATATTGCTCCATTCTTCGTCACCTCAATTCTTTTATACCAAAGAAAATCGTGCAAATCGATGATGTCAAATATCGAAAATAAGACTTCTGAGGCCCGTGAGATCAATTTAAGGTGCATTGAATAGGAGTTCTAGTCAAAGATGAAATCTTAATATATAAGTCGGCCATATTGTTTGTTACACCATTTATAACTCAAGATTGGATGAACTGTTTTTTATGAAAGTTTTTTTGTTGGATTCTTCTACAGTGGGGTTAACATAAAATACATTACATTACATTAAAATGAAAAACTTGATGAAAAAAAACATAAAGTAGGAAATATTTTTCCTTATTGCGAATAACGCCAATAGATGTCGCCACGATTTTTTTATTCTTCTTAATATATGTAAGGAGATGAAGACTTCTGTAATCTCTAATCAAAAATTAATTTCGGTTTGACAACCATTGGCAATGTCAATGTTCTGACGCTGATTGTCATGAGTATTGTTTGAGAAGAATTTATATTTAGATATTGGAAGAAGTGTTTGATATTTAGTTCAATTTAAAATAGTATAAGAAACTTATATTATCGTTTCTTTGTTTACAGGTAAGATTCTAGATATTGTAGAAGTGTTGAATAAAATTGAAAACTTTGTTTACAGAGAAACACATTTGGTTTCAATTTCATCTGATAAAAATAGTCTTACAAAACGGCAATATTTTGTTATCATGGCAAAAAGAATCCAATTCACTTTCAAATTGGTAGTATCTCCAAGGGATACAAAGACAAATGAGGTTGCTATATCTTATATTACAACGGAAGACAAGGTAAAATATATACTCTCAGAAGAAGATAAATACGTGATTGAGCATGATGAATTGGTGAAAACAGAATATTTCAAGAGAGTGAAGGAAAGTCTGAACCGGAGAGGACAAGAAAGAACAGTTTGGATAACATTAACGGAGGAAATGAAAAGTGTTTATTTCGATGAAGATGATAATGTAATTTTCAAAGATACTTATTTGCAACAGTTGCTACAATAGACGAAGTGGCAATTGTGATTGTTGGTGAAAACTTGGAAACGCTTGATATTGTTCTTACGTGTCGCAATACTGGAGATTTGTAACGAATATATGAAGCACTGTTCATAGGATGCTCTACTATTGTAGTTTTGGAGAGGTTTATGATGGATAAATCCATCGAATGGTGAGTACCTATATTAAAATTTAAAATGTCTTCTTAATACAAATTTGAATTATTTGATTTTAGGCCAAGAAACCACCAAGAAAGTTACCTCGATGAATTATTATTCATTTCGTTTAATGGTTTGTCAAAATGCTGATAACTATTTGCTGAGATTTCTTCGATTGTTGTAGCAGTATTGTGTGGACATGTATTGTAAAATTGAAACAGAGCGCTTCAGTTATATCAGACTGAATCAATCTAAACTACGTTGACAATTTTACGAGCAACGTATATTGGCAGCCCGCGTCATATGCATGAATATGCACAAAATGCAATGACATACGTTCGAAATTATGGTCGTCCTGATTTATTCATTACATTAAGCTGCAATCCAAAATGGAAAGAAATCACTCAACTGCTTCTTCCCGAACAAACATCAGTTGATCTACATGACATCATTGCACAAGTATTCAAACAAAAAGTGAAGTCACTAATGAATTTTATTACAAAACTAGCTGACCCGGCAGACTTTGTACTGCTTCAATCGATAAATGAAAAAGCAACATAAATATTATAATTAACTATTATAGTGTAATGTTGGCCAAGAAGTGTTTAGAATCATTTCTTATCCCAGAAACTAAAGAGCGTAGGGGACCTGGTGGTGGGACCAATTGTGGCAATTGGTTATTAGATAAGGTAGCTGACTCGGCGAACTTTGTTTCGCCTTAGAGATGAATAAACTGTAAACATTGGTTTTTTTTAAGAAGGAAATATATTCGGTGGAACACAAAACAGTACAAAATATACAAAAAATTCAATTGCATTGAAATATGTATGTACATTGTTACTCATACATCAAAAGATTCTCTTTATTTAAGAGGTAAAGAGGGAACTTTTTTAATACTTTATGGATTGTGGCAGTACGAAGTCTGCTGGGTCAGCTAGTGCTAATATAAACTGAGGTTTGAATCATAAAAAATTTGAACCATCTCAGAGGTAGTACTAAACTATGGAAAACGGATTATAAGCTCTCTTGAAACTGTTGAAATTCAGGTTGAGTTACGCGGTTAAAGATGATAGTTTGTAATACAGAACATCACAAATTCGTTGTCCCCTGAGGGTATTTCTGCAACCGTAAAAATTTATGAGCAACTTTTTCATGACAAACTCAAAGTTGCTCTCAGTTCTTTGATATATCTTGTGTCTAAAAAGTAAGGGGAATTTGTTATTTTTGTTTCTTAGGTTAGTAGGAATTGGAAGTACCTTTCGTACACCTTGATTCTCGTATTGATACTTCGTTTTCTAGTACCAATGTACACTTTACAGCAGTCACGATGTATCCTATAACTGCGGCAAAGTCTATATTGTTACTACAAAATGAAGTATCAACATGAGAATTACGGAGCACGACCGATACTGTCGACTAAACACAAATCTTCACAAGCGGAATATGCTCTAACAGATGGAGACAACACAGGGTGACTTCTTTAAGTGTTTCGTTAGAACTTTTCGAGGAAGGAATTGTAATAAAAATTCAAGATTTTGTATTCTTGTTTTATGTGAACTTCGTTATTTGAAATGTAACAACCTGTACCTATATTTAAATATATTTGAATATTCGTTCAATTCTACACTAATTTGATATATGAAATGCGCAATCCTTCAAGCGATTTTAATTGTCAAACTTTTCGTCAGGAAGACTGTCACAAATGAGTGTTTATGGGTCGGTTTCACAAAACTTTGTTGTGTGATCAAAAAACCTTAGGACAATTCGAACCAATCGAATCTCTTGTTTTGAAATGTCAATGAATCACCATTTGAAGGTGCAATCAAAGTTTTGTGAAACTGAATCTACATCTTCAAAATCCCTCATTGTAAAATGTTTTCTTGCAATAGTGATATGGAATATAGTACGATTATTCTGTATCTGGTATAACTTAAGAGGAAACTTTGTACAGGGTGTCCAAAACAGGTCTTCAAAGTGAGCCCAACTAGAAATATGAAATCTCATTTTACCAAATGGTAACCATATAATTTTGTAATTTCGATCGATTGCTAGTCAGAAACTAGTTAGAGTGTGCCAAACATTTCATGTCTTTAAAGTTAGTAGTTCTGCCGTTACTGAATAAAATTCAATTTTAGGAATGAAGCCACGTTTCTTAGTCTCACAACAGATTTATTAAGATAATTTTCAAGCAGACTTTGAAAAAAGTAAATATATCAATTCATTTATGATGCATTATTAAGAATTATCATTCATATTTGTTGTATGATTAATCGGGCACTAGCAAAATCGGAATTACGGCAACAGTGATATATTAAATATGTTCTTCATTTATGGTGAATGTAACAAAATATCAGATTGAATGGCCCATTGGAGTGGCCCAGTCGTTCTCCAGACGTATACACTTAAAATATTATCGTTCGAGTCATAATTATTCAATGAAAAAATCGTCGAAAATGATCGTGTGATGTCATATGTGCAATTATTATTATTATTCAAATAATAGTATTTCTCTATTTTGGTATCGTAATCAGTTCATTACAGTACTAAAAGTAGTGCTGTAATGAAACTCATTACAGCATTGTTTTCAATTATATTTTTCGTTTTGTGGTTGTCATTACTGACCTCCGATCCACTCAATTTTCGAATCAAATCAATTCAAATTCAGCAATTTGTCAAATACAATACAAAATTCACTAATCTGAATTTTTATTTGAATTTCGAGAGTAAATATCGTCTAATACTCGTCGCAGAAGGCAATTCCAACACTCAAGCTTTCGAAAACTCGCTCTTTCATCACTCGTTTTCGAATGTCGCATTCGTGTTGGAATAGGAGCTCATTCTGCAACTTGTGTTAGAATATAAAATTCTCTATTTCAGTATCGTAACGAATTTATTACAGAACAAAAAGTACCTAGTGCTTTGATGAACTCATTGCAGCATATTTTCAGTTATATTTTTCGTTTTGTGGTTGTCAACTCTGACAATTTTCAACACGAGTCAATTCAAATTCCGTGAACTGTCAATTTTCGTTACAGTTACACCAACTGCCAGGATACAATACAAGAGTCGCCAGGATGTATAATCTGATTTTTTCATTGAATTTCGAGTATTTAACAAAACTTGACTGATATATAGAAAATATCGTCTAATACTCGTTGCAGGAGGCAATCCTAAGATGCGTTCGAGCGCATCCCGCAACTTATTTTATAGGCCAAGCAAATTAGCTCAAGAGAATTGTGTGTCTGGAAATAAGTGATGGAGTTCGGGAAACTGTTTAAATAATTCATTCAGGCCTCTAATAAGAGTACTTTGAGTTTTGCCCCAATTTCCCAGACATGCGTATGTCGTGACATTCGAAAAACTTCGAAATTATCGGACTATTTTAGGTTTTTCTCGAATAGCTCCTAAACTAAGCACTTTATTAGAAACTTTGTGAAATTCGATAGTGTTCAGTATTGAATTCTGCTTTCAAAAAGTACTACAACATTATATTTTGAACAACACTATAAAATGTAGAATATCTATGAAAATACGACCTTTAAAATGAAATGTCATAGAAATAAAGTTATACAAGGTGTCCGGGAATAACTGTACATACTCTTACCAGATGTAGAGTTGGACTAGGTGATTACTGATTGACTATAAAAAATTAATTTCTGGATATCCCTAGAAAGCTACAGGGTGATTTTCCAACTTCATGGAAATACTTAGACCATCATAAAATCCAAACTTATTGACGAATATTATTGAAACTTGGGAGGTTATTGGCACATGCTAAGGTCGAGACAGAAAGATATCAATTATTTCATTATTCCAGGGCCGGACTCATTAATCTTCATTTGGAGTGTTGGGGGTGAAACAAACACTTTGTATTTCGAATTACAAATAATTGATTCGCTTTTTAGAAAGAAGCTAAATTATGCTTGAATTTGTGATATGGCTTATAGTTGCCGCATCAACAATTATTTTTTTATGAATTTTTGAATTTGGATAAAGTTCGAAAAATTAAATTTTTTACCATGAAGAGAAATGAAAATCTCATGTTTGAATAGAAAATGCGAAGGTATTAGTAGAAACTTTTCAAAAAAGTTCAGAGCTTCAATAAGCACATTCCATAACGAAACAAAAAAAATGAAAGAAACCAAAATACAGTAAAGAGTACCTAATAAAAATGAAAATAGGAACGAATGAATTGCTGAGTCAACGTTATTTCAGAAGTGGTTCGAAATGACAGCCATTAGCGTATATACATTTCTCTTGCCGATTTACTAATTCAGTTAGAGGTTTTTACATTGGAAAAAGTGTCACCTTGGTTTATATCTTTGTTGTCGAACACCCGGTATACATACGAATAATTTTGAAAAATGCTTATGTATACTCTTTACACTTATCCAATTTTTTTTTTTTGATATACCTTCATTTACTCCATCGCAATGAGATCCGAGTCTGGGGGTGGCCACCCAGTATATCAACAAATAATTATAATCTTCCTCACCTTTAATAACTTTTTAAAGAGAATTTATTATTTATTTTCGACCTCCACAAGATGACTAAGTCCTGTTCAGATAAATTAATTCTATTTTTCGAACTTTATCCAAATTCAAAAATTCATAAAAAAAAAACATTGTTGATGTGACAACTTTGAACGATATCACAAATTGAAGCATAATTTAGCTTCTTTCTGAAAAGCGAATAAATTATTTGTAATTCGAAATACAAAGTGTTTGTTTCACCCTGAACACTTTGAATGAAGATTAATGAGTCCAGCCCTGGAATAATGAAATAATGGATATCTTTCTGACTCGACCTTAGCATGTGCCTATAGCCTCCCAAGTTTCAATAATATCCGTCAATGAGTTTGGGTTTTATGATGGTCTAAGTATTTACATGAAGTTGGAAAATCACCCTGTAGCTTTCTAGGGAAATCCAGAAATTAATTTTTTTTAGTCAATCAGTAATCACCTAGTCCTACTCTATCTCTGGTAGGAGTATGTACAGTTATTCCCCGGACACCCTGTAGACCATCATATTGTCATAAAAACGTAACCCCTCCAAACCACAATGTTGAAACGCGAAGTAGCTCATCCTGCTGTGGATGCTGGTCAATTAATCGTAGCTGGAGCTGTTGAAGTGGCTCACCTGTCGCATGATTGTGTGGATATTGTTCAAGAGGACAACGACCTTCTTGTAATGTTGACTATTCCAGCCCTCATGTGTATGAACATTTTGTTACTAAGGCCTGGCAAAGGCAAGCAAGACAATGTTGTCTATTCTTCCCAGCACTACAAGTTTTCCTTTCGTAAGAAACATAACATATTATTACTGCATGCTTTCAATGGAAACGACACTACGTCATCATTTTTCGGTGAAGAAAAATGAAATTCCTGGATATCAACTCAAACCTTCCAAAACCAGCAGAATTGTTAGCCAATCTAATGCTTCTGCCGATAAGGTCGACGAGACAGGAAAGAAATGCATTGCAGCCCTTTATAGAAAGGATTTCAAGAAATTCATTGTATTGTGGAAGAAAATAATCGTATTGTGGTTCGAAATGTTTGAAAAATTATTAACGAAAACCTCATTTAATCTTGCCTCTTAGCCTCCAACTGAAGCAGGTGCTCGACAGCCCTCGCTTAGTAGGTAATAACAATATGTAATATATTCTTCTTAGTTAGTAATAAGTCGTATTGTTAGTTATTAGTTTATGTGTCTCTCGTTTGTTATTATATTTAATTTAGTTCATTTCCAACGTCCAAAGGAATTTCATTCTTTTCCGCAAAAATCATGACTTAGGGTAGCAGCACTAAAAACTTGTAGTGTTCTCCTTATTTTGACATTTACCCATTCACAAAAGATTTCAAGGTCGCCTGTAATCTAATACGGGCCTCCTGTACTTAACTTAAATAACGGAAAGCCGTATTTAAATAAGAGAACCCTTATTTTGACAGTTCTCCCAAACTTCTAGGTTAAACAACTTCTGACAACTGTCGGAATAAAGGAAATGTCATAATAAAGTTGTCAAGAATGAAATCTTTTCGATTGCTTAAATGAGGGACCAACGTTAGGGGATCTTTTATTACAGGATCCCTTAATAAATTCAGACCTGTAATCGTGTTTCGATAACTCTCTATTATCGTCTTGCTTGCCTTTGTCAGGCTTTAGTAGAAGAATGTTGTTACACATAGGGCCTGGACCAGTCAAAATCAAAATAACAAGAAGGTCAGTGTCCTCCCCAACAACAACCACACACTCACGGGACAGCTGAGCAATTTCAAAAGCACTAGCTAGGAGCTGGTATTAAATGATCAGCATCCACAACAGGATGAGCTACTGCGCGATTTTACATTCACACAAAATTATGGTCTACAACTCTCATTCTATGACATTTTGTTCTAAAGCTAGTAGTTCTATTTATATTATTTTATATTAAAAAAGTGTGTTTTTCAAAAGTATAAAAATTTGCCATATTTCGACGTATGATTTCTGTGAAACCACTTATTCATAATATGATATCGTAGTTCTTTTTAGAAGCAGAATTCAATGCTGAATACTTTTGAATATAACAAAGTTTTCTATAAAGTGCTTAGTTTAGGAGCTATTCGAGAAAAACCTAAAATAATCCCAAAATTTCGGGGTTTTTCGAACGTCGCGACATCAGGTCTACTGGGAAATTGGGGCAAAACTCAAACTACTCATATTAGAGGCCAACATAGATAAATGATTAAAACAGTTTCTCTATTTCAGTATCGTAATGAGTTCATTGGAGTACTGAAAGTAGTGGTGTAATGAAACTCATTACAGCATTGTTTTCAGTTCCACTCAATTTTCGAATCAAATAAATTCAAATTTCGCAATCTGTCAAATTTCGTTAGTGACACCAACTGCCAAGATACATTACAAAAGTCACTAGTCTGAATTATTATCTGAATTTCGAGAGTTTCCTACAAAACTTTACTGAAATAGAGAAAATATCGTCTAATACTCGTTGCAGAAGGCAATTCCAACACTCATGCTATCGAACTTCGCATTCGTGTTGGAATAGGAGCTCATTCTGTAACTTGTTTTAGACTATACTATTCTCGAACTCCACCTATTATTTCCAGGCAAAAGTATAATTTGCTTGGCGTATTAGAAGAATATACTATACTTACGAGTTGTGTATAATGAAATTGATGCTAGAGAGAATCACGCCTTAGTTGTCATCGTATAAGACATTGATGCCTAAAAACATTATCAAAATTCTTCATTACCTTCCTGAGCATGTCCTCCAGCGAGTCCATGTCGGAGCTTCCGTTGTTGTTGTTGCTGCTCGGTTGAACCATGGAAAATTGTGTTGACGGTGGCAAGGATCGTCACACGTCACGCCTGATTTCGTATTCCGCGTACGGGGCAGGTCTCGATCACATAGCACGGATGGGATGCACCCTCGGAGGGCTTCACTTGCTTGCACTCGCTTCTTATAACGCGGTATCGGGTTAGATTTCGTGTGGGGGCACTTGGACAGCTGCGTCGGGGGAAACTGGAATATGTAATCTTGTTGAGATGGCGAAAGAACCGAACTCTCACTTTCTCGGTCGGTTGATGATGGGGAAAATCTGTGTGTTCGGGTTCATCCTGGGTAAACTCGCAGAAACGATAAGTGGTGTTTGGTGTAAGTTACCATAAATCAGTATTTGTGTGCATGTTTATTCAGGGCAGTCGAATGAGTTTTTGCTTGGAGTTGTCTTCAATATGTTCCTGACAAGAGTGAGGAACAGTATTATAAGATGACATATCATTCTGTACACGCAGAATTAATAACTTGTCTGAAGTATTTATGATACAAGGGCAGGAGGCAATGATTTTTTTCGACGAGTTTTTGAATAAACGAGGGTTGAAATATGCCTTTTCTACGTGTTCTCTAATTCACTGAATTTTTATTGATCTTAATGAAACATTTTCAAGAATAACGTTTGAGGCCGTTCGCACCTAACTCGCTAAGTGTTAAGCATCCCGCATTCATAGACAGCAAACTCAGCTATGATCCATCGTTTGGAAACCGATATATGCAAAATATACTAAAAGACTGCAAAGAGTCCAAAACAAATTCTTAAGGTACCTGCCATACCAACACTCTCATTGTCAACAGTGACTACCCAGCGATACAAAAAGAATATAACATTATCAACTTGAAAAAATATAGAACTTAAAATGATATCACCTTTGCCTTTAAATTAATGAACACATATAAAGACTCAACAGAGCTCTTGTCGTTGCTCAATTTCAACGCCTGTAGTCGTAAAATAAGACTAGTCAGATCTCAGAAGATCTGAAATTATTATGCTCCTTCTTTAAACCTCTTTGATAACTCCTCGAAAATGAACTACAAGATGTAATTGTATAGAACTACCACTGTTTTCTCTCTCAAAAATACTATAAATATGTGTCTTATGAATATTCTGTAATAACTGTTAACTGAAATTATGACTTTCATTTGACCAAAAAGTGGATACTGTTCTGGACTTGTTCTTTTCGTATCTCGTTTTTCTGAATAAATAAATAAATAAGAAAAAATTTAAAAAAAAATGAACCCTTAACTTAAATTACGTTGCACCAACTTTCTAAGTGACATTTTGATGGTTAAAACTAACCTCAAATTCAAGTGCTCCTAAAATGATGTGTTCAACTCATAGACTGACTGCAGAAGACGTGTTGTTTTCTATCAATTGTGTCCATAACCAAAGTTATCTATGATTGTGTCTAATAATAAATAATTTGGATTTGGATTCATAACAATTGGAAACAGACGCATTACATGCAGACTTGGAACTATGGAAATTGTGGAACTAGGATTATCTAGGCGAATATATAAAAAACATTTAAAAATATTCATATTTCAATGAAAAAAAAATTCCTCTGAGTTTTTTTGAACCAGGTTCGCCTAACCAAGCGATAATTTTTCGCAACTTTAAATGTTCGAAGATCGCAACAGATCATCAATGAAATGAAATCACCTCCCATATATACAGGGTGAGTCTTTGACTTGTACATATATTTCAAAGAAACATTCCTGAGGTCAAAAGAAACACTTTTTGTCTCTACCATTTCTTCCAATTCGGCTCGGTTAGAAAGATACAGGCTGTTGAAAATCCATTAAAAAATGTAATTTTGGAATATATCTCGTTAACGATTTCATTGAGTGAAATGATTTTTAGAATATAGGTTCTCTTCAATGTGGAAAATCTTTTACGAATACAAAATTTAAATTACATGTTGTATTTTTTCGTTATGACCAATATATACCATTCCTTTCCATAATTATAGCAGAAATTCCATGATCCCGACCCTTGGAAGTCAGTTGAATGCCATTTAATGAATATTTGGTCATTTTGGAAAACAAAAGTATTTTTCGTGAAATTCCGTGAAATGCGCACTCTTCGAGTAATTAATGATTTAAAGAAATCTATATCAGCGAAATTAAAAAAATTGGTTATTTTGGCTGAATATAATGCTGTTCAGAAGATTCGCAGAATTAAATTTCTGCTACATTTTCTCGAAGGTTCAGGTGGTAGATCTAATGCTCGGAAAAATTTTAGTGTCATATTTTCCGTGGTGGCATAGCTCATTATGAAAGTTTAAGATGGCTATATCTTTTTATCTAGGCTGAATCAGAAGAAATGCTATACGAGAAAAGTATTCCTTTCCACCTCAACAATCTATGGTTTGAATATATGTACAAGTCAAAGACTCACCCTGTATATATATATATATATATATACCAAAAAGTTTGAAATGTCAACAAGCATGAAATCGTCAAAATGTCAGGAAATGACAACTATGATTTGTATCCGTCCAGCCAATGAAATGGCATTATTTTATTAGGATGAAGTTTCACTACACTTACGTGATATTCTGTCGAGTGTCATCGTGCAATAAATTTAAGCGGACCTTAACTTTCAGGGTCGCTCAGTTAAGGAGATATTTTTTGCATCGAAAAATCTAGTTTGTCAGAATCGTTTTCTGTGTCACTAATTTGATAGTTAATAGATAAATCCGAGACAGGGGAGTTCCGAGTATTAACTTACAAAAATGAAATATCAGCATGAAATCTTTGCGAAACTGAGATATTCCAGCACGATTCTGTTCAAAAAGGTCTGGCAGAAAGAATGTATTTGGCACAGAGTTAGACACAAAGTCGCTGCTTCAATTTTTTTCATGATCATTTAATCTTATCATTTCCAAGTCTAACCTGGACTATTTTCACAAAAGTTTTGAATAATTCCCGGAAAATGAGGTTCCTTATAGAAGGTTATTTGTTCTCATGGTTGTACTTGATTTTTGATGAAATGCTATCGAACATATAGTGCTGAATCAATTCCAGGGGATCTCGAAAAAAGGGCTTTCCTCTGAAAATTTCTTGGGCTTTCACTCTCAAGGTGAAAAATCTGATTTTCCAGTCAAAAAAACTTACGGGAATTCGTACTAATCAAATCACTCACTGTCATGAATAACCCTGACAGAAAGTCTTCTGATTACAACATAACAGTCGTTATGGTAATTTCTCGGAAGGAACTAATTATTGACGTTCCGCAGAAAATATCAAAGAGGTGTAGAATAACGAAATGTATTAACAAGGAATGTTTCTCTACTTTGGGAGTTACTATGAGATGTAAGATAACATTAAATTCTCCCTACCCGTGGGATTAAATGTTGACGACATATAGGGTGAGTCAATAGTGCTCATCGCATAATTATTTTTTACTCTACAGGCTGGTCCGAGAATGTTATATGAAGGTCATAATATCCATCCAATTCTGAATAGAAAATATCCTACTTGTCATGATTTATAGGTGATACTTCTTAACGTAGGCCACTCTTTTCATGGTAATGATGGTTTGAACTAGAAAATTGCAAATATGCAGTCATTTCGATCTCCTTAAAGAATACAGAATATGTTTCTGTTTGTTTACAAAGTGTCTTCTTCAAGTTAGCAATGGTATTTTGTCATGTTTCAAATATTTTTGTGATTTCTTTGATTTGGCTTATCCTCAATTGATATTATTGGTAGCCATCAAGTAGAGTTGAGTCAGGCCAGCCCATTTGAATAAATTGACATTTTTTAAGGTCATTTGCATTATGCAATCTCGAACAATTTTCAAAGTATTATCTCTAGTTTAAACCATTCAAACCATGAATGTGACCTACGTCTATGAGTACCACAGATTAATGATATTTCAAAATTGGTGTTCGCATTTGAAAAAAAGGGGTGGTCTCATGTTTCATCATATTCAGACCAGCCTGCAAAGTGAAAAATAATTCGAGCTTACGCGCTGTCAATCATTCTCCTAGTGCAAAATTTCCAAGAGTTATCGAGTGATCATCAATCGCTATTGACTCACCCTGTATAGTGGAAAAAATAGGTATTTTCAATCCACATACCCTGAAGAAATGATGCTCAACTATGTATTTGGTAATTTTTTTTTAATGATAATTCAATACTGTTTACTTATGATAACTCGTTAAACCATTAAAATCTACTCCAGGGAGCCCATGTTCTGGAAGCTACCTTCGATTCGACCCTTTAGTAATATGAAGACTTCGTGGATCTCAGCCCTATAAAATCATCTCCTTATGTTTCCGACAAAACAGGGGTTGATTTCGCACTCCGGTTGCTCACATTCCCTCTTCGAATTAAATTAGGAGCAACAAGTCGGGTAGCTGATGTAATTTTCTGGTGTTCCCTGTACAAACAATGGATGTAAATGTTTCTGAGGAAGGTCTGTAAACAATTCCCGCGAAATATAGCATCTATTAAGAAGCTATTGCTGCATCGTGATTTGGCTCACTTCCAAGACCGAGGACAAAAAATTGCCTTCTACAAATTAAAAGCTGTCCGATAACGGGCTTCGTTATCTTTTCATAAGCCCTTATAAATTTGTGGGGGTACTCTGAGAAGTCAACCGCCTCTAGATTTATCATCCATATGAATTTTTCCTACACGAGAATTTTTGTCATAACTTTTAGTAGGCGGAATTTATATTTCATTAGAGGCTTTATTATGTCGGTGATGAAATTGCCGTCGTAAACGAAAGCATTCTCGTCCAAGGCTACTGAATTTTTTTTCATGGTTTTGAGTTAGAACATTTATAAAGTAGGTATGCTTGTAGGAATGTGAATGAAAATCATGTATAGGAAATGGTTACCTATTGTTTCTTTACGAAAGAATTCTTTCTCTGATTCGGTGGCAAATCCGTTCATTCCTCCATATATCTTGATGAATATAAAGTTAGTTTCACACATATTTTTTTCATTATTTATTTCATTATTATATGTTGGCACTACTTATTTATGATACCTACAAATGCAGAAGGTATTGATATTCTTTCATTTCAATTAATGAAAATTTCCATAAATGTCGTTAAGTGATTCTTGCATTGAAAACTGTTTGCTGGCAGAACTGTTATCTGTATTACAAATTTGACAAGTAATAGATAACTCCGTGGTAGGAGAGTACTAACATACAATAATGAAATATAACCATGAAATTTGATTGAAACGGAGATATTCCCGCTCGGTTTTGTTTTACACTTCATAAAGATCAATGTTGTTGATGTCAAGTCATTTTTTTGTTTCATTGTTATGTATTTGTAGATTTCTTTCGTTTTCTAGATGAAATTGGTGTTGAGAAAAATGTGGTGAGGTATTAATTCATATGAACGTTTTTCCGTTAAAATATTATTTACGAATTTATTAGACTGCGAATAAAAAGATAGATTCATTTCGATAATAAGACCAGTGGATTGGTATAATAGTGGATATTGGGTGAAAAGAGTGATAATATTAGGAAATAACACAGTCTACAGTACCAACTGTTATGTTGGCAATTGCTCTTCAAGAAAATGCAAAAACGAAACTATACATTTTCATCACTTTACTAAGGAAGGTGCTCCAACCAATATGCCTTCGGCATATTGGAAAGAATGAACAGAACAAAAACTTGCATAAAAGGATTACTCATGGGAAAATCCGTTACAGGCAATATGAAAGTTTGTTTCCTTTATTTTCAAGATAGCGATCTTACTACAATATTTCATTCTGACTTATCAATTTTTTTGAGGTTCAACCATTCACAATATGCAATGTCCTAAACTGAAAGATGTTCCTGCTCCTTTTCAAAATTCACCATGGAATCAATAAAATAAAAAAATTAATGACTCTCACATGACCCAACGTAAACTGAAGATGGATATGGGAAATGCTCTAAGGGTGAACAAATCATTCCTCAATATGTTTACACAAACTCATATATATTTTATTTTATTTTATCAATAGAAATGTATTGTGGGATAATTCTGCATTGTCTGAAACGTTTTCGGGTTTGCTTTCCCAGTGTCTGATACATACCATGTCATTTCTAGTTAGTTTTCGATACTATATCTGATTCCTAGTAGGTTCTAAATTAGAACTTCAAAGGATAACCTGCATGTTGCCTACTGTGGGACAGAAATTTTATATTAGTAGTATTTATATTAGGTTAGTATCAGAATGACAATTCTCGTAATATTTCTTTGTTTTTGTTCCTGAAAAATATTCTGTTTTCTTGTGTTATAACATGTTTGGTTTATCTATGGGAGATGATTGCCTTTCATTGGGGTCCCGTAGCGGTCTTCAAACATTTGAAGTGCCGGAAAATCATCACCTGGAAGGTCGTATCTGGTTTGAAAAAACCCTCACGACCAGAGAGCAACAATTTGTGGATTTTGAATTTGAATATCGAAGGAATTTCGAAAGACAAGTGTGATTACGTCTCCAAATTAGCTGATGAACATGGTATCAAAGAGATTCTTCTGCAAGAAACCCACACGGAAACAGAATCGTCGTGAAAGAGGACAGTTGAAAGGTTATGTATTAATTGATTTTTTACAAGTTTAGCTTGTTATGTTGAAAAATTATCAGTTACCTAACTTTCAACAGATTCGGAAAGGGGAAATTGATGGAGTTTTTTTTTTTTCATTTCTTTCAAATTTTGTGACATTTCTGTCATAAATATTTATAAATCTCCGAACATTATTTGGCCAAGAAATCTTAATGTTGATGTTTCTTAAAGTAGTAAATGCATTTCCAAAATGCTTTCGATTTATTCTGAACAATTGGTTTCTTTTCTGCTTTTGTCTTTTTTCATTTCAGATTCAGAATTACGAGTCGTTTTGGGAAGAATCTGTGTATCCGAGACCATCGACGGATATCATGAAGATGATCACACTGATGTCTTTCAAGATTTTCCTGATATTTTATGTTATTTTGTTTACGGGGAGGCAGGTTTTTTCAGCTGAGGTTTTTTCCCCTGGCTGTATAGTATCATATGATACAAGTGTTGATAGTATCGTATTATTCTATAGTATCATACAAAGAATGTTATGATACCCCGTTCTTTTTTTACCTCAGCTTAGGTACTTTTTGTTTCAACATTTATTGTATTATTTTAGCTCTCTTTTTCATAAGAATATATATATATATATCAGTTTCCTGAAAAATAAAGTTATTCGAATTTAAAAAAAGATTTTTCGCACCTGATGTTACAAATACGAAAACGAAAAATTACAATTCGTATCGGACTACTTATACATAACTGTTTTCTTGTAGGACATTGTTTCATTTGGACAAAGAACACACCAACCTATTATGTAATATTTTTGTCCTACAGTTAGTAATTCTGAGCGTAGGACCGGGATGAAATACCACTCAATTTGTAGGATAATATGACTCCTAAATTATATAAATAATTACTAAGTAAAAAAAAATTAGCTGGATACTAATAACTTTTGTTGATCTCGTTATGGATACATGTTGAAAGAAGGGGACTCTTTTATCAAACCATAGATTTTGTAGGATAATTTTTTTTTAATAATTCACATAATTATCTTGGGATTCAACAAAAAATAATCCAGTTAGTCACAAATCTTTAAGAATCATCAGATCGACATATTTTATCCTTGCTACCTCTGTTAGCTGGGCGTCTCATCAAATAGAAGCTACTCATGGAAAATTATCTTGATAGTAATCAAGTGCAAAAATGGACCGTGGATCCTGCACTATTTCTGATCGAGGTGCATAATGGTTGTTACGGTGAAATGTCCACATTCCTCAAGTCAAATTTTGAAGTTCAACATCGTTTGTGGTGTTGAGAATACTTGATTGTGAAAATTTTGTAAAACAAATCTTTTCGTACTTGACTAATAGTCCACATCTGCATAGGTATCGATTTCAAGAGGCTTATGATGCAAAAAATTCTCTGCTATCTACCGTTTCCTTCGCAAACAACCGAAGCAACAATTCAATCAACCCTCATACCTGGGTATCGATGGCATAGGCCCTAAATATGCCTCGAAAAGTCGGCGTTTTTCGTCTGTCGTATCATCTTTCGGGCTAGGAAATTGCGTTGGTCGTTACTCGGTTAGTTTGATGGGAACGACAAGATACGATTTTCGCGATTTCCTCTTTTCTGTATTGTACGTTCTCCGCGAGAAGCCCACCAATAGGCTCGCCTCATAATTCTGTCAGTAATCTGAAGTAGATGTTATATCGACTCCGTGACAGCCCCTTGAAGGGCAATTATTTGGGAATCAGCGGCAGAAATATTTTCATTCCGCCTTGATGCCGGTTATCGATGTGCTTCTGCAGGTTCTCGACTCGCACTCAAAAGGAATGATATTCCCAAAACGAACGCAGACCTTTTTGCTTTTTTCGTGAGCGATGGTTTCGTTTCATTATTCCTTAATTCTTCTTTTTGGCGTGCCCTATCCGTTCCCGACGTTGGCAATCAACATGGCAAATTTTGTTTTGTTTGCAGCGTTCTTTGATTGAACTTCTTTTTTCATAACTGGGTTCTGCCAAGCAATTTTCTCATTAATTTCCATGGATGATGTTGAATCAGTCCAACGCAAATTTCAAAACGTTAATCAGTGGAAGGCAGTATAAAATGCACGAAAGCTACTTCTGTAGAATGATGAAAAATCAAGTGTTCCACTATTAGTAACAGTAAAGATACGATTTTTTCTGGGTTTCAAATCGGGGATATTGACTTTCAATAGCAAATCTTCGTCTACAATGACTTCTATAGTCATTTTCACAAGTTCATTCCATCTACATGCACCGAAAACTCCCATAAATATTACAACTTGTAAATAAAATAGCTTATTTGATATTTGTAGAGTTTTGAAAAGTGTTATTTTTACCTTTTTCATTGAAAGAATATTTGATCTGGCGCTTCTTAGATGAATTTGAAGAATTCTCAGATGATATTTGTTAATTTTTTTCGGTTTGTATCCTAAAAAAATTGGCCCCTTATGTATGCGATTAACTTCGTATATTGGGCAGTGGCCTATACATATGGGGCGCCCCAACCCCCTCGTGAAGCCCACATAAAGACAATGATTGCATTTTTATTGCGATAAAAGTAAAAATAGTTCAAGATTTCTTTCCACCAAGCAATGTGACTGAAAACTTTTTAGAAATCACATGTGCCACTAATTATACAAGAGGAAAAATTTTAATAATGGCACAGTGGGTAATAATTAATAATTATAACAATCAAAATGTGAACTCAACTATAGTAACTTTATAACTGTGTGATTTTTTGTAGTTATTTAATTGATTGAATACAAAAATATATTCACTGAATGAAATTCAAAGTTTTATGCGGTCGTAGAAAAAATATAGTGAACAACTAAAGTTGCAAGGCAATTACTCACTCCAAGAATCAACTTTTTCTTGTCGTGCGTAATATGTTTTTTAAAACTCTTCTTATGTTATAGAATATTTGGCAAGTAGACGAGATGAACTTGTGAGAATGATTTGAAAACAACGATTTTAACATTAATGAATGGTTTCTATTGTTACTAATACTGGAGAACTTGTTTTTTTTATAATTCTACAGAATTTAATTTGTGTCGATAAGATCCGATGACAACACCCATATCGTCTATTTCTTTGAACAGGTGTTTGGTTGGAATGAATAAAATTGGAAAAAAACCCTGTGAAATCGCCCACTATTTGAATTTATCAGATTATAAACCGCATACAGTCCACAGTTTTCATCGCACCTCAGCTACTTTTTCAGTTGTTGTAGGAGGTTATCCAACTAAAACGTCATGAAAGTTTCAATAATAAAATTGACACGACACGAAAAATCTTAGGTAGAGGTGAATCATCTGGAGTACAAATTGTTGAATCACTTACAATGGCAAAACATACACTTTCACCTCATATAAATTTTGTTCAGCGTCTGGAATTGTCATAATAAAAAATTTCAAAATATTTTCATTCATCAAATTAAATAAATTTTTGGAAATTGTGGAGTGATCCGTTGTAGAAAAATTTTTGTGAGCAATTTCATTGTCTCTTTCAATGGATAATAGCTATTATCAGGGTGTTTCAAAAAAATGTGATCCGCTCTCTAGGACAGCTAGAAAATTGAAAAATAATTGGGGTTTGTTCAGTAAAAAAATTTTGTAACGTCATTCGAATTCAATAGAAAGGGCGTTTAAGAAAAAAATATATATACACATTTTTTGAGATTCTGCAGAAACCACTGGCAACACTGTGATGAAACTTTGTACGAATATGTTTTAGAACCTGATATATCCGATCAATTTGTTTTTATGTCTGACTCCCACAGAGGGTGTTGCTAACGCGGTTCGTACCAAGTAGTATTGAACATAATTTTTTTGCAAAATTAGGTTTATTGAGCAAAATTACCGCATGTAACGTTTACGAAATATTTCGATTTGAAAATCATAGATCTTGATGAAGCTCGATATTGCGTACCGTCTTCTGAATATCTAAAAATCATGGAGTAATAGCCGAATGACCGAAGAGGACAATGAATCGGAGTTTCTGCATCTCTACCAATGCATCGATTCGGAAAATGGTTACTCAACCAATTACGAAACTTTCTGTCAAAGTGCGATGGCGCTCCATCGTGCTTACTAAATAATAATAATCCTGATAATTAATAACTTTATTACTATTGTACTAGCATCGGTTATTATTTCATAATTTTCAAATCAAAATATTCCGAAGACAGTACACCGAGTTTTTTGGTGTAAAATTGAATGATGTTCAAGTTTGCTTGAAATCGCTCGATAGAAGACGAATAAAAAGATAAGAAACGAACCATGTAACAAAGTCATTTGATGTATCAGCTTCCAAAACGTGAAATATTTCATTGCAATGTCCCCATTAGTTTAGGGCAAAATCGCAAAAAATGTGTTGTATAGTTTTTTCTTCTTCAACGCACTTTATCTTCAGTATCCGTTATTCAACAAACCCCAATTATTCTTCAGTTTTCTAACTATTCTAGAGACGGGATCCCTTTTTTTCAAAACCCCCTGTATATTGTTCTCTGTGTGAATTCCTTTCGTTTATAGCGTATTCGGATTGGGCCAAGTAGCTTTCCTGCCTGGAAACCGAATTATTTTATTCTGGTTTCGTTTTTCACCTTTTTTTGTGATTGTTAAATGTTCGAAGATATTTTATGTCTAATAGTTTTTTTTTTAATTGATCTGTCCATTAAGCACGCAGTTCGCTCCTGCATTGGAAAAACAAACAGCGCTCACGAATCAGCGACACACGAGCGATGACAGAATGTGGGTCGGCCATTCGTCGTCTTTTAATCAATATTTGGCCACCTCGTCACGTGGCCCATCGCCGACACCGTGGAGACGGAGGAGAACCGGCGAACCTCCTCAAAACGTATTGCTATTTCGGGTATAATAGCGAGCAAGATTTGCAACAATGCGCAAAGGGCAAGGTTTGTAATCCACAGGGAAAAGTTGAGTTCAACTTCAAAAACGCACAAAATATCGAATGTTAAAAACTATTGTGAAACGTAATAAGCGATAAAAAAAAGTTCGATTGAAAAATATTCAAAAATGTTACATCATGTGAAAAGACTGAGGTTTTTCTCCAAATTCAATAATCCTTGCCAAACACCCATATTCTACCCAAGTCAGTCCAATAATTCTATCAAGAACAGAAGTTTTCAGTGAAATTGTTGCATTAATTGAAAGGTCAGCCGGTACCCAACGATAGGGGCTGTTTTCTGGGGCTAGAATTCGTATAATGGAACGGAAATTATAGCTCTCGCTAATTGACTTCGGTAAATGAGTTTTCTGCAATGACCTAGGACTAAGAAAGGGTCCTGCATGAGATTTATGGACAATTTTATTAACTACGAATGCAGACTTTGTCGCACCCTACCCGGATGTATGATTTTCTTTCATTCGATGAAAATTTCAATTGATCAGAGAAAAGAAGCCCTTTTGAACTTTCATATTGAGCTTTGCTACCCCTGGAAACATTGCATTGTTTTTTCGAGAATTAGATCTAACGCCTAAATCTCCGAAAAAATAAGGCAGGAATTTAATTCTGTGCATCTTTCGAGTAAGGTTGCATTCAGCCAAAATAACAAATATTTTAATTTCGCTGATATAGTTTTTTTTAATGATGAAATATACATCAAATAGCATTCATCCGATTTTCTGGAGATTCAAAATTGGTTAATAATATCAATAATATTTCTTTGACTTTTAATCTGTCTGGGATACAAGAGAGATTTATGAAGCCATCTTTCCGGCATGACTATTATTCAATAAAAGGGTGTCTGAAAAATTTCAATGTTACGAATAGAGGTCTACCACCCATAAAATATTAGAAAGAAATGGGTGCCACCCTTACCATTTTCAGCGGGTACAGAAATAAGAATCCCCGAATTACACGTGTGCAATTCTGTCGCCTCATAATAGCAAAAATTACCGAAAACCGCAATTTTGGTGACACCGTTTTATCGAATAACGAATCGTCATGTGGAAAAGATGGCTACATAAATCTCTCTTATACAGATAATAAATTGAAGAAATATTGTTAATGTTAATTTACCAATTTTGAATCTGCAAAAAATGGGGAAGTTTCTAAAACTGCATGCAAGAAAAAACTTGGTAACATTTTCTTAAACTAGAGAAGGTTTATTCAGAGTAATAAAAATGATGTCCAAAAAAGAATACTTTCAATTCACATTTATTGAGACTTTCGAGTAAATATCTAGAATAACTTTAATTAGGAATGATAGTACAATCATGTAGGATTAATACGGGCTAAAATCGCTATCCTTAATCACATACTTGCCCTGCAATTGAAAAATATGTTAGAAAATCGGTAATATTAGGTTGATTCATGAAATTCTAATTATTTTGAAAACTGTACATTTTCGTTGACCTAATTTTCGTGTTATTCGATAGTACTTGGTCTACTCTTTCGTGGTGTGTCGAAGGATTCACTAGTTATGAGACTCTCTGTATAATGGTCATAAAGAATACAATTTATCATGTGCATGAGATTTTGTGTTTGTAGAAGATTTACCACATAAGTGAAAATCTAGATTCCGAAAATCATTTCATTCGATAAAATAATTTACGACATATATTCGAAAAAACACACACTGTGTCTTTTCAACCGAACCGAATCGGAAGAAATGTTGAAGACGAAAAGTGTTTCTTCTGCCCTTAAGTCAAACACCCATTAGGTATGTATATTGGGTCAGAGTTGTAAGACAACCATTTCGATGGAAATATAAAAAATACACAAGAATATCAGAATTGCAACCAGGAATTCATCGCAATATCTAGCAATGGCCTGGACAAAAAGGAAGTAATTTATTTTTCAGAAAGACCATTGGCCGAAGAAAAATTTTCTTCATATTTTTGATTGAAGCTATACAAGAATAGGGAAAAGATGTCGAGTGTTGGTTACTTTGAAAGATATTTACGTTATATACAAAACTCAGTTGAACTTTCAAAAATAGGTTCTGTAGGGGATAAAATTTTTGTTGGGACACCAAGCGTAAATAAAAGATTCATTTCTTCGGCCCAATACAACCATTCAAAATGGCTTTATATTTTTATCTAGGCTGGAACGAAAAAAATGGTTCATGAAAAAAGTGTTCCTTTTGACCTCACAGAATATATTGTGAACATGTAGGAGAAATACTCACACTGTATAATGGATTATAACACATCTCTTTGCGGAGTGAAGTTAATTAATCAAAGATGATCATCTGGTGTGGATGAAAACCCCAACTTTATACAATGAAAAGGGAATTTCGTATAATTTTTTAATGTATGATTTAGAATGGCACAGATATGATTCCGTACCTATGACAACCGTTTTTCTATCTCACCCCTCGATAATATTAAAGGGTGGTAGGACGAATTGGGAGCAGATGTGGCGGTGAGATATGACGACAGTCCTACATATTAATGACTCTGAGTACCAGTCAGTCCATAGCCCGGATGGAATATTCAATTAAACCGTGGTATTTGCACACACCAATGTTCTCAGTCAGAGCAACGTTGGTTGTGAAAAGAGTGTGGCGTTTTTCATTCAGTTAAAAATAATGACAACCAGTTTGAAGTGGATGGATTCAATTCTGCCAACAGCAGACATCGATTCATTCGCAGATATAAAATGCCACAAGAGTGGTCTGGTTTTAGATAATGACCAGTAGGGAGATCGAATTATGAATTCGCTTTTTCTAATTCTTCAGGAATAGGAATTTGCGAGTTCCATCTCAAAAGAATCCACATTTTATTCTAGAGAAAATTCCCCTCTGTAACGTTAAGATAATTTGTACTGGCAATCGATACTAATAAAATATATCATATATTTTGTTAGTATCGATTTCATAATTTAACACTAATTATAAAAAAGATTTTGAAAAGGAATTTAATGAATACTCCATCCTGAAGCTCCTGACTTCGTGGTAAAGAGTCGTAACTTTCAAGAATGAAATTATTGAGTCATAACTCCAATAGATTTATACAAGGTGTTCCATGAGTCGTTCGCCATAGCCTTATGGTGAATGCGGGAAATCCAAGCCTTTCAGAAAAATTACCATTAGCTTCGGAGATACGGTTTGATTCATTAATATTGGCCTAAATTTACGATAGTTATAACTCTGGAATTTTATCCGATTTCGATCAAATTTCATGGGTTTAGTCACTTCGGGAAGCTTTTTCAAACAGTTCATGAAATGTCGATATTTTCAGGCCAGTACTCAGAATATGATGTTTTTCTTTCAAGACCCAAAATCTATATTTTATATATTCCTCACAGAAGTTTTGTTATAACCATGGAAAACCACATAATTTATTCTAAGGAATTCAATTTTCACTTTGCATAGGACACTTATCACAAGAGAATAGGAACCAGAGGAATTCATGCTTTATGTAGTTTTTCGAAATGTGGTCCTGTTTTTATTCCTTTGGTGATAATATTTATTGTCTTTTGCCGGGATTTCGAAATCTGTTCAAGTCTCTTTTATTTCGAAACCTCAGTTCCTACTGGGTGTGCGTAACAAAGTATGCAGAACCGAGTGGTGAAATCTTTTGAAATTTCATACTGCATTAGAGCAATAAATCATCTGATTTTAGAAGCTAGGAAATGTGTCGCAATGAAAGGACTCCATTTTGAACATCTCTTATAACACAACAATTCATTGTTGTTTTTGAATAATAATTAGGTTTCAAGTTTATTTTTTTTGATAAGTGTACCATGCAAAGTGAAAATTGAATTCCTTGATTTTGGGTCTTGAAAAAAAATCATGATATTCTGAGTACTGCCCTGAAAATATCGACATGTCATGAACTGTTTGAAAGAGCTTCCTGAAATGAACAAACCCAAGAAATTCGATCGAAATCGGACCTTGCATTACAGGGTTATAGCTATCGCAAATCTAGGCCAATGTTCATGAATCACCCCGTATCTCCGAAACTAATGGTTTTAGGATACAAAATAACCAAATTTTCGGGAAAGCCTGGATGCCCTGTATTCATCATTAGGCTATGGCCAACGATTCATGAGAAACCCTGTAGATATATGTACGAAATTAAGTTATCGGTGCAGGAGGTGGAAAATTTGCAGTCCACTGCTTTTCCTCAGAATGAAAGTGGTTAGTCATTCAAGGGAAAATAATTTTCAACTTTTCTAGTTCCAAACGTCCAATTGAATTTACTTATTGAATGATACTAAACATTCGAAAAATCTCGAAGAAAAAATTAAACAATTCAGATTAGATGTTAACATTGACCTCTACCCGCAAGTATAGAACCTATAGCATGCCCAATTCCATGAAACCATCTATGAACATTACATCCTGCTAGTCAACAGTTGAGGAGTCTGAAACATTCATTACAACTGCCCCTTTGAAAATCCTTCAAATCACTAACCCTTAAGGATCGGCATATTATTCTGAAATATACTGTACAATTGAATTCATTCGTTCCCGCAAAGTATCTATTGCGAAATTGTAAGAGTAGAAATGCTTGAAGGGGATTTTCATACAAAAAAAATTAAATAAACTCTAGAACTGGACCCGGAAACATGTCAATGCAGCCTTCGATAACTTGTAGCACACAGTTTGATCAGATGAGAGAAAAGTTAATATGAACGAAGTAAACTTTGTAGTACTTAGATGAGGAATGATCAAAGATGGAAAAATCCTTGTACCAGGAAGGAAATCAAATATAAGAATCACTTGTAAGCCACAAATATATTCCAAAGCTCTAAAATAGCTACCAAAAAGTTGACATTACTGATTTTTCTCGAGAAATAAGAAGATCTCTTGGTGGAGATGGATTATTACAAGGCAGCTATATGCACATCCACAGTTTGAAACGAAATATTCGCTTCTAGCATAAATGAAATAAAAACGACCTGAAAAGAATTATGAAATGAATTCTCAAGATGGGCTATGAGTACCTTAACCCAAGATAATAACATGAAAGCTCTGGAATAGTCAAAATTATATCGACAGCCATACAAACCACCGAATTTCTGAATCACTTCCATGAGTATTCCTCTAGAATAAGTATCGCAAGATATCTCGAAGAACTCTCAGGCCTATTCCTCCAATGAAATGCAATAAACATTTCTTGAACAATAGGAGGATGTTGGAAAGTACAGAATGCACAAATTTCCTTCAGTCTTATATTTCTTTAAAATTTCATACACCAAAATTTGAGTGCATTCTGCATAGTTGAACTTTTTATCAAGTCGATTATCTCAGTTCTTCTTCTCTGAACTACCTCATAAGCACTAATTCGCTCTACAAATGCTCCATTTGCATCTAAGGAAAACGGTAAGACACATTATAAAATATGAAGTCGCATACATTAGAGTGTTGGCATCCCTGTGTTCCCTTAGGGTTTCTAGAATTCACAATCAACATCAAATATTCAATTAACCTGATAATATAGTTTTCACCAGTGAATGAGGCATTGCATATATAATAAACTAACTAGATGGAGGGTTGATCAAATCGTTTCATCAGGATGGCGTTAGAGGGAATTGCTAACGTTAATAACATCAACACTGACATGAATAATACGACCCCACTTAAAGAGAGAACTTGTGTCAGTGATTGAGATGGAATGAGATTACCTCAAGTTCAATCTAGTACTTTGTAAACAAAACAGTTTAGTTTTCTACATTTGGGCATACGACACGAACGGAGATTATGGGGAAAACATTTAGAATCATTGGGTTTCATAGACTTTTCTCGCATGAGTGCGGAACACAATGAAACAATATGAGCTAGGCTTCTAACCTAGGATTATCCTAAAGATATGATGGCTGTATATAGTAGGTAAATTCATCAGAGTGTATTTTAACAATCTCGGCCGATGTTTAACTATCTCTACTTTCAACGTCTATTCTCATCTGATCAAGCAAGCAGATAAAACGAATGGGCGTCGAGATTCGCCACATGAGGATTGTACACAACTGATTGGTCATTTGAACAGTATGGGTTCACAATCTGACTCATCAATATGCATGGAACGACCTGTGATTTCGAATTATTATGAGGTAGGTTTGCTGATTTATGTAGCCTGGGCACAGCTATGACCGTGATAGTATATTCATTGGCAACAGTAAAAAAGAAACGATCGGTGCATGTCAGTCGAGAGTAAATCGCTAAATAATCAACTGACATTTTCAACATACTTTCATAAATGAAATCTTCGAACCTCATTTATATTATGAGGTTATCTGATAGTGAATAGTAAAATCTCTGAGTGGATCACATATAGTTCTTGAAATATAACCAAATGGGGTTGAATGTAAGAATAGTTTAAACTTAGCCTCGGATAGGTTTGTCTTATATCTCTATTATTCTTTTTCTTGTAACTCTAAAATATTGTCGATTGTACATTCCATGAAAAGTGAAAGCGATTTATTATTATTTATAACGAAAAACGTTAAATTATTAGAATAAATCATGTTATTTATTGATGACCTTCGCATCCGCCATTTTCTGATAGTCAAGTTTCAAAAACTCATTTGATTCGACAGGACAAAGTTCATTCAGTCCATTCTACAGAAAATCTATTTCAAATACAAGTGCAGAAGGCATCAATCTTCTTCCATCAGTTCAAAAACTAATATGAGCCTTCTGTACGAGAGGTGTACAGGGTATCCCAAATTGCTTGATTTTGACTGTTTTAAGTACTTCTGGACTAGATAGATAAAAACTTCATAAGGTGTCCTGGGCTCGATTTTTGTGAAAACACCATTAGTGAAAACCGTTTCACGATATCTTCTTTTTTTTTTTAATTTCGATTTCGAAAATGTGCCATAACTTTTTCAATTTCGAAAATATCTGAAAATGATTAAAACTTTTTAAAAGCGCTTTTTTCCCGGAAATGAGAAACAATATTTAATTTTTTTCTCGTGGAAAAAAAACACTTTTTTATATTAAATATGAACTCATTTTTTTTTTCATTTTGTTTCATAAAAAAAAATTTTGAGATAAAAAAAATTTAAAATATTAGCTTATTCCCAGTGAAAAAGTGCTTGTTGAAAGTTTTTATCTTTTTCAGATATTTTCGAAAATGAAAAAGTTATGGCACATCTTCTGAATCGAAAAAATTTCAAAATGTTGTTTTATCATCAAAACAAATGAAGATATCGTGAAACGGTTTTCACTATTGGAGTTTTCACGAAAATTGAGCCCCGGACTCCTTTCAACGTTTTTACCTATCTAGTCTAGAAGTACCAGAAACAGCCAAAATCAAGCAATTTGGGATACCCTGTACATAAGTTTTTCTACTATACTGAATTTTCATGGGAATTCATGGAATTTTTTCATAAATGTATCATTTAGAGATTTTCTGCATTTGAAAATATTTGGCAGAACTGTTTTTTGTATCACAAATTCGACAGATAAACCTAAGGATAAATCCTTGACAGTCTGTGTGAAACTGAAATATTTCTGCAAGATTTTGTTCTACGAAATGTGGCGGATTTGCCATAGATTTTCGAAATATTTATTCAAACTGAGATTGATCAAATAATAGATGTTAGATGCATACCTAATTGTTCTTGTTCACCTTCAGAAGCTCTGGAACTAGCTGCAGTAAAAACATGAATATAGGAAACTTGAGCGCAAAATGAAAATAATATTAAAAAAACATTGAAAAAAAAAAAAACAAAATACTTCGCCTTCACGGCGGCTGAATACATTCTTGACGAATAGGAATACCATCTTCAATTTATAGTCTCGGCCATCTGTAAGCCTTATTATAACACTCGTTCTTTGAAAAGCGAGCCATGAAGTGAGTTGTTTATGAATTTTGAACTCGTGCAAGGATAAAGTACCTTTTGCACTTGTATTATAAATTACCTATTCCCTTACAGCAGCTTGACACTACACTAAATTGAGACCTGAGTCACAAATCAGATGCGTGCACATAATAAAATCTTGCAGTAATTATGCGCGCATAATAATACGGGGGCAACTGATTTGTGACTCCGAATTCAGTGTCATGTCAAGCGGCTTTTAATCTGTTAATTCTGCCACATCTTGAACAAGTCAATAGTGCGAGAATATCTAAGTTTCACACGGTTTTCATGGTTATATTCAATCATTATATGTTGGCATCCTGTCACGGATTCATTCATTTTCTGTCGAATTCATGATACAAAAAACAGTTCCATTGCATAAATCAGTTAACGATATTTATGATGATATTTCATTAATTTCAATGACAATGAGGTGAATTTTGAACCTGTGGAAAAATATCAACGCCTTCTTTTAGTATCACAAATAACACATCGAGTTTCTTTATATTGTTCCTATGGTATTATTGAATTTGCGATATTTTGCGGTTCGATTGCAAGAGAAAATTACCCCGAGTTTCAGCATCGTCCATTAAATTTCAATGGTCCATTACAATTTGAACCCTTCATCCAATCGGATTGTCCCAGAGAGGATAGCGATAGATACTCTGGTTAAAGGTGGATTAAACGTTTGATGAATCTTTAAATTTGAATGTACGCTGCTGAAACTCATGGTAAGGATTTTAATCTCTCGTTTAGAATCCGAAAAACATAAAATTACGGCGTTCTACTTCTTGATACTATAAAGAGCTGAATTGAAGTCCCAGTCAATATTTGAATGATTATTGCTGTTTGTCATTTTTGAACAAATCGACTCAAATTGACCCAGAATTATACGACTTCAGGAAATAGTGGGTTGTATCTGCAAACTTGATCTCAACTAGTCCGTTTCATCGATTATGAGATCGTGAGACAATTATTTAGTACCTACTTCTATTGTTCTTGAGCGTAATTGGGCATTTCCAAACTACCACGGTGGTTGATTTGGCACGGAAAAATTTTTTGCTTGTTTGAGAGTAATGCAAATTTGAGGAAACCGATTGGAAGAAGCTGGAGCAATATTCTCGCTTGCATTTTAAATAATCCTACTCCTAGTGTCGTCAGTAACAGTTCTCTTTCATTAAAGCCTTGGAAATGTCCCAGCAAAAATTTACATACTCTCTGGAAAATTCATATAAATACATTTGTAGACTATATAAGTTTGATTTAGGTATTGATAATTAATCCTTATTGAGAGTATTTTTAAATATTTGTATATATTTCTTTGTTGAAATTACTCTGATCCCTTATATAAATCTCCTGAATAACCTCGTATTATCATCTAGGTTGAGTAATACTGTACTGATGAGTTTCATAAAGAGCTAAACCCTTCTTTCGCTTCCCATCCATGGTGGCATGCTCTCACTTTGTTTGAATCTGCCAACTCTCTTATAGTTTGTTCCACATTGAGGGAAATATTCACATTCAATTGAAATATTCATTGCATCATTCGAATTTGAATAATGTTTATTCGATAATTTCTATGAGTGAAGCTCTCTGAAACTACTATCAACATCATTCGAAAATAATATTGCGAGATGATGTTGAAGAAAAATCCTACGATAATGAATACCGAAAAACGTCCTTTCACGACATTATGTAACCGAAGAAATAACGTAATTAAATTATTCGGAGCATGAGAAGCCATTAAAATGCCTTCAGAAGCCTATAGAAAATCGCGGTGCCCCGACGAAGTTTGCGCAAAGCGAAACCGAGTAAACATCATTAATAAAAGCAATTTCGTGCGTGTCTCGGAGCCCTCAGAATTTCTTTAAATTGCCAGGGAAAGATTTCGCTCAGTTGCGAAGTTTCCGATCCAATCTTCATGATTCGACTGAAAGAAAAGAACGGGTTGAGGAAAATTTCATTTTTCATTTATGTCGTGCCGAGGTAATTCCAGCGGTTTTCCGGTCTATACGCTGCAGATACCGCAACTTTGGTGAGAGTTTGCCGGAAAAACTTCTCACTTCATGCTTGTGATTCCGTCTTCGAGGGAATTCCAGGAAACCGTTTTGTTCTCTTCATAAATCTTTCTGGGTGTTTCAAAATAGGAACTAAGAATTCGCTCAAAGAACTCATGTGTAATAAGGGATGTCTTGCAGAAAGCACCAACTCTCTATGTTTTCGTTCATTTTCCATCAAAGTTTTCTACTTACTGTACAGTAGAGAATCGGGTGGTGTTTGTTAATGATGATGAGTGTCACATCTCCCAAATTCAATATTTCGCAATTGACATTCATTATCCTAGTGTAATCAGAAAACTGATTAACCTTTTCATGAGAAGATCTTTGGGTGCGCCTTGATCTAATTTGACGAAAAACCTTCATGAACTTTGAAAGTTGCTTAAGAGTTGTGTACTACGAACAATACTCTGAAAATAAGTCTCATGAATTCAGCAAAAGGAAATTGTAAATTTATGTTTTTGTCATGATTTTTTCATCGTGAACATCTATTTCAGGACATTGTCATATTATTGTATTGCATTTCATACGTCAACTTTAGATCTGATGGTAATGTGAGTCAAGTTAAATCATTTCATTGAGATCAGATTCAAAATGGCGAATGCGCCTGTCGTCGAATCCACATAGGTACAGGTGTTCCTAAATTCATGTGACCAATTTCAGGTGAATGCTCATATTAAATTAAGATGGGTCTTTTCCATAACAACATTTCCTCAGCCTTCCTCTTTCCAAGTTATCACCCTTGAAATGTGGTAACTAAAATAAAGTTTTTTTTTTTCATAAAATTCAAGTAAAGCTAGAAATTTTCGTGTACTCAAAAGGAACTTACCACAGGTATTTTTTTCAATATTCCTGTTATTTTATACGGGGGTGAAATTGGCAACCCTCACTTTATTTCCAATCAAATCTTTTTTTCGAGATGAAGTTTCATGAATTAAAATTATAAATTAAAATTATGGTTATTTTCGTTATTTCCCAAAACCAATAGCTGAAGAGAAAATTCAAACATGAGGTTTGTATGCGTTTTTACTCACAATCTTTCAGATCAATATCGAAGATTCGGTAACAATCATTATTGTACTCGCACTGATTCTCATAATTATGATATTATAACAATTCTTTTCAAAGCAACTTCTAAGTCCGCATAAGTTAGTTGATTCAAAGATCGTTTGGATCTGACACTTCATTATCCACTTCTTATGCCTATCACCATCTTTTCTAGACATCATATTCACAATCTAATTGTCTGACTGGTAATTTGAATCCCCAAGACCAAAACTTCGAGTAGCTGCAGAACAAGAATCCGAGCACTCTTCTTTTTAGGGAAGAGGGAGGGGAGATAAGAAAATGCGAACGAAGCTCACATTAACTGGTGTGCCACTAAATAAGTGATGCGCTCTTTTGAAAAGGTTCTCCTTCGGTAAATTCTGTAAATTTTGCACAAGATCTTCGATGCTACTAACATTTTTAAATATAAAACATGATGTTGACATCAGTACTTATGCAAAATTGCGAGCATATTTGAAACGGCAAAATGTTTGATATAAACCAGAAAAATCGAGTGTTCTCTCTGAAGCAAACATCTCCAAACAATGAATTTCTCCCTAAAAATGTAAGATTTCAATTACTTCAGTGCGTATTGAAAATGATTCCCAAAAACATTGCAACCTTCATGAAATTAGGAAATGTTAATGGATTCGCAGAAAATGATTTCAGAAGTACTTCAGCGACATCAGCAAATACAGGTCGAGATTAGGGGGATAGAAATCCAGTGGCTGGAAGTTATGTGAAGAATTCTTTGCACGGACAAGTAGAACTAACAAATATGCTGTCTCATGCAGAAAATCCTGGAACGTCGGCAGCATCATAGTATTCCGAAATCCATAACAGGTCTTTATTTCATTACTGTGAATAGTAAGGATTATTCGAAAGTTAACATTTGATTATTCCAAATGAGTTTTTCCTTCTTTCTAGGTACATTAAATGAGTTTACTCTAATTCATTTTGGAATCGCCGAAGGCATTGATATTCTTACATGTGTTCAAAATGAATGAACAAGTGTCAGAATGAGTCTTTTGTATGAGTATCATACATTATTTTTTTCCAATTCGTTGAATTTTCATCGAAATTAATGGAACAATTCCCTAAATATCGTCAAGTGATAACAAATGGTAAGGAAAAAGTTATAATTGACCTTGAGCAGAAATCTTAGAGCATTTTCAGAATGCTCAAAGAAGGATTGATGTAGGAACAAAGGCAGTCTTGCATGGAGACAATTTTTTCGTTGAATCTACAACATTTGGCTTCTTCAGTTGCCATTTGTAATTTCATTCATTCTTCATTGAAATGTTGGGAACATACGCATCAAAAACCACTGAATTACATATTATCTCTTTGTTCCAGTCCTGATATGAAAAATTCAGCCAACCGCGGACGCATAATGAACAAATGGCCATCAATCCGCATTCCCATACGAACATTTGAAACGTTAGCGTTCAATTCAGATGGGATTTCCACAGTTGAATAATGGGCACATAATGCGTTCAGAAAAACATGAATATAAATCAGCTCGGCGTTGTCAAATGTTCCGAATTAATTATGGCGGCTTTGAGCGATAATTCAAAATTTCGATGTTTTGTTAGGTCCGTTTTTGCGGCTACATTTCGTAATGAAGTTTTGATGAAACGAGGTAACGAATTGGTACCATCAATCAATTCGAAAAACGCAACAAAATTCGCATCGGCTCTCATCTATCATCTCGAAAATAATTTATTTACCCCAATGATCAAGTATTGCGATGCATTGAATGCAATTTTCGAATTTGGAAATGCCATTACATTAATAAATGGAGGCTCCTCTAGCCCAATAGTCCGAGCAATAGCTCTACCGCTTTGTGCCGAAGACTTTATTGTTGGATACGTTGTTAGGCGTTATTGTGGATACGTTGAGGTTTATGTTGAGTAAGATGAGTTTTTGTAATTCAGGGAAAATCCGTGCATTCTATTTTTGTAGAACAAGATTGTGGGAGAGCATACCTACAGAAAACCATTATGCTAAGAAACATTTTTCAATGCGAGAAAACAGATATTTATTGAAATCGCCATTGATTCCAATGAAAATTCAGTGAATTAGAGAAAATAATGTATAATACTCGTACATAAAGCTCATTATATCGCTCGTTTGTTCAAAAACTTGCCACCTCGTGGCGAAAATTAAAAAAAAATGGTATGGCCATAAAGTTATTCTAACCTTTTCGCAGACAATTTAGGTAAATTTAGATTATGCATTATCTTGATCAGGCAGATCAATTCAACGAAACTATCTCCTGAAGGTATAACTGCTGAAGATACCAGACAGTCGAACTGGCGGAACGTCGAGAATTAATCCACGACGACGACCGAAATGCTCGAAAAAACAAGTGACAACGATGGCCGCGAAAGCCTCAACCAATTAATTTTAAACTGTATTTATTTATTTAATTCGATATCACGTTATTTCAGTTTGTGACCTCTACCGTTGAACGCAACTTTGTCTAAAATCAAAAAGAACCATGAAAATAAAGTGTTTTTTTTTCAAATTTTGGGAATCATCACCCTGAAGGGCTAGTTTTTGAAGAAACTTCTTCAATTCTTTATCCAAGAATTATTAATATTATTCAATTTCCAGAAAAAAATAAACTGAATAACTTATGGTGTACTTTTTTTTCAAATTATCGCTGCTTAGCTTGGACTTTATCTTTCACACTCCTCGTTTCCTTCTTCAACATCATATATAAAAAGGGCTTCGATAGTAAAATATGAGGCTAAAAACGATGTATGTAATTGCAGAAAACTGAAATTCGACAATAATGATAAACTTCCAAAGACTGTATATGAAAAACCATTGGGTCTACAAAGACAGTTCGGGTATCATATTGTAGGAAATTTAGTCTTTTTTGAAATCGTCTTGAAGAATATCTTCCGAAAACGAGTTCTTCAGGGTGATATTTTCCAAAATTTGAAAACACAAATTTTTTTTCAAGGTTATTTCGATTTTTGACAAAGTTGCGTTCAACGCTCGAGGTCACCAACTTGTATTATTCATAAGGCCAACATCATGAACAAGTCTGCAGAAACTCGGAACTACCGGATTTGACGCATACTACCCAATACATTCAGGCGACAAAGTTACTCATTGTCTTCATTGTCCACCACCGCATCATTATTTTAATGTGGCTTATTTTCAACTTGATTTATCTTCTGAAGTATTCATTGACATCAAATGATATAAAAGGAAATTTTTACTGAATTGATAACTTGTGATGAATACTCGCAATGTATTTACTCGGATAAGCATCAACAGTGTATTCATAAAATCGCCCTTTCAAGTAATGATTTATTTTGATAGGAATTTCATTAGCATAAAAAAATGGTAAGTCAACTTTGACAGATAGATATATGTTGTAGTTTTGCGGAACTATTGAACATGTACATTTCTGTCATACATTGTAGTGTTACAGTTTCTGCATCGCATGTCAGAATACCTAATTATGGCTGATTTTTGTGCATTATTGAAGTTGTACGAAAATATAACCTGTCATTCGCGGATAGTGTAGAATTGTAAGGCTTGAGGGTATATTCTAAAATAAGTTGCAGAATTGGCTCATATTCCTTCTCCCACGAGTAAAAGACGATATTTTCTCCATTTCAGTCAAGTTTTGTGAAATACTCTAGAAATGCAATTAAAAATTCAGATTCTGCTTTCAAGAAACTTTTGTATTGTATCTTGGCAGTTAGTGTGACTGGTGTGCAAATTTACGGAATTTGAATTGATTTGATATGAAAATTGATAGGATCGGTGGTCAGTATTGATAACCGCAAAACGAAAAATGTATCTGAAAACAATTATGTAATGAGTTCAATACAGCACTATTTTTAGTACTGTAATGATATTATGATACTGAAATAGAGAAAATATGTTTGAAATCGGTTAAGTAGTTCTTGAATTAACCGGAAACATAAAATTTTTCATCTTTATAATATAAAATTTATTGAATAAACATTTTCCAGTTACAAAATTGTGAATCTAAAACTTGTTCGAACTAACTGGAACTGTAGCAATTTCGAGTATGAAAAAATCGCCAAAATTCCCGGAACAAATTTTCTTGTTAAGTTTTCAAAAATGCAACTTTTTTTCTGCGTTTTCGAGTCCATCTACTATATATAATTTAATTTTCTTCCTCATCGATGAAAGGACTTGAGCTTAGTTAAGATGATCGCGCGATTACGCGCGATCCTGAGTAGTCATATAGAAATGTTCATATGGTCGCGCGTCATCGCGCGTATATTGGCGATCACGCGCGATCGACTTTGCTATGTCGCCAGTATCTTGTTTCGCTCGACGTCCCAACCCAAGTATTGAAGAACAACTGTCAGGCTTAGAGGTGTTCAGATGATTCGCGCGACTAGACGTACATATTGACAGAGATTTCAATGACTTTTTCTGTGCTCGGAATCAAAAAATGACAGTAGTCGCAGGCATTGTCGAGCGATCATGTGAACTTAGCCTTATTCAGAATCAAACTGAGTAATCAGATTGGTTTTGTTCATTCAATTTCTTATTGAGTAAAAATTAAAAATCTTAAAGGTATAGCCATTCTATTTCTTGAAAACTCTCCAACGTTTTTGTATCATTCTCGGAAATATTCGACTGCAATAATTTTTCATATAATTCTGATTTAACAAGATGACTTTTCAAGTTTTAAATTACCACAATTATTATTTCCTCTGCGGTAGCCTTTCATTTAAAATAAAAGCATATCTATTTATAATTCTTAGTTATCAAGAAAGTCCATCAACAAGTTAATGGACTGCAATTTCTTCAAATCTAATTATTTTGGCGTTTTTCACCTCGGATACACATCATGATTTCAAGATATTTTCTACAGCCTTTTTATATTCCATAACCACAGCTTGAAGGATTAAAAAACTATCTAATTAGATGATTCGGACGAATATTCCGAAAAGTAGCGTCCTTATAAGTTATGCCAACTTCAAACTCCGCCGAATTTAGGCAATGACCTCTCAATTAGAGGGTCGATTAGACCCAGACGTCTTCTGCCTTTTGTCTCGGACGGAATATTAATCGGAAACCGGAAAACTTCATTCGCAGACTCCTAATTGCGATTCCTCGGATTTGAAAAGGTGGTCGGCGAGCAAACTAGAAGTCTCGCATCTCTTTTCACCGGCCAAAGCTGGATCGGATGCGAGAGCGTGCAGGAGACCGAAAATGGTTTCAGAAAGCAGGAAACGGAAACGTTGAAATAGAATAGATCGGCGGGCGAGCGGAGGTGCCACAAATTGGTTGGTTCTGAATGGATCCTAATGCGGACTTATCGGGATAAATCGTTTTATAATTATTTTCCTGCAGTTGTTGCCGTTTCATTGTTCGGGTCTCCTGGCTAGGTTAAGTTTGGATATTGGGAGTCGGGCATTCCCCACACGAGTCGTTTTGCCCATGCTACGCGTTCGGAATGAGTTTGACGCTCTTCGAGAGTGCGAAAAGAAAATTGTCGTCTACCTCGTTTCTTGTGAGCGCGGGGGTCGTCAAACTATTCCCAAGAAAATGCCAGTTGCAAATCTGTTGTCGAAGGCGTTTTTGAGTTTTATGGGATTGTACGAAAGACCCATTGCCATTCAGTTGAAAAAATCTTTTTGTTGAATAAGTTACACTTGAATAATATGATGATTGTTTCAAGACTTGGGATGCAAATTTCATGAGATTTATTGCGAGAACTCAGTTAAAATTCAGCATCAATCCTTACAGATCAAGAATAGATTGATGAAGATAATTTTGGGAAATCCTATCAATGTCATCATGAGATAACAAATGTCATTAAACAGAGTAAAATGTTACTTGAATTCGGCTCGGGCAGAGGAACGCACTCAGGGCCGCGGAAGATTTTATGAATAAATTCTCAGAAGTAATATTTTTTCAATTTTCGTCAAAAACATGTTAGAAGTTGTGCATGATTTGAATATTTCGTGGTATTTATATGTGTCAATGATATTTCATGTGGGTTGTTTCATTTTCATATACCGATGCACTTAATATGCACTGTCATATATTTAAGACTATTGATCCATTTCACGTGAATTGATATAAAATATATGATTTTCAAATTGAGAGTCATATGAGAATGTTACATAATGATGTTGATTCAATTTCTGAATTCCGTTATTCACGTTTGAACTTGCGAGACTCCCATCCTGATGAATAACAAGAAGGGGCGGAATTATATTATTCGTCCAGGGCTCGGCGCGGCCATGAAGGCTCTGTCAAAAGAGTGGAAATTTCATTTTTATGTTATATGGGTCATTTTCGAAAAAAATAAACTTTTTTTCATCATCATTTGAAACAAACTTACCAACTCAGTAACAAGTTCTATTCCTCACTTTATTCAAACTATATATTATGTTTTGCTCGAAAGATTATTGATCATCAACATTTTAAAAACTGAAATAGAATAATAATAATAATAATATTTTTATTGATCCTCTAAGACATATAAACATACATGTGTAGGACAGGTTAAAAGAAAAAGATTGAAAAAAATTTCTCGACTTAAAACAAATTATTGTCGATAATAATCAGCAACAGTGTAAAAACAATTTTTCTCTAATTATTTTTTTGAATTTATTCAGTTCAAGAGATTTAATACCTGTTGCAATGCATTATCGAAAAGTATAGAATGACTGGGAAAAAAACACCAACTGGAGAATACGAATGCCATATTCATGTAAGTACAACAATTTAATTTTTTTCCCCGACCAATTCCCACTCAACTCCAGAAATCTATCCGTTCGGAAAAAACTATATGAAACGAAACTCAAAATGAGAACCCCTAAAGTTATTCAATTCATTTATTTCCGTGTTTTTGTTCCCCTCAATTTCCGTGAATAATTTATATCATCTTTCCTCTCCAGTCACGTAAAATTGATTTTTAATTAAGTGATCATCAATAATGCATCAAAACCTGTTATCTACGCCTAGTTTTCATTCTTGTCGTGTTGTCATCAACTATTCATCGCAGGAGAACGGTAAGTAATTGAAAGTCGATTAAGACCAGGTATCCAGCCTGTCACCGGGCCTTTTGGAGTAATGATTTTATGCTCTGATATGAAATAGATCTATCATTTTCAGTGACGATGATTAGTTTATATATTTCAGTCACGAAACCTTCTATTTTTTATCTACAAATGAAAATCATCTGCGTTCTACGATGTCAAAATTCAAAAACGAGCCACGATGTGCCAAGATTTTTAAATGAGCAAGTAATAGGGTGAGCCTTCTGTAAAAGTATTAAATAAATTTGAAGGAAAATAACTTCAGTGAAAACTTTTCGAAGATTATCGACCAGGATCTTCCTTCCCAATTATAAATTATTTTTTCTAATTCAAGAAATTTTTATCGAAATTAAGCTTAAGTTATGTTTTCATCGACAAAAATTTCCCTATCACACTAAACATGTTAGTTTAGAAGTATTGAGTGTATTGCTCAGTAGACCCTTTCATTTTTTGCACGATTTTTTGTTGGGTATCTTAAACATTAAAAGTATGAAAGCTCTGCAAATGAAAAAGAAAATGTAAGGCAGAAATTAATCGAGGAATTGGCCAGAAACTTGTGGCTTAATAATTATAGTTTCCAAATAAAAAAAGTACCTATCATCTGTTCATATTTCGGCGAGTAGTTCGGATTTGTTTTCATTTCTGCTTCATGACGCGAAATCGGTCTCGATGACTACTAAAATTTGTTCTGAAGTTGTTAATGTGCTAATAAACTACGTTTTTTACTAAAAATAATAGTTTTTTCATAATACAAGTGCGGAAAACACTTTATTTTTTCACGAGTTCAAAGTTCAGAATCGAGCCACGAAGTGGAGAGTTCTTGAATGAACGACTGTTTGAGTATCATATAATATTATTTCTATTTTTCAGTATCCTAATGAGTTCATAACAGTACTATTAGTAGTGATATAATGAACTCTTTACAGCATTGATTTTAGATATATTTTTCGTTTTGTGGTTGTCAGTACTGACCTCCGATCTTATAAATTTTCAAATCAAATGAAATCAATTCAAATTCCGTAATCTGCCAAATTTCCTAAGTCATACTAATTGCCAAGATGCAATTCCAGAGGCACTAGAATGAATAATTTGAATTTTCATTTGAATTTCACAATTTTTTCACGAAACTTGACTGAAATAGAGAAAATATCGTCTAATACTCGTGGAAGATGGCAATTCTGATCCTCATGCTTTCGAAAATTTTCTCCTTCGTCGCTTGCTCGTTTTCGAATTTCTCATTCGTGTTGGAATAAGAGCCCATTCTGCAACTCCTTTCAGAATATACTATTCTCTAATTCACTGAATTTTTATTGAATCTCATGAAATGTTTCCGTAAATATCATTTAGTAATTTTTGCATCGGGATATTTTTTTTATCAGAACCTTTTCTCTATCACTAATTGACAGTTGATGGATTTATTCACGACAGCAGAATTCCGAGGACTCTAATTTTTCAATTACTTGAAATTTTGACTCGCATTTTGATGAACAGGCTTGAGTTTTTGTGTTTAATCCAAGGTTCAATTGTTTTAACTATTTTCCGTTTATTATCTGAAAGAAGATTCTTTCTCAGATTGATAAATAACATCTTCTCGTTTTTCATGAGATCACTGAGGTATTCAAATAAATTCATGAATGGGGTGACAAAAGAAAAAGGGCAAATGTTGCTAGGTCTCCTGTGCCTATTTTGTATTCTCATATTCCGTACCTTTGCGGGTGAAATCTTACATACAGACCCCAGAGATTAGGAATTCCTTGTAAACGTATCTGTGGGAGTAGAATTTCTCGATGCAGTTGAAGCGTACATTTAGGAGTGGAAAATCCAAGATCGGAACCATCTACTGGAATTATTTCCAGGAACCAATATATTCTTTTTGTTTCGCAGATTATTTATGCATTTGTAGAGTGCTTTCTTGAATGGAACTGAAGATCTAATTGAAGATTGGGATTTAAGTTTTTTGATATGAAGGAACACTTAAGAATGAGCCTTGTTGGCCAGGGTTATTCCCTGAGAAATTAAATAAAAGTAGTTTTTTGTCGAAAATTTCATAACCCCTTTACTTAAGACAATCAGTTTTGGCATAACTTCTTCTTCTTCAGGTGCCATCTCCTTTCAAAAGGTTGGCTATCAAAATGGAAACTCTCATCCTCGATATTGCAGCCCTGAATAACTCAACGGAACTGCACTTGTACCATTGCTTCAAAATTTCGAACGCTTCCAGGCGATTACTGCTATCTTACTTTCTGCTTCAACGTCCAAGCTTTCCATACCATTGACAAGCCCAGGGGAGACTCAAACAGATTTTAACAACCTGATTTTGAGTTCGCATTTTATTGAATACACTTCGAGCTTGGCCAATCCGGACCCGAATTTCTTCGACACACTCATTACTCTCATTAACAATGATTCGCAGGTATTTATCCTTCCATTATATTAGCATTACATAAACTGAAAATCTACAACCTCAGATTGAACTCAAACAAGATAGCGGCAAACTACAGGTGTCTCATATGCTGGAAAGATCTAACGCTGTCCTGGAGAACATAAAAAATCGTTACATCCAGGATTCTCGGCACTTATCCCCTTACGTCCGTACCACCTATCCAGAAGCGTCGCCAATTGTCCCGAATTGATTCTCCCGCAATTTTCCGAATGCTCCTTGCGGATTACGGGCTGGTTTTCGTCTCTCATCTGGCACCGGGCCAGCGTGGACCCCGGAATATTATGTTTCGGGAGGAAGTTCCCAGTGACTTATGGACTGGAAGCTTGGCGCGAATCTGCAATGGAAATACTTCATACCGGCCTCCACCTTACGAGGCAGAAAGTTTCGCGTGATTTATCTTCGGTGCGCCGAGGCTTTTGTACGATTTCAATTAGGGGAAGGAGTTGCGGGATGTTTTCAGTCCAAAGCGTTTTGATCTTTGCCAGGTTTCCACTCGGTGGTTTTCAGATGAGGGTTCGAGTTTCGGGAAAAACAGAGAAATGCTTGATCTAACTCGGCGACAATTTCAAAATATGTGGTGACACAATGTCAGCTATACAACGTGCCAAGAACGTAACGTAATTCGTCAATAATTTCTGTATACGAAGAATTATTATGGAAAATCCTGACACCCTCAGATTTTTCATTTCGAAAGCAAATCATCGAATGCTCTCAACAATTCATGTTCTATAGAAGTTGAAAGTTCAATGAAAACTTTGTGTCTGTTGCCAAATCTATAACCGGAAACCTATATAAGACTGACAAACCTTTAGGTAATACTCTTGAAACACGGTCGGCAATCAAATTTCATCTGAAGAAATTCACCTTAAATGTTGTAAGAGACGTCTTGAGGCAACTTCGAAAAAGTAAATATTCAGACTACTACGAGCTTTCTGTCACTCTTTCATTTATTTTCCTCCTGAAAAGTTCAATGTTTGTACACCAAAAAAAAAATGTTCTAACAGTGTACACAGCGAGATACACGGTCACGCTACTAGACACAATGATTAGATCAGAAAATACTTCGTTAGGCTGAAGAAGTCCCAACTGAGCCCAAAACGGTTGGCTGTTGATATTTATACGGGTTTGTTAAATTAACTGAAGTGTCTCCGAGAGTGTCTCTGATTGGAAAAATTGAAATCCATTATGAAGTCAAGATTACTTGAATTAGCCATTTTTTCTATCAAAGAATTTCACATGTGACTTAATTTTTGTATATTGATCTGATATTTAAGTTTGTATTTTGCTTTTTCTAAATGTATTTGTTTGTCTGATATTCTTAATCTAATGATTCTTTTTAATTGACGAGTGTAAGCAGCAATATTGTAATGCCACGAAAAATAAATCTAGATATCTTTATTTTTTCAAATGGGTATATTATGGATTATGATACATCAAATTAATGAAGGGTAATTTGATTAAAGTTATCAATGAAAGGAAAATTGGTCAATGCGATATATCAAGAGCAATATTTTCCAATAAAAAAAAATTTTGTTTAGGGTTGAGGGTACGAATTCTCAATTTCAACTCCACGAATTTCTCAAACTTTGAAAAATAGAAATCTGCGGGTAAGAGGATATTTTGAAATATTTATTATTTCAACAATAAGAGCCTGCCACCAATCACAAATTTTTATTTTTGTAATAAAAAAAAATGCTCAACAAAATCATTTTTCAGTCACGTTGCTAAATGTGGAATTGAATTTTCTTTCATCTGATATATCATAAGAAATAAATTCCTATTGCTAGGTGTCGAGCGTAACGGGTGAGAGAATTCAAAACCATAGAATCTTTGGAAATTAGAAATCCATGGATCCATGGATAATAATTCGTATTCAAATACAGTATATTGAATATAATGATGCAGTTCTCTTCAATCACAAATTATTTCCTGATTTTTTTTATGAAAACGGCACAACCAATTCTACATTCAGCCACATCGCTGAATGGGTAATTAAATGATGTAGTTTTCTTTTGATATATATGAAAATCCATATTCATATTTTCACTGGAAAAATTAGAGTAGTTTGGTTTGGGGCGTAGGGGGTACGAAATATTGAATTAAAAAAAGCACAGGATTCTTCTTCATACAAGAATTATTGACGAGTTACGGTACTTCTTTGGCACGCTGTACATGCGATTTAATTTTTTTTAAAGAGGAAGAAATTATTTAGTGGACGAACTTTGAAATAATTATTCCTTTCTATATCACTTCCTATAATATATGCAATTCCCATATCAAAGAGCCTTGAAATATTCAGGTGAAACAGCCTCAAAACGATTCAGAAGGCGTCCTTTATAGGCGCCCCATAAAAAAGAGTTATTTGGTTCGGTTTGAACTTCGACATCTATCTCATTGATTCTTGGCCATCCATCTGGATACTGTCCTGAAAAAGTACCGAAATAAAAATTATCCGCGAACTATATTTCACGAACGAAATTGATGAGTTTTACCGAGAAACCTCTGGAGGCAAACTTTTAACATTCATCTACACAATTTGTCTCTCAGACTGCCAGAATAGTTTTGGTTCCCGTGGTATTTGAAATCGTCTTAGAACTAAGATGGATTCTATCGGATTACTTCAGATTAGGGTGATCTATTGGAGCGATTCCCCACTGAACTTCGGAGATGGTGAATGGATAATATTCAATTCATGTGTTCTGCAAATATCCTTTCAACCATGAGGTGAAAAACTTTGTGATGTTGATTTCTAATCTTTGTTGGACTTTTGTTATTTCAACAATTTTTGATATGTAGTTACTCAACAATTCAAGTAATTTGTGAAAACAATAAAATTTTAAATGTTAGTCTATTGTTAGATAGACAAAATTTTACAAGAGAGATTGATTTTTCCGTGCATGCAATATTTCATTAAGAAAAAAATGGACTATTCCTACGAGAGCAAGTATATGCAAGGAAACGTTTCATTTATTTCTGAAGGGAAAATTTTGAGGTAACTCTTGAAACCAAACTATGGAACAAGGTTTATATACAAGATCTTTATGAATAGTTCTCGGAATCATTGGGCGCATTCACCGAACGAAGATTTCGCTAATGCCACCAGCATAAATTGAAAGCGCTCCCCAAAATGCCCACTGCTCCAGAACGTGTTGAGCTTGTACCATATGTGCCACCGGACCATTTCGCAACAGTTGCTCAACGGTTACGTTCGGTGAATGCGCTCATTGTAACATTCTAGTTCGCTTTGGATTATTACTAATTTCGATAGGGAGACTTTTGCTTTCAATATTTAGCGGTTTTCATTAATTCAGGTCGTTTTATAAAATATTTCAACTATGATACACAAATCACGTCCTTTTCAGCTATGAATTGACAATTATGGAAAATGGGGTTAGAAAAGTCTTTTTAAACACAAGTTTCTAATAAAGTGACTTTTGTTTCTCTATGTGTTGACTTCTTTACTTGTTGTAGGTAGGCTATATATGATGATAAAAAATGAATAATCGAAAATACAGGGTATGAGTGAAATTTGGGTCAAATTTACCATTTACATAATATTGTATAAATTATACAGGGTGAGTCTTTGACTTGTACATATATTCAAACCATAGATTGTTGAGGTCAAAAGAAATACTTTTTTCGTATAGCATTTTTTCTGATTCAGCCTAGATAAAAAGATATAATCATCTCAAACTTTCATAATGAGCTATGCCACCCCTAGAAATATGACACTAAAATTTTTCCCAGCATTAGATCTACCACCTGAACCTTCGAGAAAATGTAGCAAAAATTTAATTCTGCGAATATTCTGAACAGAATTTCTTAACTTCGTATTAATTACTCGAAGAGAACGCATTTCACGAGATTTCACGTGAAATACTTTTGTTTTCCAAGATGGCCAAATATTCATTAAATGGCATTCAACTCATTTTTAGGGGTCGGGATCATAGATTTTCTGCTATAATTATAGAATGGAATGAGTAGGTATTTGAAAGATTAACTGGAATGGTATATATCGGTCATAACAAAAAAAATTGAATATGTGAGTTAAATTTTGTATTCGTAAAAGATTTGCCACATTAATTAGAACCTATATTCTGAAAATCATTTCATTCGATGATATCGTTCACGAGATATATTCGAAAATTACATTTTTTTATGGATTTTCAACAGCCTGTATCTTTCTAACCGAGCCGAATCGAAAGAAATGGTAGAGACAAAAAGTGTTTCTTTTGACCTCAGAAATGTCCCGTTAAAATATATGTACAAGTCAAAGACTCACCCTGTATATAATATATGAGACTACAGCGCATTCGAAGATGAAATCGAGAATGAATAATATAACAAATATCTCAGATACAGGTAGATTCATAGGTTATTTTTGGTAGATTTTAGATAATAGGTTGTACCTCGGTTATAGCTGTATCTGAGATATTTCATCTCTCGTTCTCTCTTTGGATGCTCTCTCATATTTTATGATTTCGAGTGTGATGTTCTTAGCTGCTTATTATGTGAATTGTAAGTTTGACCCAAACTCACTTCATTAAAAACCGTTATTTCAAAATTTTTTTTCCTACAAAATTGCTGGGGTGAAAAGTTTACTCATAAAACGATGAACTTAAAACCCATCAAAGCTCACTGTGATGGCAATGAAGACCGTCCCTGTATCACCAGATATATTGTTATTGGTCTAGTCTGGACATTATGAGCGATTTCATTCTCGATCAGACGATGATTTATATACAGGGTGTCCCGGATATGATGGTAAACATTTTAATAAGAGATGGAGCAAACCTATAGGATCACGATATATCCTCATATGCAGTATCTAGGATATCTATATTCTGATTGCCAGAGTGTTTTTCAAATTTGAATGGAAATTAAACCACTTTATATCCTGAACGGAATCAACGACTTATCTGAAATTTGTAAAAAGGGTAGCTTTTATGATCATTCGATTCGCAAGACCTTATCACGAAAATTTGGACAGATCTAAATAGTATGCGAAATCACCCTGTGGAATTAATTTCCCCAACATCTGCGTAAAGTGTTCCTCTCGCTGTACCTACTTTTCATTTTCTTTCAATTTGCCAAATAATATTGCATGGCACTTTCAAGGTTACCGAGAACTTTTTTGTTTTCTTGATAGTAACAATAATTTTTTCTCTTCTGTCGATATTCATCATCTTATTCATCTCATAACAAAGTGAAATGTGGATCTTAATCAATTGAATATACATTATAGAATGTTGATTTCAGTTTTCATTCGATGGAATATATCAGTTTTCTGAAACGTAACCCAAGAACGGGTGGGTATTCAACAATTATTTATTTTCGAAACATTTAATTAGCAGGAAAAAACTATAATAAGAAATGATGATTAAGAAATAGATAAAATAAAACAATAAAACAATAAAACATTATGTGATCGAAATAAAGAACTTCATCTGAATACATTCCTCAGCTCTTTAAACTGTATAATTTATTGTTTTCGGTATCATCTTAGGCTCATTCACAATTTCAACACATATGATTTGGATATTAACGGAAGAAGATGTGTAAATATGTCAGTCATTCTAAAAAAACTGACAAGTAAATAATGGTGGAAACATTAATAATAATAAATATTATTTGTCAAATGATACACCAGACCATTCTGATCATTCACTCAATCTATCCGAGAATCTATCCTAATAAGTCTCAGTCAACGATAAAGTGGCAATAAATCGAAGATGGCTTCTATAAGAAATAACATCAAATGAAATTATCTCTACAGCTCGCTCAACAGTTATTTGATTAATGGCATTCATTAAGATTTATGAGATAAATAGGATGATGCATATCGACACAAGTGACAAAATTATTGTCACTATCAAGAAAAACACAGTTCTCAAAAATCATGATGCCATGCATAATCATTTCGAATATTGAATGAAAGATAAAACATAAATCTCATTGCACAATGTCCAATTTTTGTGATATGGTCCTATAAATCCCATTAAAATGTTTCTCATCTTATTCGGGACACCCTGTATAGATTTTGGGAAATTCAATGTTATAAAAATCCACATTCGATATTATATCCAACATACTGCATACACACCTCGATACAGACAAAAAATCTCGAGAACAAGCAGAAACATGTTTTTGAAATTTGTGTTCTCCGAATTGAAGGTTGAGAGGGAATTTCAAAACTATGGTTTTTGTTATTTTTGTAATCGAAGTTGCAGATCTGAAGCAAAAACTTTTTAAGTGTAGTTCAAATGAGAGTTCAAATTTCTTTATTTTTAATTCTTGTTTAAATACGTTTTGAATCAATTGAGCTTCTGAATTCATAAAATACAATGGATTGCTGAAAAAATGAGGAATGAATGTTAGGTACTATTTTCGTCGAGTTCTTTGTACTGAAGGGTTCACTTTCCTCCAATTATAAAATATTAACAGAGCCCAAACTAAACAGTTGCCAATGAACTCATTGTGTTCATATCGATGATTTCATGTTAGCTAAGAGAATATCGAGGATATTATATTGTCTCTCGTTCATATACCTACTCATCGAAACAGCTAAAGTTAGTGGCACTTCAGCAAGTATATGGTTTCTCTGTTTCTGGGAACTTCATGCATCATGTAGGGACAATGTGCCTTCTGCTCCTTTTTCATAAAGAATTTATAATATGAATAATTTTGTTTAGGTCACGAAGAAAAATGGTTTCGTAGAGGGAATTTTGCAACAACTTGGAAAATATGAAAAACCATAATTTGGTATGAAGATTTTCAAATCAGTTTTCCAAAATTCTTCCAGCTCTAATTTTTGCATATTGTGCTCTAAAAAATTATTATTTTTTTTAACGAAAATAAATTTGAAGGAATTCGAAGTAATAGTTGTGCAAAGAACAATAGTGGGATTTGTGTTGTTCTCCATTTAATCAAAACCTTACACAAAAGCCATTCAACTATTGGAAATCACCATTCCATTCTCCGTATTCTGCGTTTATTTCGAAAGAACTACGAATTCTTGATATTATTCGAAATTTAGAAGAGAAAATGAAGTCGCAAAGTAGTGCATGGCAATTCACGAAATGAAAATATTATTTTTCTCATGGTTTGAATGATGTTCTTCATTCATCATCAACTTAAAAAACAACATTGCTAATTGGATTTCTCCCCAATTTCTTCTAATTGCGGAGGTCACATTCGAAGAACATCGACTATGGGGCAACGCAATTCTGAAATCAATCAATTTAATTTCGATGTGGGTTTGTAGTTCTCAAGATGGAAATATTAAAATCAAGACCTGAATATATGATTGGGCGGTAAGTGATAAAATTCCTTGAAGTCACAGATTGGAAACGGTATATAACACCCACTTTAATCTCATTACCGTCACCACCAACTGCAATTTTTTTTATCCTCAGAAAATGAACCCGTGAAAAAATTCAGAAATTACCCATCATCAACCATCCGACTTCTCGAAGTAAACGATCGCGAATCTCTCGAAAAAACTCCGCGGCGTAGTGTCGAAAACGGTTACGGAACGCACCCGCTCACATCTCGCCCGTTTCCCACGAATTCCGTTGGAAGACTGAGCCGCCAAAAGCTGCTTCCTCCCAATCTGGAAAATCGCAACTTGGTGGTGTGCTCTGGAGGCTCCGTACGCGCGTTTAGCATGCGCGATCGCAATATCTAATCTATAACGTTACAGACATCCCTTATTATTGGGAGAGATAAAGTGTTACCGGAGTGCAGAACATTGATTCCCCATAATTTGGAGAAGCATAGAGATAGGATTGAATTTTCATCGGAATTGGGTGCTAGAACTAACATGGATAAAGCGGGAACAACTCACTCGGATTTTCTACATCATTGTTAAAGGTTAAAGTTCGGGACTTCGGAATGGAAACTCCACCAACCCTGTCATGCCTTGTTACTGCTGAACCTTAGCATCTTCGCACACATCGTGTACAGGCGAAAATGGTATAAAGTAAAAAAAATAATAGCAGAATGAAACCCGTAGGAAAATGAAGAGAATATAACAAACATGATAAGAAAAAAGGTGGGGAAGTGGATGGGGGTGTGCACTTGAGTGTCAAAAGCGGATAATTTCAATTTCCGGCAAAACCGAGGTCAAAACTAATAGTCTTATGAAAGTTGGATGAAATTGATTATAGTTGGTGTAAGATTTCATATGTTCCTGGAGTGTCGAGAATTATTAGATCTTACAACCAGAAGGTCGCCCCCTTATTATAAAAAACTGTCACCACATTATATTCCAAATTAAAAGATTAAATAATTAGAGACAAACAATCAGGTTTAATATACCAAATTAATTGTGGTGATTGTGACGGTACATATACAGGGTCTTTCACGAGGAACCTCACCCATATTTATACGGCAAACTACTGAACGTATTTTCATGAAATTCAGCACTTATAAGTATTTCACGATGCTGATGGAATCTAAAATATTTTCAAGGCATGAGCACCTCCGGTTTTTCCGGAAATGACGTCAACTTCCGTTTTTCAAATTAGAACACCATTTTTTTATTGCATAAATAGATTCCTTAGAAAATTTCAAGTTATTTTGATGTAACATTTTTCAGTTTTTGTTGGAAAATTCTCTCTGAGCGGGAAAATTCGAAAAAAAAATCGAAAATAGAGCTCCGCTGAAACAAGAATAACTTCGAGGTTTTTGGATGGAAAATTTTCATTTTTGGGATTTTTCAAGATGTAAGATTGATGTATCCACTTTAAAAATCGAAATCGCGATTCATGATACAGGGGGTGAAAAAATCGCTTTCAAAGTTAGGGATGACAAAATCGTGAAAAATCAATTTTTTCAAATTAGAACCCCATTTTTTTATGGCAGATATCGAATCTACGTTAGAAAATAATGTGAGTGTATGCATCACACCCTTGCCCTAAAATGGATATTTTCTGAGTTATTCACAAAAAACTGTTTTTTCGTCTTAAATTTTCAGCTATTTCTTTTCCCTTCACGCCAAAAAGATGAAATTTTCAGGAACTGTTATTTGAACCATGCTGTAGATTTTTCACCCCTTCTTGAAACCGACTTCAAGTTACTATTAGGAGAACCATGGCAAACTCTCGCAGTTATAACTAGAGAAGATGCTCAAAGTTTTGACCGTTAATTTCTAGACATTTATTTATACGTCTCAGGAATGCTACTGAATAAAGAGGAATTTGGCAGATGATATCTATCATTAAAAAAAAAAGAATGTAAAACATGGTAAGTTTTTGCATATGGTTCATAAGGAATTATTTATTCATCACTGGAGAGAAAACCGATGGCCGATTAGTTGAAATAAAAGGGTTTCCGATACAAATTCGAATCAAAATTCGCCATCTATTTAGGAACAACCTGTAACTTTTTTCTCTTGCATATTAGGGTAGTAAAATCTAAAACATGGTTTAAGTAACAGTTCCTGAAAATTTCATCTTTTTGGCGTGAAGGGAAAAGAAAGCTGAAAATTCAAGACGAAAAAACAGTTTTTTGTGAATAACTCAGAAAATATCCATTTTAGGGCAAGGGTGTGATGCATACACTCACATTATTTTCTAACGTAGATTCGATATCTGCCATAAAAAAATGGGGTTCTAATTTGAAAAAATTGATTTTTCACGATTTTGTCATCCCTAACTTTGAAAGCGATTTTTTCACCCCCTGTATCATGAATCGCCATTTCGATTTTTTAAGTGGATACATCAATCTTACATCTTGAAAAATCCCAAAAATGAAAATTTTCCATCCAAAAACCTCGAAGTTATTCTTGTTTCAGCGGAGCTCTATTTTCGATTTTTTTTTCGAATTTTCCGCTCAGAGAGAATTTTCCAACAAAAACTGAAAAATGTTACATCAAAATAACTTGAAATTTTCTAAGGAATCTATTTCTGCAATAAAAAAATGGTGTTCTAATTTGAAAAACGGAAGTTGATGTCATTTCCGGAAAAACCGGAGGTGCTCATGCCTTGAAAATATTTTAGATTTCATCAGCATCGTGAAATACTTATAAGTGCTGAATTTCATGAAAATACGTTCAGTAGTTTCCCGTATAAATATGGGTGAGGTTCCTCGTGAAAGACCCTGTATAGGACAGACGAAACAATATTTACGTGATAGAATGAACCAACACATCCGTGACTGTGATAGTAATAAAAATACAACAGCTTTGTCCATACACGCTCTTGAGACAGAACATAGATTTAATTTTTCCAATGTAAAAATTCTAGACCGAGAAAACAATTGGTTTAGACGTAGTTTTAGAAAAATTATCTACATCAATAAAGACCCTAAAGCTTTAAATATGAGGACTGATACCGCATCCCTGAGTTTGACCTACAAGGATTTCTTGAATGATGAACGTAGATAAGATGTGTCAGGTCATCTGCACTGGGTTTGTAATTGTTTTGCGTATTTCTTAATGAGCTGTTATCTATCATTCAGTTACAATAAGATTCTGAACACGTCGAGCTTGACCGCTTTGATAAGATTACTCAGACACCATTCTAGTGAATCTACTGATATGGAAGAGATTTTTCAACAATTTTATGATCAAATTGCCTCTTCATTTCCTTTGATTGTCTAGTAAAGAGGAAATAAGACTAAAAAGACATTTCATTGAGTAGGTGTCTTTCTGCTCACTCATCTACCATCTCAAAACCAATAACATGAGAGCCCAGTACTTTGATCGCAGCTTGACAGTCAAAAGTATAGCAATATTATATAATTTTTTTATTATTCCTTGTATGTCTTCTCTCGTTCATTTCCACTTCAATAGATATTTAAAAATCGTACTTTTGATCAACAAAACATCCGCCATAATACAACTTTCATACCAATGGCAAAGAGATTCTTGAAGAATTTCAAATGAAATTGAAAGAGCCCCAGTGCATATCTTTGATTTTATGACCAATTTAGTTCTGACTTGCTAGATTTTTATTCTATAAACAGCGATGTTTTTTCGGATGGACTTAGAGTACAAGGCAAATATCATAGTTATTGATGTGCTCCCCCAGAATAGTAGTTCATTGCATTTCATTGAGTACAGCTTTTTACAATGTTATGAAAAATTTCCGTAATAGGTCAAATTTGAAATTAAGCTTCATTTTGAGCTTTTTCATATGTCATACGTTGCTAATGAAATATTGTTATGGGTTGGAATGGTACTCCTTGCTGCAGTCTATCGAACCAATTTCATTTTTTTTGCGTCGATATGAAAAATATTTTATCCCTTTCAACCTTTGCAGTAGAATGAAAAAGTTTTTCGACAGTTTTACCATAGTGGCATAACAGTTCAAGTTTTATCATAGGACAAAATGCCTTTTTTTCAGTACGGCATCTAACGAAATGAAAAATTAAAATTGATAATCTCAGCATATGATTCAGAAGCTGCTCTGCTTGAAATATATCATTTTGAATCTGATCAAGGCATCTGATGTTGAACCCTAGAAACACTCCTTGATTAGTATATTTTCCAACCCCGAAATTCATTGGCCCTGATGGACTCAGAGGAAAATGAATTTACTGATCACAAAAGTTTCCGAGAAGTAGAAATTGAAATTTTGGTAAAATCGGAGTTGAGGAATGAAATCAATCCTTAATTATTTATCTTTAAGGATAACCACATATTCATCGCACACAGAATGATTGACAGAATGTCCCAAACACTTGTTTCAGGAAAACAAAACTTGGGATTATCTGGTTCATTTGGTTTCCTGAGTGAAAAGGTACATGGACTTCGCCAAAGGGGTACAGGGAAGCAATTGCTCTCCTCTAGGAGTTTAACCCTTACACTAACTCTATTTCTTATAATATAATAGTTGTTGGCGCTTGACGAAGATTCTGAGAAGGTATTGATTGAAATTTATTCTGAAAGGAACCTACGTTTTCTGAAAATTTTAAGGTTTTCCACTGCCAGTCTCTGAAACAAAATCAAATGAATAAAGTTCAAATAACACTCCAGGAGACTGTGAGTGAAAACCTAAACTTATCAGATAATATCGAGTAGGAAAGTAGTTTTGCTCTAGTGGTATTTTCAAACCTGCGACTTGACACTGCGTTTTTTGAAAAACCTCTTCCCGAAAATTAACAGAAACAAATCTTCTTCTTTATTATCCCTGTTTATGAAGCTAAAGATACGAACGAAACTTGGTTAATATTTTTTGTAGATGAAACCAGATATTTTTTCTCTCTTGAAGTATGCTGAGAAGGGGTTGGAATAATGAACTCCTAAGATACTTTTTCTCACAAATTTTTTTTGGAAGAAAATTTCCTTTCTAAAAAACATGTCTGAAAGGCCTAATCCATTTACTTACTTCTTTATCTCTACAAGTTTTTCCTAAAAAAACTTATCCAAAAAAATGTTAAAAAAAATATATCCTAGGGATTGACTATTTCGAATCTTTTACCCAACATATTTCAGGGTAAAGAATTCCAAAATGTTCAGTTTTATTGACAAAGAACATTTACCAAGTTTCGAGTAGAGGACAAATAAAAAACAAATTATTTTTGGAGGGGTGGAACTTTTCCGAAGAAGCTGTTTTCAAAAAATTCTACACCAAACACCCCCTTCATGTTATTGTGATTAAACCAAAAAGATCCAAATCGCTTGAATACATAATGTTAAGGCTGCAAATAATGAACGCTTATTCGATTGAAATGCATTAAAATTTTAATTATTGCGGTTATTGAGTGAGTAGACAGTTGTTCTTATAGTTTTTCCATATTCATGTGTATCGGTTATGTCTGAAAGAGAATTCGGTAGCTAGGATAGGTACCCATAAGATATTCAAAATTTCTCTATCATTCCGAGCCTGATACAGAAACGATGAAAATTGATCGATGCAGCACCCTGTATATCATTTACTGCATCAAATATCCTGAAATAGATCATTGTTGTTTGAAAAGTTTTTTTTTCGGAACTTGTTTGAAATTGTTTTGTTTATTTAATTATGTACAAATGCTTAGGCAGTATTTTCTGAATTGTTTCCTTCAGGTTGTTAAGTCATTTTATATTTTTCAATATTGGGTCGAGTGATCAAAAAGATTGAAGGCTTGAGTTTGATGCTTGAGTGTTATTTTATTCATGAGTCTGATGGGGGGAACGTAGCAATTGTGTATTTTCCTTCGGAAAAAGTTCCTGCTTGCAGAATGAGTTTTCTAGGTCTGCATTTACCGCACAAGGAAAAAAATCTAAGGTTGATCCTGATCAACTCATAACTTGTCAAGCGCTCAAATTATAACCCTATCATATTCTTGGTACATTAAATGCTTCAACGAAATGAAGGTATCCATTAGTCATGCCTACCATGCCATACCAAGCTCGCAGATCAACTTTCCTGATACAAGAATGGTTTGTTTGATATGTCAGATCTTTCGTTATTCATGGTAGAAACTTATCAAATGCGGCCTGCTATCTACCACTCTGATCTAGAGTCATAATTTCAAAGGACTCGCACGAATGTGGTTATTAAAATGGGGAGGAAATCCTGGCTGTTGAGAGGAAAGGGAATAAAAAAAGTTACCAGATTAATTCGAAGATCAAGTTCAGATTGCCGTATCTCGCAATTGAAATGTGCAAATAATTCAAGAAGCACTCTCAGGAAATTCTCAAAATACCCGACAGTGCGAAATTTCCATTTGACTGAAGAGTTCACAGATTATTTGAACATACGGAATCCCACAAAGGTACAATTTCATTCCGGCAGGAGCCACACAGCTGAGGCATCCTTGTGATCTTTCCTCGCCCAAAATTTTCATCCTAAACAAAATTATCTCACCGTTTTCCCCCTCGGGCTAAGTATCGGAATTGCGGACGTTTCAGAAGAACACAGAAATGTTCGTTGAAGCAATAAATAATTGAGCTTCTCCTCTGAGTTTCTACAGGAATAACTCCGAGTTATAATCTCAAATAACATCGTATTTCGTTGCTGTTCCTTTCAAGGGTTTTCACCAGGTTTTCTAGTTCTCCTGTTTCGTTATTGGGTGATGTTGCTTTTCGACTGCGTTTGTGAGGACGGTTCCGGAATTGCCTTCTCATGAATTAACTGAATTATCCTTTTTTGTTTAATTTACCAACTTTCTTGATGGTTTCAATTAGAAGAAAAATCTCACTTTCGACTTAGAATGCATAGTGGAGGGGGGATCTGGTTTCAATACCTCAAACGTCACACTCTTGATTCTGGATAATTTAGGTCAAATTTTTTACGAGAGCTCGACAAAAACTTTAGATTGGTGTAAGAGAGAAGGGGTTATTTTAAGAAAAAAGGAAACATAATTGAAATTAAACGTGTATCGTGAAGTGGATTTCACGTTTTTTGGGATATTTAGGGACGAATGTCAGCGGAAACTTGTTGAGTAAAGATTGAAGAATTCAACGATCTCAAGGATATGATGAAATTCATTCATTTACTTATTCTCAAAGCGATGTTTTGGTTCATTTGTGAAGCTAAAAAACAGATAAAGACGATATTTAGCGTCATTTGTAAAATTCAACTACACGAAAATGTGAAAAATATGCCACAACTACTAATTATAAATAAATATTTAAACACACAAATTTTAAAAAACACGTTAATATAGAAGAAATTTCATTCAGATGAAAGAGCTTCTGAACATCAAAGAGAATGTGCAGTAAACACGAAGAAAGAATTCAAGAACAGCTTCGATAGATGGGTGACCTCATCGTGGTGATGGTGTTTCTCTACATTTTTTATTGTTGCTATTTTCAATTATATGTGTCGAGTTCATCTCTAGGAGTTCAATTAGAATTTAATTTTCTATGTTAGTTCATGGGTGTATCCCCCTACTCTCATTTCAATAAATAATAATATTAAAGTCAAATAATAGAAGGTGTTGTTTAAAAAAAACCAGACATGACCCAACTTACTTCTTTGAATGGTGAACCTAGATGAAATCGTCAGTCCACTGTGTTATGTAGGGGGTATCAATAAATAGATGCTCACTAAAAATATCTCCAGAACTATAAGACATAGCGGAAAAGTATTTGAGCACTCTCGATCTCTTTTAAAGAAATAATTAAATATCACGAAGCAGAGAATATAACAAGAAACAAGGGAAAAATAAATAACGGGCCATCTGAGGTCGAGAAGTGGAAAATATTGGGCTTTTGAAAGTAAAACACGGTCCATCTCGACTTCTGGCAAAACTACAATTCCCATGGAAAAGATCTACAACTTTTGTATTTTTACACGAAATTTGGTGGAATTGTACATTTTGTATGTCCTAACCCTAATGTGGTTTCCTGACTAAATATATTTCTCATTTTACACCTCATTCTGACTCAATATCGAAAAACCAACCTAATTTTGATCGAAGAATCAAAATATCTACTTTTTCAAAAACAGCAAAATGCTCAAAATTCACACTCAAATTACTAGAAAAACGTAAGATTACATGTTACATTTGGATGAAAAAAATTACAAATCTATAAAACATGGAGGTTGCAAAAAACATTCGTACATAGTTGTTCTAAATAGATCGGACTTTAGGCGGATGTAATTTGCTCACGATTGAATTTAAATTCAAGTCCTCAAACACCTGCTCATGAACTTAGTCAAACGTGTATCACAAGAAACACGTACGAACCTACCACCGTCCAGGTTGATTTATTCCTTTCCTCGGGGAAAGCAGGCTTTCACTTTTCCTTTCCTTATTTCCAGTCATTTTTCACCAATAATCACACCGCCTGAAAAAGTCGGTCAAACGACGTTGATTTGGGGTTCGGTTAAAAAGACCCAATGTGGGTTTGAATTAGGCCCGAGAAAATTCTTGCCATTACTGGTATAGATGAAATTTTTCGGCTGGTCATAACATTTTTGTCTGAACAACATTTGGGTTAGTCTTCATAACCATGCTGAAATTCGTTTGAATGTACAGCTTTCGAAAGAACTAGAACGGAGAAGAGTTAAAAAGTATTACCTACAAGTAACTTAATACGCTCTAGATGTCGCCATTTTCATTGAGGACAAGATTCAAAGGAAAAAGTTTTTATGCAGTCTTTTCGCAGTGACAACATATGATCAAGGTTCTTTAAGCCTATAAAGTGAAGATTGCATTCATTTCGATGTTTACTATTTTCAAAAATGTTCTCGGTATGGCCTCAGTAAATGCAAAGAATTTTTTCTAATCCACCCTTTTTTTTATCAATATAAATATATCGCACTCTTTTTCGAAGCTGTTATAAAATAATAGCGGACACAACCTGTGTCTAATACCTAATCACAAAAATGTTTTCATTCAAAATTTGTAGATTGTGATTGTCTACCGAACCTAGGATGTTAAACATTACAACATTTAAAACACAATGCCCACTTGCACCGTTTTCTGGTTAAGGCACCCTTATCTAAGGCGCCCTTAAATTTTGAGTCATGCTTTTCCCCGCCTTGACGGATCAGATCTTGCACCGCATATCTAATAGAAACGACTTTGTTAAGCACGCGCTAAGCAATGCCAAATCTGGCAACACTCTATAAATCAGTGAATTTGTTTGTTTTGACATAAAAATGCGACATGACCATATGGTTTTGTGTCGGTACTGAGCACAGCGAAGTAAGAAGAAACACGCGAATTCATAGACGACCAAGATAATTTGTCTATGCATGCTCCTTTTCAGTATTCTGATTCACAGAAAGACATATAATTTGGGCCGCTGACATCTGACGAACTGGCATAGTACAACCAATTTTTGAAGAAAATGATTTGATCTGATTTCAACAATTCTTTATTCGTAACTTGAATGACATAATTCTGCACCTGTGGAATACCATCGAAGTAATACTTTTCATATTCACAAGAGTAAATAGTACCTGCAGAATTAATAATTACATGGCTACAATCAATTGCTCCAATAACACGAGAAAATCAAGCAATTTTGTAAAATTGGGTTAGGGTGGAACGTAATTCTGCTTCTGTCTGAGGCATTTTTATGAATACTGTAGATACTGTAGATTCGTGGATTTTCATCAAATCGGCTGCAGCCAATAAATGTCCTGCTGATGCGTAGAGTCGGAGGCACGTAAGGAGTTGACTCATCGGTGATAAACTCTGTCCTACAATCATCAAGCCTTAAACTCCCTTCTTTGAGGTTTGACATCATCATACATAATATATAATAAGATATGTACTTACATATCATTTGGCAATTCTGAATCATCCTCAATTAATCTCATCAGTTGCAGAATAGAGAGTTTTTTTTGGTCAAACGAAATCGCCGAAAAAATTCGAATTCGCCCATATCATGATAGTGATCGGCCCTATTCAATTCTAGACTTCTAGGAAAGCCATAGTCAATGATATCTAATATGTCGAAATCATCCTCATATAGATCATCAATTTCATTTAATAAAAATCTATCCATAATAATTATTAAATTCAAGCAATCAAAAACAACACGTCAAAACTGAAGTTCGTTTTTGACTTTTGAATATTTGAGACAGGCTAAAGTCTTGTTTGAGCCATGAATATTCGCGGCTCAAAATAGTCATAACTTATGTGGCACTTAAACAGCGGTGCAAGAGAATCGGCGTTTCAAACCTAACTTAAAATTTGAGTTGGACGTAAGTCAGACATATATTTGACGGTGCAAGTGGGCATTAGTGCTGATCAAACCAATAAATAGTCAAAAATATTTTACCTATGTTCAGTTCTAGTAGAGTAATTAATGAAAGACAACGTTTTATATGAAGGAAGTAGTAATTCGTATTTCGTGTCTTCGTTCTGGAAAAATATGAATGCTTTCCCTAAGTTATTTTTTGTCTTCTTCTTAATCATGGAAAGTCTAAGTCACGGGTTCCTTTTTTGATGCTTCAATAGATTTCCATAGACGTCTGGCCATTTTTTCCAAAAAGTTCTTTCTGCTATTGGTGAAAAAGGCAGTATGAAAGTTGAATACTGAACGTCAAAAAAGTTGCGATTAAAATTATGATGACATGTCGTAAAGTAAGAATATTTGAAGAAATCTAGCTTTCATTTTTTTTACTCGTTATTAATCTATGAGTGAAGAAGAAAAAGAAGGAACATTAGTTTAATGTGAGGGCGTACGCGAAAGTCTATCAATATGCCTGCTGATAGTTTCCGGTTTGCAGTAGTGTTACAGCTTCACATAAATTTTTATTACGAAAGAAAAGTAATAGTACGAACGTCTGGAGGATATAATTTTTATTATCTATAAGGATGAAGGATCTAGGTCATTGTCTTTTGTGAAGCCTTTATTTTGAAGAGTTTGGAACTTCTGGAATTCAGAATACATTTTGATGAAAGGGTTGGAATCTCAAGAAAATTGGTATCACAAACATCATAATGATTCGATAAAAATTAAAGAAATAAAATTCACGAAGAAAAATTTAATTAATAGGCTATCAGGTTCTGATAATATTCACAAAAAATTCTAACTATGATAGTGGAATAAAAATATTTTCATAGCTGTATGAAAAAATCTAAATGGAATTTTTATTGGGCACTAGAAATTTTTAATCGAGAATTAAAGTCGCATTCGATTCAATAAAAAATTTATTGTTTCTCTCAGGACATGAACACAAAAAATCAGATTTCAAATTAAAATTCATTATTCCTTCTAAATAGAATGAAAATTGATTTAATTTGCATTCTCAAATAATTTCATTTAAAGTGTCCAAGGCTCGGTCTAAGGTGTTTTCACTGATTGATAGAAATTCTCTTCCATATTGCATTAGAGTAATTGCTATCTTTGATGTAGCATTTTCTCGTGATATAACCACACTGGAGAGGTACGGTCGTAACCTTCTTCAGTGAAATGATTGAAACAAGGCAGCATGTTTGATTCTATTTTATTGACCATTCCAAAGCTCGTTTCTCATCAAGGGGATAACTGAAACAATTGCCAATATTTTCATATTTGAAATTATTTTGAAATGTCGACCTTGACTAAGAACAGACTTAAATATTCCAATAGAATAATAAATAACATGTAGGCAGCAGAACACTGAAGTATGGAACAAATGAAATTAATGCGATACCCGCGCTCAACGCCTATTGGAAGTCTGTTAGATCAGGTTATATTACCCGAGATTATATGATTATTTTACACTGAATCTGAGTAATAAAAATGAACCTACCGATGACAGGTAATATTGTGATTTGTCTTGTTTTTATTCCGAGTACAACCACACGTGGCTCAGCTTACCATTTTCCAAAATTGAACAACCTGAAGACAGCCTTCTTCGAAAAAATCATCAACAAATAATGACTCACAGAAGGTCAAAAAAAGGTGGCTACTTCTGTTAGCCATTCAAACAATGCCATTGAATGTACCTCCTTCCTTTTCTTCTGTATTCAATAGTATAATTACTAACATATGAAATCAGGGTCAATTGATTGAAGCGTCCACCAAAGTAGCATAGCACTGCAGTAGCGCGTGATCTATTTCAAAACATACAAGATTCGATCAGAACCAATGACAAACACCGAAATAGCGCTGTCAGATGCGATATCTGAAAATTTTAGGACGTGTTTGCTACGTATGTGTCATGTATGTGATGTGGTACTTTGGTGGGTACTGTCCCCTAAGGCATATGTCAAACTGGTTTTATCGCTATCATGTGCTTTCACTTGCCAACGAACAGTGAATTGGTGAATGGAATACCCTGACACTTGACATCTCCCAGAAGTGACCAGTTTTCAACTGACTCAATTTGATTAAGTCTCATGAAAAAAAGCAAGTTGAAAAAAAACTTAGAAAGCAAACATTTATTTTTAGATTGTCTTCACAAAGCCACAAATCTTAGATTTTGGACCTTTTTGAACAAAATTTTGAAAGTAACTCTGTGGGTAGTTCCAATGAAAGTACGCAAGACCCAAGAAAGCGTCAACTTTATTATGGTTTTCGGATAAAATCAACCTTTCAAGGTGATTTTGCATGAATTTGCGACTGAATCTTGATCTTCATTATTCGAATGAGAATGTTTTCACTTCAAATCATGAACACGATGTAGATATGTAGATCATGGTTGCACGTTAGGGGGCCCCCTTACAATATATTCCCTCTGACGTTTCTCAACCCAACATAATATAATCGTTGATTAAAGAATATTTCAATCAACGATATAATCCAATGCAATATAATAATATAAGACTGTTTCGTTCATTTGACAGAAACATTGTTTATAGACTTTGAAAAATCATACATATGTAATTCCTGGCAGGGGACTTTTGACATAGTGCAAAGATATGAGATAATTGGTAATTTTTATCATTCTGAATTCAACCAAGTAGTACCAAAAATAGAAGAAAGTTCAATTTCAAGTTTTATCTTTGAATAAATCTAGCTCCTCACCACTAGAAATTCATAACCAACGGCGGATGGAAAAACCAGCTGAATACGAATGAAAATTAACAGAGTAACACCATCCCCTATATTCAATATCCTGAATACAAAACGCGAATTTCATTTTCACCACTCCGTTTCTAATTGAATGAAAATCTAAGCGAGTGGAAAAATCTAACGTACAGAATTCTGAGGAGCACGAACCCTCGAATTGTAATGTAAATCCCCTTCAGCCTTCAGGGAGTTCCCCACCTGTTGTATGCTAATTTCGAATTGTCTTTTGTTCCGACGCAGATTTTTCAACTTTCGTGAAGTTCTCAACCCGCAATTAAGGGAACCCTTCTGCGTTAAGTTGTAATCAGGAGAAGTTTTTAATTGAAATCACAATCTAATCGTAATGCTCGTTTCCGAGAATCGTGGCAATGTTGAGACATGGGGATGATATTCTTTTGACCCCATTATTTTATGTTGAAAGTAGTTTTTGTGTAGTCGTGTACCTCCAGTTGCGCGGATTGATTTTGGATATTTCATCCACATAACACGATGATGGACTTCTTCGTAGTCATTAGCCCTCTTTTTTTCTCAACTCATATCCACGAAAGCTAATAACTTAAATTCATACAATATATTTTCGGGGTAGAAGTAGATAAGACATATGTCAGAAAATTTTGAAGGGATAATTTCATTGACAGATTGAATAATGATTCAAGTGAAAGTAACAAGTATTTAGCCAGCACATTTATAAAAATGTTTCATTTTAGTTGTTGTGAATTATACGTTTGGGTCTACCTGCTATGTATCACTAAATGGTTTAGACTAATTTCAGTCCTGAAAATGGACGAAATGTCAATATTTCA